>JAJPUD010003241.1:173240-195891 GCA_023553655.1 Myrmecobius fasciatus | reverse complement strand
CTAAATAAGTAGATTAGTTTGGGTAGTATTGTCATTTTTATTATGTTCGCTCTGCCTACCCATGAGCACTTAATGTTTTTCGAACTGATTAGGTCTGATTTTATTTGTGTGGAAAGTGTTTTGTAGTTTAGTTTGTATAGTTTCTGACTTTTCCTTGGCAGATAGATTCCCAAATATTTTATCCTATCATCTGCTATTTGGAATGGAATTTCTTTTTGTATCTCTTGCTGCTGAACTTTGTTGGTAATATATAAAAATGCTGATGATTTATGTGGATTAATTTTGAATCCTGCAACTTTGCTAAAGTTGTGAATTGTTTCTAGTAGTTTTTTAGTTGAGTCTCTAGGGTTCTCTAAGTATACCATCATGTCATCTGCAAAGAGTGATAATTTGGTTTCTTCATTACTTACTCTGATTCCTTTTATCTCTTTTTCTTCTCTTATTGCTAAAGCTAACATTTCTAATACAATATTAAATAGTAATGGTGACAGTGGGCAGCCTTGTTTCACTCCTGATCTTATGGGGAATGGTTTTAGTTTGTCTCCATTACATATGATGCTTGCTGATGGTTTTAAATAGATGCTTCTGATCATTTTAAGGAAAAGCCCATTTGTTCCTATACTCTCTAGTGTTTTTAATAGGAAAGGGTGTTGGATTTTATCAAATGCTTTTTCTGCATCTATTGAGATAATCATATGTTTTTTGTTAGTTTGGTTATTAATATAATTAATTATGCTGATAGTTTTCCTAATATTGGACCAGCCCTGCATCCCTGGTATAAATCCTACTTGGTCATAGTGTACTATCCTGGGGATGACTTTCTGTAATCTCATTGCTAATATCTTATTTAAAATTTTTGCATCAATATTCATTAGGGAAATTGGTCTATAGTTTTCTTTCTCTATTTTCACCCTACCTGGTTTAGCTATCAGCACCATATCAGTCTCCTAGAAGGAATTTGGCAGTATACTTTCTGTCCCTATTTTCTCAATTAGTTTGTATAGTATTGGAATTAATTGTTCTTTGAATGTTTGGTAGACTTCACATGTAAATCCATCTGGCACTGGAGATTTTTCCTTAGGGAGTTGGTTAATAGCTTGTTCTATTTCTTTTTCTAATATGGGGCTATTTAAATAATTTATATCCTCATCTGTTAACCTGGGCAATCTATATTTTTGTAGATATTCCTCCATTTTATTTAGATTATCAAGCTTACTGGCATAAAGTTGGGCCAAGTAACTCCTAATTATTGCTCTAATTTCCTATTCATTGGAGGAAAGTTCTCCCTTATCATTCTGGAGACTAATAATTTGATTTTCCTCTTTCCTTTTTCTTATCAAATTAACTAAAGGCTTATCTATTTTGTTGGTTTTTTCGTAGAACCAACTCTTAGTTTTATTTATTAATTCAATAGTTTTTTTATTTTCAATTTTATTAATTTCTTCTTTTATTTTTAATTTGTTCATTTTCTAGTTTTTTTTTTTAATAATAAGCCCAATTCATTGATGTTTTCTTTCTCTATTTTATGCAAGTAAGCATCTAGAGATATAAAATTGCCCCTTAAAACTGCTTTGGCCATATCCCACAAATTTTGGTATGTTGTCTCCTTATTGTCATTCTCCTGGATGAAATTATTGATTGTGTCTATGATTTGCTCTTTCACCCATTCATTCTTCAGGATTAGATTATTTAATTTCCAATTAACTTGTGGACTATTTTCTCCTAGCCTTATATTGCATATGATTTTTATTGCATCATGATCTGAGAAAGATGCATTTATTATTTCTGCCTTTCTGCATTTGATTTTGAGGTTTTTATGCCCTAACACATGGTCAATTTTTGTATAGGTTCCATGGATTGCTGAGAAAAAAGTAAACTCCCTATCGTCTCCATTCAACTTTCTCCATAGATCTATCATACCTAACTTTTCTAACAATTGGTTTATCTCCCTATTTTCTTTCTTGTTTATTTTGTGGTTTGATTTATCTAGTTCTGAGAGAGCAAGGTTGAGATCCCCCACTAGTATAGTTTGGCTGTCTATTTCTTCTTGCATCTCTCTTAATTTCTCCCCTAGGAATTTGGATGCTATTGCACTTGGTGCACATATATTTAGTATTGATATTGCTACATTATCTATGGTACCTTTTAATAAAATATAGTTTCCTTCCTTATCTCTTTTGATTAGATCTATCTTAGCCTTTACTTGATCTGAGATAAGGACTGCTACCCCAGCTTTTTTGTGTTCACCTGAAGCATAATATTTTCTGCTCCAGCCTTTTACCTTCATCCTATATGTGTCACTATGTTTTAGATGTGTTTCTTGTTGACAACATATTGTGGGATTCTGATTTTTAATCCAGTCTGATATCTGTTTCTGCTTTATGGGAGAGTTCATCCCATTCACATTCACAGTTAGAGTAACTAATTCTTTATTTCCTGCCATCTTATTTACCCAAGTTATGTTTTCCCCTTTCCTTTCCCCTTTCTCCCTTCCCCCCTCCTCAGTACTTTGCTTTTGATGACCCCCTCCCCCAAACAATCCTCCACCCTTTAGGTCCCCTCCTCCTGTTTTTACTTTTTTCCCCTGATTCTTCTATTTTCCCTTCTATTAGTTTATCCCTTTCTTTTCCTCCTTTCCCTCCCACTTCCCTCTAGCAACAGACAAGTTTCTCTGTGAAATCAAGTGTCTGATATACACTTTTAGAGCCCAACCTGATGAGAGTGAGATTTACACAATGCTCATCTCCCTCCCCTCTTTCTCTCAATTATATTAGGTTTTCTTTGCCTCTTCAAGAGATTTTACCTTGTTTTTACCTCCTTTTTTTAGATCTTATTTTACTACTTTTCCCCTCTTTTCCCCGGTATGACAACCTTTCCCCCTCTAGTTTTCTTTTTCATATTATCAAAGTAATATGTAGTTAATTATACCCCCAACCTTTAAGTATCCCCATAGTAAAAATAAAGTTCTCAAGAGTCCTTTCCTTTTTACCTTTTTATGCTTCTCTTGAGTTCTGTGTTTGGAGGTTGAATTTTTTGTTCAGATCTGGTCTTTCATTAGAAATAGGTGAAATTCACCTATATCATTAAATGACCATCTTCTTCCCTGGAGGATAATGCTCATTCTAGCTGGATACGTTATTCTTGGCTGTAATCGAAGTTCCTTTGCCTTTTGGAATATCTGGTTCCTGGCCCTTCGATCCTTCAATGTGGAGGCTGACAGATCGAGTGTGATTCTAATTATTGATCCTTGGTATTTGAATTTTTCTTTCCAGCTGCTAGCAAAATCTTTTCCTTGGTGCGGTTTTCCTGACATTTAGCCACGATATTCCTTCGGGTTAATAGTCCATTTTAGAAAAAGAAATAGAACAAGTCATTAATCAATTCCCTAAGAAAAAATCCCTCGGAAAAGATGGATTTACATGTGAATTCTACCAAACATTTAATGAACAATTAACTCCAATATTATATAAAGTATTTGAAAAAATAGGAAATGGACTCCTACCAAATTTCTTTTATGACACAGACATGGTACTGATACCTAAACCAGGTAGAAAAAAAACAGAGAAAGAAAATTATAGACCAATCTCCCTAATGAATATTGATGCAAAAATCTTAAATAAAATATTAGCAAAGAGATTACAGAAAATCATTCCCAGAATAATACACCATGACCAAGTAGGACTTATACCAGGAATGCAGGGTTGGTTCAATACTAGGAAAACTATTAGCATAATTGACTATATCAGTAACCAAATTAACAAAAAACATATGATAATCTCAATAGATGCAGAAGAAGCATTTGATAAAATCCAACATCCATTCCTATTAAAAACACTAGAAAATATAAGAATAAATGGTTTTTTCCTTAAAGTAGCACCTATTTAAAACCATCAGTTGGCATCATATGTAACGGTGTTAAACTGGAATCATTCCCAATAAGATCAGGGTTGAAACAAGATTGCCCACTATCACCATTACTATTCAATATTGTTTTAGAAATGCTAGCTTTGGCAATAAGACAAGAAAAAGAGATTAAAGGAATTAGAGGAGGTCATGAGGAAACCAAATTATCACTCTTTGCAGATGATATGATGGTATACTTAGAGAACCCTAGAGAATCAACTAAAAAAAAAAACTATTAGAATTAATCCACAACTTTAGCAAAGTTGCAGGATACAGAATAAATCCACATAAATCATCAGCATTTTATACATCACTAACAAAATCCAACAGCAAGAGATACAAAGAGAAATTGCATTTAAAATAACTGTTGATAGTATAAAATATTTGGGAATATATCTGCCAAGGCAAAGTCAGGATCTCTATGAGCAAAACTACCAAACCTTCTCCACACAAATAAAGTCAGATCTAAACAATTGGAAAAATATCAAGTGCTCTTGGATAGGTCGAGTACATATAAATAAAGATGACAATGCTACCTAAACTAATCTATTTATTTAGTCCTATACCAATCAAACTCCCAAGGAATTATTTTACTGACCTAGAAAAAATAACAACAAAATTCATCTGGAAAAACAAAAGGTCAAGAATTTCAAGGAAATTAATGAAAAAAGAAGCAAATGAGGGTGGCCTAGCTGTACCAGATCTAAAACTATATTATAAAGCAATGGTCATCAAAACCATTTGGTACTGGCTAAGAAACAGAGTAGTTGAGCAGTGGAATAGGTTAGTTTCACAGGACAAAATAGTCAATGACTATAGTAATTTAGTGTTTGATAAACCCAAAGACCCCAGCTTTTGGAATAAAAAGTCACTATTTGACAAAAACTGCTGGGAAAATTGGAAACTAGTATGGAAGAAACTTGGCACTAACCCACACCTAACACCGTATACCAAGATAAGGTCGAAATGGATTCATGATCTAGAGATAAAGAATGATATAAACTAATTAGAAGAACATAGGATGGTTTACATCCCAGCAATCCCTTACATCCCAGTAGACCAGTGGGTTTCTTTAGGCTTGGACTTCAATAATGGCTATTATCTAATTTTACTAGAACCCTCATAGACTAGCCACTGAACTTCTTATCATAAGTCCATTGAACTCCACATTTCAGGAGGGAGCCCTAAAACCACTCATTGTTCCTAGTGGATCAGGCTCTCACCAATCATTTTTCTCTACGGACTCAAAATTATGGTGATGGTCATAGTGGTGACAATAATGATAATGATTATTTAATGATGATATCTAATATTTATATAGTTCCTTGGTTTGCAAGGCATTTTATAAATAGTGCCTCATTTTTATCTTTACAAAAGCCCTTGGAGGTAACTGCTATTAATTATCCCCATTTTGCAGATAGGGACAAGTTAAGTGACTTGTCCAAGGTTACAGAGGTAGTAAGTGTCTGAAACAGGAACTGAACTCAGTTATTTCTGAGTCCAGGTTTATTACTCTATCCACAATCCCACTTTGATTCCGCTTTTCAAGTTTTTTTTTTTTTTTTTTTTTTAATTAATGAAAGCATACCCACTTTGTCATTATCCTTTGGAAAGAATCACCCTGAAAGTGGGGAAAGCATAATGGTGCTAATAGAAAAAAACCTGAGGCTTTCTTACTACTGGAATGGCTTTTCAGTTTTCATCCTCATTACCTTTCCCATTCTCTTCCTTTTAACTACAATTTTTGACCACTGAAAACTCTTAAGACATCTTGGAGTCTACTAGCTAGATTTCTTTCTTAAGGGTCATACCTTAAATGCACTTCACTCTGGTTTCTCACTGAATGACCAACAACTTGGACATTGTTTGGACCCTGATGGCTCAGAGTAAATAGCAATTGCTTCTATTTTGGCCAGAAACCCTAAGGGTCTTCTCCTTCCAGATTGGATTTTTTTTTTTTTTGACTAGGTAAAAGAGGCCATTCTTTGCCTCAAATATTTCCTAGTCTTAATCCCTGAATGGCCATTTCCTCAGTCAAACTGAGACCTGGGAAGTTATCCTACTGCATCCAGAGCCATCCCTGATGGGTTCTGATCTACATCTTGCTGCAGGACCCAGAGGGCTCTAGAGGGGAAACTGAGGCAGGTGAGTTTGCACAGCCCTCCCTCACTTAAACCCAACTTACTTGTGTACCATGGCTTCACTCTCTGATGTCAATGGAACACTTTGATGAGGTCCAATAGGTCATGAAGGTACAAGGCATGAAAGTGGGGAGTCATTCTAAATGAATTCAGTGGCTCAAGCCATCTTCCAAGCCAAGGAGCAAAACTTAATTATGACACAGCAAGCAGGCAGAGTTCCTAAAGAACTTACAATTAACAAGGAGCAAAGTGCGTCCATTTATCGGGAAAGGATTACAGAGCAAGGGATGCTAACTATGCTAATTGTGTACATCAATAAATCAACTGGTGGTTTTGGCCATCTTGTTTGTATAAGATAGCCTTCAGTATTGATGCCTTTATACCTTAACATTTGTATAAGGTTACCAATTGGATATTGGGTTGCTTCCAGGGAAATGGTCTTTTTGCTGTATTCCATTAACTTAACCTATTTGTCTCAGTTCCTTACCTGTAGAATTAATTGGAGAAAGAAATGACAAATCCTGTCACAGTATCTGTGGGGTCACAAAGAGTTAGATATGACCAAAATAACTGAGCAACAACAACAGTAGAACTTAACTCAAGATTGTAAGGATCACGTGAGATCATCTTTGCAAAGTATTTTGCAAACCTTAATGTGCAATATAGATGCTATTTGTTATTATTATTATCAATGTCATTATTAAAGAATAAGGCTTCTGAGAAATCAACCACATTTACAATAGTCTTCTAATTTCCTGTATTGTAGTCACTTTTCTTTCTAATCTCCACCAGACTGATCTTTGTAAACTACTGTTTTTTTGTTTGTTTGTTTTTAATGAGTAAATGTATTTATTAAATTGATTTTATTTGAAAAACAGAGTAAGGAAAAAAATAAAAACAGAAAAGAATTACAAAACAAAACAAAAGAGAACATTGTCATGTTCCTAATTGAACTTCAGGGAGGATTCAAAATATATAATAATAAATTGCCAGATCAACAAAGTGTGTATATATGTGTTTGTGTATATATATATATATATACATACATATGTATATATATACATATATGTGTGTGTATATTAGCAGAAGAAATTATATTCATAAATGTCCACTCTTTATTTCCTTGTAAATTGTTCTTTAGCTCTCTGCTTCACACCTTATTTACTTTATTCTTTTTTCCCTTTCATCTCCCCTACCCCCAAGCAAGCTACATTTAAGAAAAGATATATTTATGTATACATATGTAGATATAGCTATACATACACCCCCCATATACACACACATCTTTCCTATCCCTGCTAATTCTTTAATTAAATTCTGCTCCCTAACTTGTCTATTACTTAACTTTCCTCCACTCAAAGATCCTTCCCTTGTCTTCTTCCTTTCTCTTTCCTTCCCCATCTGCCCTTCTCTCCCCCCTTATTTCTTTATAGATTTTGGAGGGTACTATACCCTTTATGGTATATGTATATATAATGTTGCCTAATAAACCCATTCCTGATGGGAATAGGTTTTCAGAACTATGAGCCCTCCTCTCCCTCATATGCCTCTGTGTCTATTCTTTCTCTGCACTTCATCTTTATAACATGATTACTATTTTTGCCTTAAGTCTGCCAATCTTTCTTTTGAGCTATCTTATTGTTGATGTGAATTTTAAAATATAATACACATATATAAAAACATGAATAATTTGTCCATGTTTAAATGGTTTGTCTTTGTAAAATTCCTTAAAATTGATCTTTCATACTGGCTCATATATTAAATTTTTTGTTAAGTTCAGGTTTGGTTGATAGAAAGTCCTGAAAATCTGCAAGTTCATTGAATGTCCATTTTTTCTCCTCATTTAAAATTATAATTAATTTCACTGGATATATTTTTGGCCATAAACTTAGTTCTTTTGATTGCCTGTTGATATGATTCCTGGACCTGCAGTCTTTTATTTCATTTATTTATTTATTTTTTGCTAAGGCAATTGGGGTTAAGTGACTTACCCAAGGTCACACAGCTAGGAAGCTTTAAATGTCTGAGACCACATTTGAACTCAGGTCCTCCTAACTTCAGGGCTGGTGTTCTATCCTTCACACCATCTAGCTGCCCCTGTAGTCTTATATTGTAGCTGCTGATAAGCCTTGCACAATTCTAGTTGTAGCTCCAGTGTATTTGATTTTTTTTTTTTTTTACTAAAGGGTCCTCCTCTGATAAATCTTGGTTTTCTCTGTTCCCTTAATATGTTTCAATGATAAGATTCATTCATTTTTGCCTATTTTTTTTTAAGTAAGAGGTATTATTGTAAGCACCTCCAATTGTAAGGTAGGGAGATGATGACTCAAGGTTCCCTTCAGCTCACCATTCTGATCAGGAACCCCAAACCAAGAGCTCCACCCTCCTGGAAGTGCCCACATTCAGAAGCATCCCTGCCCTTCTGTTTCTGCACTTGCCGGGATGCTGATTCTTTCTCACCCAGGGCCCTGTCTCAGTAGCACAGCTGGGCCTGGCATTCTCAATCAGTTGAAGTACCCTCAGTCTTCCTGGACTCTGTCCTGACTCCACAAACAGTTTGGGAGGTGAAAGTCTGTGGTTCCTGCTGAGGTTCCAGCCACATCCAGCTGAGGTGTCCCTTCTTGAAGTTTCTGTGGAGCTAACCAGGAGGTGTTTGCCTTTCAGACAGGTTGATCCCCAGCCCAGGATCTTTGTCAGATCTTCTTGGGTTATATCAGGAGGACCCCTACTCTATTCCAAGTCTTCTAGATTTTTCACCAGTCTATGTTCTCCTTGAGGTGCAAATTTATTCTATTTGTGGGAGAAATCAGGAGAGCTTTACATTTACCAACCTACTCTACCATCTTCCCAAAATCCTCCTGTAAACTACTATTAATGACATTTATCTACTCAAAAGCTTTCAATAGTTCCTTCTTGCTTACCCCATGAAGCCCAAACTCTTAATCCTAGTCTGGTGCTACTTTTCCATCCTTTGTCCTACCATTCCCTAACTCAAACTCTCTGTGGGAACCGGTCTGGATTATGTGAGTTTCTCCAAATAGACAATGCCTTTCTTATCTCTAAACTTTTGGTCCTGGAATTTTATATTACTCTATCCCAACACTTACTTAAAAAACAAAAATTTAACCTTTTCTTCAAGGTCTAAGCTCCAATTCTACTTTCTCCACATAACTGACCATGATTATTCTTATTAAAAATGATCCTTTCCCCTTTCCCATTTATTGCATTAAATGTGTAACATTCACAGAACACTTACTGCATATCTTTTTCAATAAAAACATATTTCATTGGGTTATCAGATATATTTGATATATCTCTATAGAGCTGGAAGAGACTTCAGAGATCATTTGGTTCAATTTACTTATTTTACAGCTTGAGAAACCTGTCCTAGAAATGTGACATATCTTGCTCAAGATAACAGAGGTAGTAAATAGTAGAGATAGGATTCAAACCTATATCCTCTGATTTCAATTTCAATTTTCTTTCTATTATATGATTCCCTATCTATTATGTGTGTCTTCTACAGGGGGCTATAAACTCCCAAAAGTTAGGGACTTTGTCTCATAAAATTTTGTATTATCCAAAGCATCTAGTATTATTGCTTGCATATGTGTTCTACCATGTCTGGAATTTCCTCTTTTCTACTTCTTAAACTCTTTACTTTTCTTCAAAATGCAATTCAGTTATAACTTTCTACCTGAGGCCTTTTATGAGCCTATCACTTAGTAGTCATTGTTTTGTAAAATTATTTGCATGTACTTATATTATTTTCCTGCTAGCATGTTTTATTCCTCAATCCCAAAATGTAAGAAGCCTCCTTGAAAATAAGGTCTATTGGGGCAGCTAGGTGGCACAGTGGATACAGCACCAGTCCTGAAGTCAGGAAGACCTGAGTTCAAATCTGGCTCAGACACATAACATTCCCTAGCTGTGTGACCCTGGGCAAGTCACTTAATCCCAATTGCCCCAGCAAAAAAACAAACAAAAAAAAAGAAAATAAGGTCTATTTCATTTTTGCCTTTGGGTTTTAGCCTGGCACAATGCCTTTTACAGAAGTTCTTAATAAGTTTTTGTTCAATAGTAGGTAGTTAATAATCATGTATTGAAGAAGAGAAAGAAGACAGAATAGAAGGAGGGAAGGAAGGAAGGAAAGAAGGAAGGAATGGAGGGAGGGAGGGAGAAAGATGGTAAGAAAGAAAGAAAAAAGAAAGGAAAGATCAAGAGAAATAGGGAGAAAAGGTAGGGAAGAGAAATGTAGAGAAAGATAATTCAGTGTTTGATAAGCTGCATTGAAAAAAATTCTATTGTTCACAGTGGAGAAAATATGAAGGAAGAAACAAATTCCTGAAAACAAACAACATTTAAGTGTCAATTTGGCATTAGCTTAGTAGAAAATTAGATAAGGGAAAAGTGTCCAGGTTGAAGTGAGCCAGGACAATGATAAATTGACTGCATTTAGAATAAAAGGATTTCCTTTCTTAAAAGCTGACAAGAGCTTTTGTACATGATTAGGTGAGTCCCAAACAGGTAACTTAATTAATAACTTCACATGTACTAAGCATTGATCCAGCAAGTTCATGCTCTGCATGATGTAATTAGAAGGCTTCTTCTCAAATCCCACTCCAATGCACTCAGTGGCCAATCACATAAGTAGGCTAAATAGCCCTTGAAATCATAGCTGCAATATTCTCTCTGTTCAGTAATTCAAATGCATTTCTAATCTGTATTTGCAAAAGAGTTGTTTAACCTGCCCTAATTCTTGAATATTCCAACTTCTTCAAGGACGGACTTGAAATCATGTAACTTGCTGTAATACTCATCTATTCACTCTTAACTCTTCTAAAAAAAGTCAAATTCATCTATTCATGCTAAAGTCGATAGAGCAAATAAAGGTTTACAATTTTACTTTTTCTTACCTAACTCTTTGTTCCTCTTTTAATCAAGAGCTAATTAAATTGTTGAAAGTCAAATGTCCTAGAGATAGAATTTTAAAAGTTAGTAAGTCAGTTAGGGAGGTGACATTTTGGCAAGGAAATCTTCTTGTTGCCCCTGAAATCATACCATTTTTGTAGTCTATCTCTTCAACTGGATGAAGAACCAGTCTTTCACCTTTAAGATAGTTATTGTTCTCAGTGCAGCATTATTTGTGTTAAATGTAAAAATAAAATATAACCCCAAATTATGGAGATGTGAAAAAAACATATTCAATGTGTACTTAGGGTGGTATGGATGGATTCCTTCTTTTCTTCTGTGATAGAGATCTTGTAGTTCTCTCCCCACAGTTCTTTATCTTCTTCCTGACTTCTTTTTGTTCTGCTTTTAAACTATGGCTAGTCTCCCAGATTTGCTCCTGGCTCTTTATCTTTCTTCAACACTCACTCTCTTTCCCAGGATGGAAGTAATTTCTGTTATCATTGTTTCAATTATTTACTCAAGAAAGAGATTCCAAACTATTAATAATAAAAGCTCACATTTATATAAGTTTTATATGTTTTCTTTTAGTATCCTTTGGGGCACCAGAGAGAGAAAAAAAATTGCTGGAGATGAAAAACTGCTGGGGTATCACTTCCCTTGAATTTTTTTCTGGATTTTCAAAGTATTAATTCTCACATGGACTGACAAATAATGATTAGTCTGTGAGACTTCCAATATAAAGTGAAAGAGAGGGTACACGATATGTCCTGGAATGATCCAGGAAAGAAATACAAGAGATGAAGGTGAAAAGCTAGATACCTCTACATAGCTACCACAATGGAAAGACAAAAATCACAGAAATAAATGGGAAGAGCTCTAAAAGTATCCGCACTATTTCCTTTGTTCTCAGTTTAATGAGAGTGTGTGTGTGTGGGGTGTCATATTGAGCTAAGTGGGAACACCAAAATGTGTGTTAGAACAAATTCTCAAAGAACAACTAATGGTAAAATTCTTCTCTCCCCGTTTTTCTGTTCTGAGAAAAGTATTTCCATTCTAAAACATGGCTGCTTCTTTGTGGTTGTTGTTTCTATTTTACCTAGTCTTAATGAGCTTGGTTTTAAAATAAGAGCTTTTAAAAATATCTTTTTATTCTTTTAAAATGTTATTTATTTGTTTTTTATGTTTTATATTTATTTTTTAATAGTTTAAAAAAATTAAAAATATATTCTATTGTTTTATTTTTTATGTTTAAAATTTTTTATATTTAAAAAAAATTTTAAAAGAACTTTTAAAATAAGAATCAGGAGATTCTTGATTTATGTGTATTCCATTTGCTCAAAGGAGATAGAGGAGAATTGATCAGTTGTCCCAAAAACATGAAGAAAATTTTAATTTCTAAACCACTAAGCCTTGTCTTCCCCAACAAAACAAAGAGATTTGATTGATAAATATTTTAATAATTCCCCCAAACAGAGAAAAGATCAAGAAAGGGGAAAAAAGCCATGTTAATGATCCTGGGCACATCCTGAGCCAAGAGTAAGCAGCTTTAAGTGATAATTGGAGACTCAGGAAATAGAAGCTGGAGAACCTCATCCTGAGGCCTCAACAATTCTTTCTTAATATTTTCTTCTTTCTGTATAGATTGAATAAAATCTGAAGAATGGAGAAGAAGCATTTGCTAAGCAAAAGGCATAACCATGGGATGATTGAAGGGAGGAGCTGGAGAATAGCTATGCTTGCAAGAGGAAGGGGACCCAATATGCAGGAGTTAAATTCCCAATTGTGCTATTTTCTAGTGCTTTCTGAACTTCCTGAGATCTGTTTCCTCATGTGTAAAATGAGGGTGTTGGATACAGTGACCACTAAGGTCCTTTCCAGCTCTAACTCTGTAATCCTAGGACTTTAGATCCTATAAACCCAATCTCAGTGACTATATCTTTATTAATCAATCAGCAGGGGAACACAAAGAAACAAAACTTTTTAGCATAGCTAATCAAAGGAGATTATGGAAATTTTGGAGTATTCATCATTGGATTGGTAGAAGTGACATTTGGGGGGGAGGCAGCAGTGACAGCATCTCAGGACTTTTTCTTGAAACCAGGGCATCTGTGAATCTGTGAATTATAAGCCATGTCACTAGGGAGTGGAGGAAGTGCCTCCTGCCTAAATTATAAACTTCTATGAAGACTTCATTTTATCCTATTCTGATAAAGGCAGGAATGTGTACTTGAAGGGCTAAGACCAGGGTTCCTCATCTAGAGGCAATTAAAAGGAGAATCTCCTCCAGAGAAACCCTCTCTGGGTACAGCTTAAAGATATTCCATGTTTCAGGTACGTTGTTTCTGCCTCTTGAATTCCTTCCCCTTCTGGTAATGAAGTTTCTAATGATGGAATGTATCTTTGTACACACTGAATAGCATTACCTAGGGTGGAAACTACAAAATTCACTTCTGGATATTTCCAAATATCTAATTATTTGATGTCTTGTAGACATAATTATCACAGGACTAAGAGAAAAGAGGCATTTTTTTTAAGACAAAAAGAAATTAAATTTGTAAATTTGATTCTGAAGCTGAAAATAGATATTTTAATTTTTATTTAAATGCAAAGATATATTACATAGTCTATTTCATTTGATTTTCAGAAAAACCATCTGAGGTTATATAGGTATTATTAGTAGCATTTTATAGATAAGAAATCTGTGATTTGAAGAGGTTAAATGACGTTAAGAGATTAAATAATGATTAAAATCATTCCCCATGGCCACACATCTGGTCTTAGAAGCAGAATTTGAATGCACCATCTATTTACTCCATGTCCAGTTCTCCTTCCAGTACATATAAATATGACTAAAGAGGTTGGCTATCACAGCCATAAATGCTGCTACATACCATATTTCTCCAAAAACTGAATTGGGCTCTTGAGGTCATCCTGCATGTTAAACAATATAAGTTGGCAGGTATCTGAATGTAAGCTACTATCTCTTTACTTAATCAAAATACAGCTGGTAACAATCAAAACCTTGAGGAAATTAGGTCAGCTGGATAAAATGTGTTTAATATGAGCAAGATCCTGATTTTATTCTTCTTTGGATTAGGCTTTCCCTCTAAACTCATCCAGCCATCCTGGAAAATTGCTTTGAAGGGGAATAGAATGAATATGAGTGGATCAATAATTTTATCGCCATGTCTACAAAAGTCATTCCAAATCTCTTATTGGTAGTATATTGAGAGTATATTTGTAGCACTATCTGCATATATGAAAGCCAGAACATCTTAGGATAATATTGCATTTATTGTAATTTATATTCAGAAAAACACCTTAATTGCTTTGATTTTCATAGACTTTCTTATAAATTTATAAACTCTTTGAGATTAGGGAGCCTAGCCTTCTCATATTGATATCTCTACCAATGAGTACAATTGCCTCATAGAAAATAGATATTCTTAGAATATTTCTTGAATGAATTATGAAAAAATGAAAGTAATATTTGGTTTCCATTTTAAAGATGGAGACATTATGCAGTGAAAGGCTTCATGGTCTTCTTGAATTTAAGCAATAATCTAGTTCAGGGAACTTTCTTTGTTCTCATCTCTAAACATTTAAAAACTAGATCTATTGAAACATAATTTCTTATTAATTAAAAAAATTCTCTCAGTCTATAATATAGACATCTTGATTCCCCTGGCAAATTTCAGAGCTCTATAATATTAACCAACTTTATGTACCATGTTTGACACTTCATAGTCACCTGAGTCAAAGATAGTGCTTCTTACCTATTTTCAACAGGAACATTTGTCATTAAATGTTTTGAAAATTTCTATATTTTTGTTCTTTAATTTTTAAAAAATGGAGAATATTCTGGTTTACCTAAGAAATTAAATTAGATTCATTTAAAATTTTACAATTTGGTAATAATGAATATAGCTCCGAATTTTGTGCCAATAAGACCTGAGTTCAAATCCTACTTCTGAAACTTCCAAGTGGCCAAGGATTAATCATTTAATTATTGAAACATGGCTTCCTCATCTACATAATGGAAATCCTAATTGGACAACCTAGTATAAAATGTTCTTGTAGGGCTCAAGTAAGATAACCTGTGTACAAGGTTTGGGAACTTCTAACTATTAAAAAAATGCCTTATTTTCATATGATAAGTAGTCTGTAATGGTATCCTTTCTGATATAATATATAAATATGTATTTCACTGGAAGTCTGTTACTTATATTCCAGAGAATTTTCTGAGCTATGTTTTCCTGAGTTAATGCATATTTGGATATTTTTTGAGCAGACTAATAAATTTAAATAGCCATTCATAAAATGCTTCAACTGGGGAGATAAATATGTATTTAAAGCGGTAGTTGAAATGATCAACTCAAAGCTCAAAGAAAATGATGTCGCTGTGATTATTCATCACTTTGATACATTTCCATCAGTCTCTTTACAAGGCTTACTATGTAGCCAATTATGCAAATACACACTCCGTTTACAAGCTATGTTGGACCTTGGAAAAGCATATTTGATTTATTTTTTTTTAAATAAAAATTGCTGTGTACATGTTTAGAATCTAACTGGGACTATTCCACTCCTTTTCTGGAATAGATTATGAGAGTTATTGGGCAGTAAGGTGGAACAGAAGAGGGCCAGGTCTAGAGTCAGGAAGACATCTCCTTGAATTCAAAGCTGGCCTCATTCACTAGCTATGTATTACTGGGCTAAATATTGATCCTTTTTGACCCAGTTTCTGCCTCTATCAAATGATCTGGAGAAGAAAATGGCAAACTACTTCACTATCTTTATCAAGAAAACCCCAAATAAGAACACAGAGAGTCAGATATTATTAAAATGATTATGACTATTAATTAATTGTCATTCTAAACATATCTACATTGCCTTAGCAGTCTAACACATTGTACAACAGAAGGGTAATTATCAAAATGAGAATCAGACAATCCTGGGGATCTTATCCAAGGAATCCTGGGAGTCTCTGAAACTCAGAAGCTCTACAAATTCAAAATTAATTTTTATTTCTATATAATACTTACATATAACCCACATAAAAAACTCTTTGGATAAATCCTCAATAATTTTTAATAGTAAAAAGGGATAAAGTTTAAGAACTGCAATAGAATATGTATAAGTAAGTATAAGAAATCATGTGACAGGTGCCTTTGATGAGATGTGATTGTGTTGAAAGAGAAACAGAGACAGGCAGAAACAGACAGATACAGGTATACAGCCACGTACACAGACACACAGACACACACACAGAAAGAAAGACATAGAAAGGTAGAGAGAGGCAAATGAATAGGTGAAGAAAGTCAGAGCTTGACAGAGAGAGGGAAGAGAAGGAAGGAAGGAAGGAAGAGAAAATACCACACATTTCAGAGGATAAAATATATACCACTGTTCTAATGAGGTGATAGAGTTAACTCTTGTCTTTTCAGGGGATATAGTGGAGTTTGACCGAGAAGCCCAGTTCATTAAATGAGATGTGGGATGTAACTAGGATCTTGGCTCCCTACTTCCCTTCATTCACAAATACACTTAGGGATCTTTCTACCAATACCCCCAATCCAGCTTTAAGGAAATATTAAAAAATAGACTATTCTACAAAGCAATGGTACCTCAGCCTTTAAATCTTACAGAAAAGACATAGAATATACTTGTCATTATAATAAATCAACACTAGATTTGCTAGAGGAACCTTAAATGTTTTAAAGAAATGTCTAATTAGTTTCCTCTCCCACTTTGAAGTATATTTTCCCTATAAAGAAATAAGGATAATATGAAATCTTATAGTATCTCTTCTGGACCTGAGAAAAAGATTTCAGTGCTTATGAATATATTACCTATAAGACACATATTAGGTTATAAAAGTCCATTGTCTATTATTAAGGGTGATTTAGTAGAATGCTAAGATTAGAATTTTTACTTCCACAGGATGATATAAAGACTAAAGATTAAGATTTAAATCAGTCCTACATATAACAGAGTTGTTTAGTGTCCAAATAGAATTCTCATTAGGTCTTGAATGTATCACTACATATTTTTTGATACAGTTCTGAAGTTTTTGCTCAGGTCACTTGTAAATTATCTGTAGAAAATGTCAGATTTGAGCTGATCTAACTCTAAATTTTGTGGTTGTATAGATAACTGCAGTATCCACAATTATCTTTCTGTTATCACCTAATAGCCACAGATTCTTAGACATTTTGTATATGATTAAAAAAAAAAACCATTTCAACATTTATTGTCACTTTTCCTGTGAACCTTCTTCTTCAGATTAAAATGCTTTTTTACAGATCTTTTTATCCAATAGAGATAACATCTGTAAAGTGCTTTGCAAACCTTCCAGTGCCATATTAAATGTCAACTATTATTACCATTATTATTTCTGGATAGAGGGTCTAGAACTTAATCCTTTGCTTAATAATCTATATTTACCTTAAAATGTCATACATGGGGGGGCAGAGCCAAGATGGCGAACTGTGGACAGCTTTCTCTGTGAACTCCCTCCCACATTCCCTCAAACCCAGACAAAGTAAGCCTTAAAACTGGTTTCTGAGTGAGGTCCTCGCCAAGCATTTGGACTACAATGCACTTCTATAAAAGATCTACCTTGAAAGAACTCCGGAGAAGGTTAGCCTCAGGGGAAATCGGCCTCTGGTCGCGATGGACTCCAGCCGGGGCGGAAGTCAGGGCTGCGATAGAGGGGCGGATTTTGGGCACCCAGGAAGCCCCTGGGAGACGCCTGGGCCACTTTGCTCTGCTTGCGGGCAAGTGCTTTGGCAGATCTGCCTTTGAAAGGGGGTGGATCGAGAACAGCTGAAAACGTGGTCCTGGAGCGAATCTAGCCCGACCAGCCTCAGACCGGAAGTCAACTCGGCAAACTGCCCCAGGGCAAATATAAATTGTTGCAGTTTTCTCGGCTTTTGACCAATATCCCAACTTTAAATCATGAGCAAGAAGCAGAAGAGAGCTCTCACCATAGAAAGCTTTTACGGAGAAAAAATAGAACAGTCCCCAGATCCTGACATTATGAAAACAATCCCAGATGAAGCCACAAAGGCAGACTTAAGTTGGTCTCCCTTTCAGAAGGCTTACCTGGATGGTTGCATTAAGAATCTCAAAAGAGAGCTAGAAGAAGAATGGGGAAATAAATTGAGATCAGGGCAACAGAAATATCAAAAACTGGAAAATAGGACTGGTGAATTGGAAAAAGAAAACAGTTCACTGAAAAACAAAATTGGTGAATTGGAAAAAATCACCAATTCACTGGAAAATAAAAATGGTGAACTGAAAAACAAAATTGGTGAATTGGAAAAAGACAACAATTCACTGAAAAACAAAATTGGTGAATTGGAAAAAGACAACAATTCACTGAAAAATAAAACTGGCAAAATGGAAAAAGAATGCATTGAATCCAGAAATTCAATTGGCCAGCTACAAAAGGAGCTAAAAAAGATAACTGAAGGAAATAATACTCTAAAAATTAAAATTGAACAAATAGAAGTAAATGACACAATAAGACTTCAAGAATCAGTTAAACAAAAACAAAAAAATGAAAAAATAGAAGAAAATATGAAATATCTCCTAGGAAAAACAACTGACTTGGAAAACAGATCCAGGAGAGACAATTTAAGGATTATTGGACTCCCTGAAAGCCACGATGAAAAAAAGAACCTGGATGCTATCTTCCAGGAAATCATGAAAGAGAATTGCCCAGATGTTTTAGAATCAGAAGGCAAAATTGGCATTGAAAGAATTCACCGATCACCTCCAGAAAGAGACCCCAAAATTAAAACCCCAAGGAATATCGTGGCCAAATTTCAGGACTATCGCACCAAGGAAAAGATATTGCAAGCAGCTAGAAAGAAACAGTTCAAATACCGAGGAACTATCATTAGAATTACACAGGATCTGTCAGCTTCCACATTGAAGGATCGAAGGGCCTGGAACCAGATATTCCGAAAGGCAAAAGAACTTGGATTACAGCCAAGAATAAGTTATCCAGCTAGAATGAGCATCATCTTCCAGGGAAGAAGATGGTCATTCAATGATACAGGAGAATTTCACCTTTTTCTAATGAAAAGACCTGATCTGAACAAAAAATTTGACCTCCAAATAGAGAACTCAAGAGAAACATAAAAAGGTAAAAAGGAAAACTCTTGAGAACTATATTCCTACTATAGGTATCCTTTAAAGAATGGCAGTATAATTTGATTTTTCTTTGATAATAATGGAAAAGAAATTAGAGGTGGAAGGGATACCATACTGAAAAAGAAAAAGGGGGGAGGGGGGAAAAGGAGGCAAAATAAAGTAAAAATATAGGAGGTAAAATAAGGCAAAATCTCATAAAGAGATATAGAAGATCTAATATAATTGAGGGGAAGAAGGGAGGGCGATGAGTCTTGTGTAAACCTTACTCTCATTAGATTGGACTCTAAGAGAGTATATCAGACACATTTGGCTTCAAAGAAAGCACTGACCCTCCTTGTGGGAAGGTAGGAGGGAGGGGAGAAAAGGAAAGGGATAAACTAATAGAAGGATTAGGGGAAAGGTATAAAGGGGAGGGAGGGACTCTAAAGGGAGGAGGATTATTGGTGGGAGGTGGTCTTCAAGAGCAAAGTACTGGGGAGGGGGGAAGGGAGAGAGGGGAAAGGGAAGAGAAAATCATAACTCTGGGTAAATAAGATGGCAGGGAATACAGATATAGTTATTTTAACTGTGAATGTGAACGGGATGAACTCTCCCATAAAACGGAAGTGGGTAGCAGACTGGATTAAAAGCCAGAATCCTACAATATGTTGTTTACAAGAAACACATCTAAAACATAGAGATACATACAGAGTGAAGGTAAAGGGCTGGAGCAGAATCTTCTATGCTTCAGGTAAACAAAGAAAGGCAGGGGTAGCAATCCTTATCTCGGATCAAGTAAAAACAAAAATAGATCTAATAAAAAGAGATAAGGAAGGAAACTACATTTCACTAAAGGGTTCCATAGACAATGAAGCAGTATCAATACTTAACATATATGCACCAAGTGGTATAGCATCCAAATTCCTAGAGGAGAAGTTAAGAGAGATGCAAGGAGAAATAGACAGTAATACTATACTAGTGGGAGATCCCAACCTTGCTCTCTCAGAATTAGATAAATCAAATTCCAAAATAAATAAGAAAGAAGTTAGGGAGGTTAACAAAAGGCTAGAAAAGTTAGGTATGATAGATCTCTGGAGGAAATTGAATGGTGATAGAAGGGAGTATACTTTTTTCTCAGGGGTTCATGGAACTTATACAAAAATTGATCATGTGTTAGGGCATAAAAACCTCAAAATCAATTGCAGAAAAGCAGAAATAGTAAATGCATCCTTCTCAGATCATGATGCAATAAAACTCACATGTAATATAAGGCCAGGAGAAAATAGGCCACAAGTTATTTGGAAATTAAATAATCTAATCCTGAAGAACGAATGGGTGAAAGAGCAAATTATAGACACAATCGAAAATTTCATCCAGGAGAATGACAACAATGAGACAACATACCAAAATTTGTGGGACTCGGCTAAAGCGGTTATAAGGGGTAATTTTATATCTCTAGATGCTTACTTGCGTAAAACAGAGAAGGAGAAGATTAATGAACTGGGCTTACAATTAAAAAAGCTAGAAAAAGACCAAATTACAAACCCTCAATTAAATACCAAATTGGAAATTCTGAAAATTAAAGGGGAGATCAATAAAATTGAAAATAAGAAAACTATTGAATTAATAAATAAAGTAAGAGTTGGTTTTATGAAAAAACCAACAAAATAGATAAGCCTTTAGTTAATTTGATTAGAAAAAGAAAAGAGGAAAATCAAATTATTAGTCTCAAAAATGATAAGGGAGAACTTTCCTCCAATGAAGAGGAAATTAGAGTAATAATTAGGAGTTTCTTTGCCCAACTTTATGCCAATAAATTTGAGAATGTAAATGAAATGGAGGAGTATCTACAAAAATATAGATTGCCCAGATTAACAGAAGAGGAAATAAATTATTTAAATAGCCCTATTTCAGAAAAAGAAATAGAACAAGCTATTAATCAACTCCCTAAGAAAAAATCTCCAGGACCAGATGGATTTACATGTGAATTTTACCAAACATTCAAGGAACAATTAATCCCAATACTATATAAACTATTCGAAAAAATAGGGAAAGAAGGTGTACTACCAAATTCCTTCTATGACACAGATATGGTGCTGATAGCTAAACCAGGTAGGGAGAAAACTGAGAAAGAAAACTATAGACCCATTTCCCTAATGAATATTGATGCAAAAATTTTAAATAAGATTTTAGCAACAAGATTACAGAAAGTCATCCCCAGGATAATACATCATGACCAAGTAGGATTTATACCAGGAATGCAGGGCTGGTTCAATATTAGGAAAACAATTAGCATAATCAATTATATTAATAACCAAAGTAATAAAAATCATATGATTATCTCCATAGATGCAGAAAAAGCCTTTGATAAAATCCAACACCCATTCCTATTAAAAACACTGGAGAGTATAGGAATAAATGGGCTATTCCTTAAAATGATAAGTAGTATCTACTTAAAACCTTCAGCAAGCATCATATGTAATGGAGTCAAACTAGAACCATTCCCAATAAGATCAGGAGTGAAACAAGGCTGCTCACTGTCACCATTACTATTTAATATTGTATTAGAAATGTTAGCTTTAGCAATAAGAGAAGAAAAAGAGATAAAAGGAATCAGAGTAGGTAGTGAAGAAACCAAATTATCACTCTTTGCAGATGACATGATGGTATACTTAGAGAATCCTAGAGACTCAACTAAAAAACTACTAGAAACAATTCACACCTTTAGCAAAGTGGCAGGATACAAAATAAATCCACATAAATCATCAGCATTTTTATATATTACCAATAAAGTTCAGCAGCAAGAGACACAAAAAGAAATTCCATTCAAAATAACTGTTGATAGTATAAAATATTTGGGAATTTATCTGCCAAGGGATAGTCAGGAACTATATGAACTAAATTACAAAACACTTTCCACACAAATCAAATCAGACCTAGTCAATTGGAAAAACTTAAAATGCTCATGGGTAGGATGAGCGAATATAATAAAAATGACAATACTACCCAAACTAATTTACTTATTTAGTGCCATACCAATCAAACTCCCAAGAAATTATCTTACAGATCTAGAAAAAATAGTAGCAAAGTTCATTTGGAAAAACAAAAGGTCTAGAATTTCAAGGGGATTAATGAAAAAAAAGGCTGAAGATGGTGGACTTGCTGTACCAGATCTAAAACTATATTATAAAGCAGCGGTCATCAAAACCATTTGGTACTGGCTAAGAAATAGAGTAGTCGATCAGTGGAATAGGATAGAATCACAAGACAAACTAGGCAATAACTATAGCAATTTGGTTTTTGATAAACCCAAAGACCCCAGCTTTTGGGATAAGTATTCACTATTTGACAAAAACTGCTGGGAAAACTGGAAACTAGTGTGGAAGAAATTAGGGCTTGACCCACATCTAACACCACATACCAAGATAAGATCTAAATGGGTTCATGATCTGGATATAAAGAGTGATACTATAAGTAAATTAGAGGAATGTAATATAGTTTACCTCTCAGACCTATGGAGATGGAATAAATTTATGTCCAAAGAAGAACTG
>JAJPUD010003241.1:153261-168240 GCA_023553655.1 Myrmecobius fasciatus | reverse complement strand
AGCCATATACACCCAGAGAGAGGGATGCGAAATGTGGACCACAACATAACATTCTCATACTCCTTGATTGATGTTTGCTTACATTGTGTTTCCTTTATCTGATGTATCGTTTGTGTAGATAAGATTTTTCTTGCACAACAATGATAAGTTTGGAAATATGTATACATATATTCAATTTGCCAATATTTTAACATAATTAACATGTAGAGGATATCCTGCCATCTAGGGGAGGGGTGGGGAGTTGGGGGGAAAAATTTGTAACGGAAAGCTATGTAAGGGTTATTGTTGAAGAATTACCCACACATATGTTATGCAAATAAAATAAAAAATTAAAAAAAAATGTCATACATGTAATGGAATATTGGAGCCTGTTTTTTCCAAAAGCTTGACTTTTATCTGTAGGAATATGGGTCTGGGCCACTTTCTTTTTTGGTGCCTCAAGTTAGACTTAATGCTATTCCATTTTGAATCTCTCAGGGACACCCATGACATTTTGTTAAGACTATAAGCAGTGTGCCTATTTAAGATAGAGGCTAATAATATACATATCTTGATGTAGAGGTCTGGAGAGTGTCTGTTTCATTTCGCTTTTTAGTGCCCATTTCTATGTTCAAAGAGTAATGCTGATCATTTTCATCTGTTTCTTTCTGAGGTTCTGTTTTGCATATTTAAGCATTCCAAGTAGACTACTTCAGTTGTCTCTCAGTGACTAATGTTTAAGAACATATTTGCATTTGAAAAACCGTATGAAAGAAAAAAATATACATTTGATCAAAGAAATGCTAATTTGAATTTATCATTGCTTCCTCCTTTATATTTTTATTTAAAGGGGGAATAAAATTGCTAGAGCACTCACTAAACCTGCAGTTCATTCCCAACTCTCTTTAGATCTGAGGTAGAATTGTAAGTGCCACAAATTTCATTCAATCAATGGACTGGATCTCTGCTGACTTTGATACAAAGGCCATTATATAACAGCAGTTTAAGAAGCACTTTGAAATTTGGGGAAGAAAGCATTGAAGTAAAGATATATGGAGATCTTCTTAATGGCAAAACTCTCACAATTCAATAAACCAAAAATTTTTTGAAAGGAAAAAAATATAGAGAGCCAAAAATTGTTGATTGTTAAGCCTCCTAAATAATTTTCATTAAAATAGATAATTGAGTGTTTTTAAAAATATGTTTTCCTCTGTACTTATGATTACAGTGGTGTAGAAAATTACTCTCTACTGAAAAACACTTTATTTTTTTGTTTTTGCTTTGTTTTAAGGCATTGCACTTGTAATCAAGTTGATATGGATTCAAATCACATATCTGCCATTTATTATCTCTGTAACCCTAGTCAAGTCACATAAGCCCAGTTGTTCAGTTTCTTTATAAATAAAATTAAAATGAGGTGACTTTTAAGATCTATTTGAGATCTAAATCTTTGATTTTTATATAAAGACCACCTCTATCAATTTAGCTAATAAATTCATCTCTCTATATTTTCATTATACATTATACACTTTTCCTCTTCCCCCCAATCTGGCTCCCCTAATCATCTCCTTTTCCTAATTTCTTTAATAATACTGAGAGTCCCACAATCTTTCCAATATATTGGTAAGTAAGGTGTGCTCTTAAGACTTCTCACTTACTCTCTCCCCTGCATATCCAATCTGTTGCTAATGCCTGTTGTTTTTACTTTCACAGTATCTCATGTATGAGTCCTCTTCTCTCCTTTGATACTGCTTTAACCCTCATACAGCTTCTGATCATTTCTAGCGTAGACTCAAACAAGAGCTTGATACTTGGTTTGACTGCCGCAAGTTCCATCCTTCACTCAGCTGTCAGCATGATCTTCCTAAAGTGCAGCTTTAAGCATCTTCTCTTCCCCAAATGGCCCCTTATCACTTCCAGGATCAAATATAAAATCTTCTGTTTGTTTTTTCATAAACTGTCCCTCTTACACCTTTCCACCAGATATATATTAATCCAGAGACACCGTCCTCCTTTAATCTTCCTAGAATAAGATGCTCCATCTTCCTGTTCTGGGCATTTTCACTGGCTGTCCCCCTTGTGTGGAAATGCTCTCTTTCCTCATTTCTACCTCTTGGTTTTCCGACTGTCCTTTTTTCCCCACCTAAAACCTTACCTTCAATGGAAACCTTTCCCAATCCTTCTTAATTCTAAGGACTTCTGTCGGTTATTTTCAATTTAGCCTATACATAGCTCATGTGTGTATATCATTGGCATATTGTTGCCCTCATTAGACTGTAATGTCTTTGAAAGTCAGGACTGTCTTTTATCTTTCTTTATAATTCTATCTTATCAAAGTGCCTGGAACATATTAGATGCTTAATAAATATTTATTGACTAACTGGAGAGACTAATCTGGAACACTAACAAATTAAACAATTTGCCCACATCACAAAGATTTTATGTATCAAAGACAGTACTCAAATTCTCATCTTATTATTTTATTTAATTTTAATATACATTTTTTAAAAGTTTCAAGTGTCAAATTCTCTCTTTCCTTCCCACCCTTCCTGCAGCCTCTGAGAAGGCAAGTAATGTGATATCAATGAGACTTGTGAAGTCATGCAAAATACATTTCCATATTAGCTATGTTTAAAAAAAAACAAACAGGAAACAAAGAAAGTGGAAAAAGTGAACTTCAATCTTACTCAGAGTTTATCAGATCTGGAAATCAATAGCATTTTTCATAATGGGTTTTCATAATGGGTCTTTTAGAATTGTCTTAGAGCATTGTTTTCATCACAGTTGCTAAGTTTTTCACAATTGATTATTGTTATAATATTGCTGTTATATGTGAACAATGTTCTTCTGGATCTGCTCCCTTCACTTTGCATCAGTTTATATGTAAACTGGTAAACCATCCTGCTTATTATTTCTTATACAACAATAGTATTTCATTGCAATCATATGCCACAACTTGTTCAGTCATTTTCCAATTAATGGGCTTCCCTTCAAATTCCAATTCTTTGGCACCACATAAAGATCTGCTATGAATATTTTTGTACATATAGATCTTTTCCCCTTTTCTTTGATCTCTTTGGGGTACAGATCTGGTAATGGTTGCTAGGTCAAAGAATATACACAGTTTGACAGACTGGTGCATTAACATTAATTTTTTTTTTGCTTGAGGCAATTGGGGTTAAGTGACTTGCCCAGGGTCACACAGCTAGGAAGTCTTAAGTGTCTGAGGTCAGATTTGGTGCATTAACATTAATTCTTTTTTTTTTTTTTTTGCTTGAGGCAATTGGGGTTAAGTGACTTGCCCAGAGTCACACATCTAGGAAGTGTTAAGTGTCTGAGGTTAGATTTGAACTCAGGTCTTCCTGACTTCAGGGCTGGTGTTCTATCCACTGTACCAACTAGCTTCCCCAGTACATTAATTCTTAAGTCATCTCTCCTCTTTTTATTTTCCAATGAAATATTCTACATCATCTTCTATTTTATCATTCTTGTAACATTGTTTTTTGGTATTACATGGAGTCATTAGCTTTTACATATCCAATTTTATTTTAATTTTTTTTTCTTCAAACTAGGACACTAACACATTATTGGTGAAGTTGTGAACTGATCCAACCATTCTGGAGGGTAATATGGAACTCTACCCAAAGGCCTATCAAACTGTGCATACCCATCTAACAGTGTCCCTATTGGGCTTTTTTGTCTGAGATCATAAAAAAGGGAAAAGGACCCACATGGGCAAAAATATTTACAGAAGCTCTTTTTGTGGTGTCAAGAAACTGGAACCTGAGTGGATGTCCATGAGTTGGAGGCTAGCTGAATAAGTTATGGTATCTGAATGTTATGGAATATTATTATTCTATAAGAAACTATCAGCATGAACTGATGACAAATGAAATGAGTAGAACCAAGAGAGCATTGTACACAACAATAACAAAATTATGTGATTATCAACTGTGATGGACTTGGCTCTTTTCAACAATGAGGGGATTCAGGCCAATTCCAATAGAAATGATGAAGAGAGCCATTGGCATTTAAAGAGCAAACGATGGGGACTGAATGTAGATCATAGGATAGTATTTCCACCTTTTGTTTTTGTTATTTGCTTGCTTGTTTTTTTTTTTCTTTTTCACTTTTCCTCCTTTTGATCTGATTTTTCTTGTGCAGCATGATAAATATGGAAATGTATTTAGTAGAACTGCACATGTTTAACTACATTGGATCATTTGCTATCTAAGGGAGGAGTTGGGTTAAAGAGAGGGAGAAAAATTTTGGAATACAAGGTTTTTCAAGAGTGAATGTTGAAAACAATCTATGCATATATTTTGAAAATTAAAAGTTAAAAAATAAGTGAAATTAAAAGAAAAACTTCAATGAAATTTTATATTTTTTTTATTTGATCAATTCTGCTGTTTGGAATATTTGATTTTGAAGGTATTCTTTTCTATTTTAAATTTTTAATTAATTGATTTATTTAATATTTCCCACAATATTTATTTAATATTTAATATTGACTAATATATAGTCAAACCATTTTTTTACATTTGTTTTTTAGATTTTTGAGTTCTAGGTTCTCTCCCTTATCCCCACCCACAATTAGGAAATCACATGTGAAGCTATGTAAAACAGTTCCATAAAAGTCAAATTGTGAAAGAAAATAGATCCTAATGAAAATAAAAACAATCAAGAAAAATTAAGTTAAAAATGGAGATATAGAAAGAGAAATAGAGAATCCTTCAATCTATATACAGACTTGATCAGTTCCTCTTCTGGGTATGGATAGGATTTTTCATCTTAAGTCCTTCAGAGTAGTTGTGGATGATTGTACTACTGAGAAAAACAGTCATTTACAGCTAGTCATTCCAGAACATTACTGTTACTTTGTATACACTATACTTCATTTTGTTCATGAAGGACTTTCCAGGTTTTTTTTTTCCTGAGAGTTTCCTGCTCATTATTTCCCAGAGAACAATAATATTTCATCAAAGAAACTTGCTTCAAAAATATTTTTACAATTACTATTTATAATTGTATTCCCCATCATTTATTCTCTCTCTCCTTTGACCTTGTCTCTCCTCAAAAGTATTTTGTTCTTCAGTACTCCGTCCTCCGATATACCTCATCTTTTCTCATCTACTCCCCTTCCCATATCTATTTCCCTTCTATTATCCTGCAGGGTAAGATAGATTTCTTTATTCCTGTTGAATATATATGCTATTTCTTATTTGGGCCAGTTCTCATGAGAGTAAGGTTCACTCAGTCACCTTCCCCTTCCTGCCTTCCCCTGAATTGTAAAAGCTTTTTCTTGCCTCTTTTTTATGGAAGATAATTTGCATGATTTCACTTCTCCTTTTCCCTTTCTCCCAGTGCATTCCTCTTTCTCCCCTTAGTTTCATTAATTTTTAAAAAGATACTATCTCTTCATATTCAACTCACACCTGTGTCCTCTGTCTAGATGTACTCCTTCTAAGTGCCATTCTAATGAGTTACAAGTATCATCTTTCTATTTAGGAATGTAAACATATAAACCTTAAGTCCCTTATGATATCACTTTCCTGATTATCTGCTTATGCTTCTCCAAACTCCTATATTTGAAAATCACATTTTCTGCTCAGCCCTGGTCTTTTCAACACAAATGTTTGAAAATTTTCTGTTTCATTGAATGATAACTTTTTCCTCTGAAGGATTATACTCAGTTTTACTTGGTAGGTGATTCTTGGTTGCAATCCTAGATCCATTGTTCTCCAGAATATCAGATTCCAAGCCCTCCGGTAGTTTAAGGTAGAAGCTGATAAATCTTGTATTATTTTGACTGTGGCTCCATTATACTTGAATTACTGTTTCTGTATGCTTGCAATATTTTCCCCTTGTTCTGGAATTGGTTATAATATTCCTGGAAGTTTTCATTTTGGAATCTCTTCCAGGAGATGATCAGTAGATTCTTTCAATTTATATTTTACTCTCTTGTTCTAGAATTTCAAGACAATTTTCCTTGATAATTTCCTAAAAGATAATATCCAGGCTCTTTTTTGATCATGGCTTTCAAGTAGACTAATAATTTTTAAATTATCTCTCCTAGATCTATTTTGCAAATCAGTTGTTTTTCCAATAAGACATTTCACATTTTTTTCTTATTTTTTTCATTTTTTTTTTGGTTTTGCTTTATTGTAACTTGATTTCTCATAATGCCATTAGCTTCCATTTGCTCAATTCTATTTTTAAAATAATTATTTTCTTCTGTAAGCTTTTGTACTTCCTTTTCTAATTGGCCAATTTTGTTTTTTAAATCATTCTTCTCCTCATTAACTTTCTGTATTTTCTTTTGTACCACTCTCAGTTCTTTCCCTAATTTTACCTTTATCTGTCTTAAGTGATTTTCAAAGTCCCTTTTGAGTTCTTCCATGGTCTGAGCCCAAATCTTATTTTTTTAGAGGCTTTGGATGTAGAAGCTTTGATTTTGCTAACATCTTCTCAGTGTATGTTTTGAGCTTCCTTGTCACAATAATAACTTTCAGTGGTCAGAAACTTTTTTTTTTGTTTTCTGCTCATTTTCCTAGTCTAGTAATCTGCTTTTAACTCTGTTAAAGTAGGACTATGTTTCTAGGCTGGAGGGTACTCTATTCCAAGATTTGGAGGTTTTGTGCAGCTGTTTTCAGAAATCTTTGTAGGAATCTGACCACAAGCATGCTTTTGTGTCCTGGAGCTGCTAGATGTGTCCCTAAATCCCTGTGGCTGTAAGATCTAATCTGCTAGCCAGGGCTGGGGCACCACTGACCAGGGCAGTGCTGGGATAGCACACCAAACTCCCATCTTATTTCCACAGACCGTCTCCACTGATCTTCCAAGTTCTCCTTGGTGTCCCCAGGTTGAGAGGTTCAGAAGCCTCCAACACTGCTACTGATTCAGAAATCCTGCCTAGCTGAAGTTGGGGTCTGGGTCAGAATTGGGGCCAGGTTAGGCCTGTGCAAGGATTGCCATCTGGTTTTTGACTCTGGATCCACAGACCTTTTCTGCTGATCTTCCAGTTCTTCCTTGTTGTCTCTGGGCTGAGAGATCTGGAAGCCACCAGTACTGCTACTGATTCAGAGGTCAGCCTGAGCCAGACTGCATCTGGGTCTGGGACTGCACCCTGGACTCCCACCTTTTCTGCTGGGCTTCTAAGTTGCCTTTGGCTGAAAAATGTTCCACTCCAGTTTTTTTGGTTGTTCTGATGTTCTAAAATTTGTTTAGAGTCATTATTTAAAATCATTTGGAACACTTTGGGGGAAAAGGTGGGCAAGTTCCTGCTTTTACTTAACCATCTTGGCTCTGCCTCCAAGGTATTATTTTCTTTAACAAAAGCCTCTTTTATCAAGCTTTCAATTATCTTTTCATAAATTTTATTGCATCACTCTCATTCATTTTCCTCATTTTTCCTTTACAGCTTTTATTTGGTTTTGAAAATCATTTTTCTAGGGGTAGAGCTAAGCAAAGACACTCACCTAAGGTCCACAAAATTCCCCTCTAAACAACTTAAAAATAATGTTACAAATATAATTCTGTAGGGGATGAATAAACAAAAAGTTGGAGCGAAACAACATAGGAGGTCCATAGGAAACAGCTTTCTCAGTGGGGTGGTAGTTGGTCAGAGCTGTAGTCCATCACAGACTGGACAGCAAAGGTTGCTTTGGGGCAATTGCAGAGTTCATTGGAGGCAGTTCATCAGTTGTAGTGGCAGCTTCCAAAACTTTCAGCTAATAGACCATAAGGGGCTGAACAACTGGTCAGAGGAGTTTCCGTTAGGCACTTTGTTGGCACTAATAACAGGTCTCTGTTGTATTGCCCATATGCAGTTACAGGTCATAGTCTCAGAACTGAGAGGAGCACTATCTTATCAGTTCTTGTTGCCACAGGGATGGAGAGGCTTTAGTCATAATTCCTTGGTGGAGAATTATGGTCACCCATAGACAAAAGCACAGGCCAAGAGAGCAGTGACCCACTTCTCCCTAAACCACACCAAATTGAAAGAACTGAAAACCTATAGAAATTCATACCTAGCTCTGAAAATAGCATCAAGAAAATCCCAGTATTTGGCAAAATGTCCTGTAATAGCTGGAAATATGAATAAGCAAAAAACAAACAAAAAAGAGAACTTGACTACATGCAAAAAAAATTGCTATGGTGATAGGGAAGAAAAAGACAAATTTAAAATAAAAGAATGTATTCAAAAAGGCTTCATGCAAAGCTTTGAAGAAAAATATGAATTGATCACAGGCCTGAAATATTCCTCTAAAAGGATTTTAAAAATCAAATAAAAGAAACAGAAAAAATGGGAAAAGAAATGAAAGTGATGCAAGATAATTATGAAAAAAAGATTCAACAACTTGGTAAAGAGGCATAAAATAATACTGAAGAAAGTAACAGCTTGAAAAACAAAACTGGCTAAATATAAAGGAGGCCCAAAATGGAATTAAAAGAAGTTATTGAAAAAACAGAATTGGACAAATGGAAAAGGAGATACAAAAGTTTGTTAAAGAAAGTAATTCCTTAAAAATTAGAATGGGCAGATAAAGCTAATGATTCTATAAAACATCAAGAAACAATGAAACAAAGTCAAAGGCATGAAGAAATAAAAAGAAAATGTGAAATATCTCATTAGAAAACCAAGTGACCTGGAAAATAGCTTAAAAAGAGATACTTTATTATCATACTGTGCATACCCTTTGATCTAGCAGTGTTTCTACTAAGCTTATATCCCAGAGAGATCTAAAAGGAGGGAAAGGACCACATGTGAAAAACATTTGTGACAGCCCTTTTTGTAGTGACAAGAAAATAGAATCTGAGTGGATGGCTGAAGAAATTAGGATATATGAATGGTATAGAATATTATTGTTCTATAAGAAACTATGAACAGGATGATTTTAGAGAGGCTTGGAGAGACTTACATGAACTGATGCTAAGTGAAATGAGCAGAACCAGGAGACCATTTTATACAGCAACAACAAGATTATATGATGATTAATTCTGATGGATGTGGGTCTAAGATGATTCAGATCAGTTCCAATAATCTTGTGATGAAGAGAGCCATCTACACCTAGAGAGGGGAGTATGGAAACTGAGTGTATAGACCACAACACTCTTTCTGTTGTTTGTTTGCATTTTGTTTTCTTTCTCAGCTTTTTCCCCTTCTTTATCCAATTTTTCTTCTTCAGCAAGATAACTGCATAAATATGTATATATATATGTATATATATATATATTGAATTTAACATATAGTTTTTGTTAATATATTTAATATGTATTGGATTACCTGCCATCTGGGGAGGGGGTAAGCGGAAAGAAGGGAACATTTGGAATACAATGTTTTGCAAGGGTCAGTGTTGACCTTGCATATGTTTTGTAAATAAAAAGTTTTAATTAAAAAAGAAATACTTTAATACCAGAAAGCCATGACTAAAATAGGTTAGATTTCATATTTTGAGAAATTATTAAAGATTACCTTCATATACTGGAACAAGAAAACAAAATATAAATGGAATTGACTCAGCTCTTCTGGGAATTCTTGTAGCTATTCTGACATAATTGTCTTCTTTTCAATTTAAATTTTGTTCTTCCCTGTAGTCACAGTAGCTTTTTTGGGGGGTTCATGTTCTTTGTTTTGGGTTAGAAAAGTGTCCCATCTTGATCTTATGTTGACCCTGACATTCCAAAAGTTAATAGTGCTATTTTAAAGTTGTTTAGAGGGGGATATTAGGAAAGCTCAAGTGCTTCCTTTATTCTGCCATCTGGGATCTGCCCCTGGAACACTTTATCTTCTTGACAGCAAAATACTGGCATAAGCATTGCTGCCTCTCTGGACTTTGGTTTCTATACCTTCTTACTTACACTAATAGCTTAGCATTTATATAGAGCTTCATGTTTTGTAAAAGTACTTTAGAGAGAAAATTAGATAGCATCAACGTGAATGTACCTCCTTTGATCCTGGTGGAGGGCTCAGGGAGTATCACTGCATGGCCAGGCACATGAGGGATGTGTGTATGTGTGTGTGTGTGTGTGTGTGTGTGTGTGTGTGTGTGTATGCGTGTGTGTGAGAGAGAGAGAGACAGAGAGAGAGAGAGAGAGAGAGAGAGAGAGAGAGAGAGAGAGAGAGAGGGAGGGAGGGAGGGAGATATCTTCATCACTGAAAGGAGAATCTGCATCAATCAACTCACAGATCCACTGATATGTTGAAGTATTGGGGAATTAACGAAATTAAACTTCCTGACTGAATTTCTAGTTAAGCGAGGGATTCATATGGATTAAATGAGCTCCCAGAGGCTTGAAAGAGAAAAGTGACAACAGCTGAATGAATTTTGACAATCCAAGGGAATACAGCTGTTACAGTTAGATTGCCCATATCTCCAGCTGTGAATATGAGTCCCTAATCTGGTATCTTGAGCAAATCACATCATCTTGCAAAATGTAGGGGTTGGCCTAGATTATTTTAATTGTTCCTTTCATATATTATTTACTATGCTTTTGTTGCTATAAAAAAAGAAAAAAAATACCAATATATTTGAGCAATTCTAGCTTTAAATGGCCTAGAATTGTGAGGGATTATAGCATCATTTTCCAGTAGATGTCATGTACTTTTTTAAAGAAAAGTTTTATGCATCTTTGGATAGATTGAGTAAAATCTGGAATAGCAAGTTATATTCTAGAAGGAGATGGTCTAACTAATTTACGCAACTCTACTGAGGTTCCTAGAACATTAACTTCTCTATGTCATTTTCTGGATCCTCATTTAGCTCTCACTTTTTAATAATAGGTGTATGTCAGGATTTGATCCTATGATCTCATCTCTTTTCCCTCTATACTACTTACATCAAGTCCCATGGATTTAATTACCATCTCTATGGTGATGATTCCAGATTCTATATATCTTACCCCAAAATTTCTGTTTACCTCCAGTGCCATATCTCCACTTACCCTTTAGACAATTCATATGGCATACCTAGCAGACATCAAACTCAATGTCCAAAACAGAACTCATTATTTTTTTCTCTAAACCCTTTTCCCTCCTTTATTACTGAAGAAAGTAACAGTATTCTTTCAATCCCACAGGGTTTCAACCTAGTAATCATCTTCACTATCTCACTATTACTCCTCACTTTCTCTCAGCCCTTCTACACACTCACCCCATATTCAATCTGTTGCCATGGTCTATTGATTTCATCATTACAATGTTTCAATTATGTCTCTTTCCTCTGACACTGTCACCACTCTAGGGTAAACCTTCACAATCTCATACTTGGACTAGTAATAGGTTACTGATGGGTCTGCCTGCCTCAAGTGTCTCTCTAATCCATCCTACAAACACTAAAATGATTTTTCTAAAATGAGAATCTGGTCACGTAACACCCCTCTCAAATAACTTAAGTTTATTCATATGTCTCCAGGATCAAATACAAAATTTTAGTTTGTATTCAAAGCCATTTATAACCTAGTCCCCTCCCATCTTTTCATTTTTCAAATACCTTACTTGTTGACATATATTTTTTATTACACTGTCCTCCTGGCTCTTTTACAAATAACAACATGCCATCTTATTTATCCTGTCATTTTCTCTTCCTATCCCCCATGTCTGGAATGCTTTCAAACTCCTCTTACACCTTTTTAAGTCCCTGATTTTCTTTAATTATCAACTAAATTCCCATCTTCTACTGGAAACTTCCCCAACTCCTCTTCATTTTAATGCTTTTTTCTGTTAATTATTTCGGTGGAGCCATGGTGGCGGAGATCAGACAGGAATCTCTGTAACCTCCTCTAACCTTCCCTCGAACCAACAACATATGAAGCCTCTAGACTGATTTTGAAGCAAAAAAAATCCACAATATCTGGAGGACAACACGATTCTAGAAGAAAATACTCTGGAAGAACCTCAAAACAGGTCTGTTTTAATTGGGCAGGGGCGTGGTCTGTTGAACCCAGACTGCAGTGCAGGGAGACTGGGGCAGGGAGCTGGAGCAGGGAGCTGGAACAGGAGTCGGAACAGGAGTGGGAGCGTTGTGCTTTTCACACACCTGGGAGTCTTCTGCGGGCCTCTTGGACCAATCTGTCCTGATTGTGGGCAGGTGGTTTGGAGGGTCTGCCTTTTGTGGGGGGTAGATTGTGAACCACTGAACCCCTGATCAGCATCGGACCTAGCTGCTATTACATAGCACCTTAAAGCAATCAATCAATCAACAGGACTGATCAGCACCAGTAATAATTCAATCAGCAGAGCTGCCCAGTACCTGAAATAATTCAATCAGCAGAACTGCCCCAGGGTGAATTAAAGCAGAACTCCCCAGCACCTGACATAATTCAATCAGCAGAACTGCCCAGTTCCTGAAATAATTCAATCAGCAGAACTGCCCCAGGGCAAATTAAAGCAGCTGTCCCACCTTTGCCCTAAACAGACCTCACACCTTTAAAAAAATGAATAAAAAAACCAAAAAGAGCTGTCACCATAGACAACTTTTATGGAGAGAGGGAAGAACAGACCTCAAATCCTGAGGCCCCTAAAGGTAAAGCAACTCCAGAAAAAGCCCCAAAGACAGACATAAACTGGTCTCCATGTCACAAGGCTTTCTTTGAAGATTGCATAAAAAATCTTAAAAGAGAGTTAGAAGAAACATGGGGAAATGAAATGAGATCACTGCAAAATAAAATAGAAAAAATGGAAAAAGAAGGCAATGAACAAAAAAATGTAATTGGTCAATTGCAAAAGGAACTAAAAACAGTAACTGAAGAAAATAAGACATTAAAAATTAGAATCGAACAATTGGAAATGAATGACTCATCAAGACTTCAAGAATCAGTGGAACAAAAACAAAAAAAATGAAAATGAAAAGAGAGAAAAACATGAAATGTCTCCTAGGAAAAACAACTGACCTGGAAAATAGATCTCTAAGAGAGACAATCTAAGGATTATGGGGCTTCCTGAAAGCCATGATGAAAAAAAGAACCTAGACACTATCTTCCAGGAAATCATAAAAGAAAACTGCCCTGATATTTTAGACCCAGAAGGCAAAATACTCCTTGAAACAATCCACCGATCACCTCCTGAAAGAAACCCAAAAATTAAGTCCCCCAGAAATATCATGGCTAAATTCCAGAACTATCATACCAAGGAAAAGATATTACAAGAAGCCAGAAAGAAACAATTTAAGTATCGGGGAGCCACAATTAGGATCACACAGGACCTAGCAGCTTCTACTTTGAAGGATTGAAGGGCCTGGAATCAGATATTCTGAAGGGCAAAGGAACTTGGATTACAGCCAAGAATAAGTTACCCAGCTAGAATGAGCATTATATTCCAGGGAAGAAGATGGTCATTCAAGGATATAGGAGAATTTCACCTATTTCTACTGAAAACACCAGAACTGAACAAAAAATTTGATCTACAAACACAGAACACAGGAGAAACATAAAAAGATAACAAGAAAAAAAAAACTCTTGAGAACTATATTTATGTTATAGATACTTATAGAATGAGGGTTGATTTTATGAATCTATTATTACATTATGATTATGATATGACTACTGTGATTTTATGATTATTATATGTTTATTGTGATTTTATGATTATTATGATATGATAAACTGAAAAAGAAATTAGAGGTAGAAAAGGGATAACACTGGAAGAAGAGGAAAAGGAGGTAAAATAAGGGAAATTACATCACATGTAGAGGCAAAGAAAACCTATAATGATTGAGGGGAAAAAAGGGAGGGGAATGAGAATTGGGTTAATCTCCATCTCATCAAATTTGGCTCTGAGGGAATAATAGACATACATATAAGGAAACAGGAGGGAAAGGGGGAAAAAAGGGGTTGGGCGGGGCTCTAAAGGGGAAGGAATGTTTGAGGGAAGTGGTTATTAAAAGCAAAATAGTAGGAAGGAGGGAAAGGGGATAAGAAAGAGAAAAGCATAAGCTAGGGTAAATAAGATGGCAGGAAATACAGAATTAGTTATTTTAACTGTGAATGTGAATGGAATGAACTCTCCCTTAAAGCAGAAGCAGATAGCAGACTGGATTAAAAACCAGAATCCAACAATATGTTGTATACAAGAAACACATCTAAAACATAGAGATACATACAGGGTGAAGGTAAAAGGCTGGAGCAGAATCTATTATGCTTCAGGTGAACAAAAAAAAGCAGGGGTAGCAATCCTGATCTCAGATAAAGTAAAAACAAAGATAGACTTAATTAAAAGAGACAAAGAAGGAAATTATATCTTCCTAAAGGGTACCATAGATAATGAAGCAATATCAATGCTAAACATATATGCACCAAGTGGTATAGCATGGAAATTCCTAGAGGAAAAGTTCAGAGAGATGCAAGAAGAAATAGACAGCAAAACTATAATAGTGGGGGATCTCAACCTCCCTCTCTCAGAACTTGATAAATCAAACCACAAAATAAATAAGAAAGAAGTAAGGAGGTAAACAAAATGTTAGAAAAGTTAGGTATGATAGATCTTTGGAGGAAATTAAATGGAGACAAAAAGGAATTTACTTTTTTCTCAGCAGTCCATGGAACTTATACAAAAATTGACCATGTGTTACGACACAAAAACCTCAAAATCAAATGCAGGAAGGCAGAAATAATAAATGTATTTTTTCAGATCATGACGGAATAAAAATCACATGCAATATAAGGCCAGGAAAAAATAGACCAAAAAGCAATTGGAAACTAAATTATTTTATCCTAAAGAATGAATGGGTGAAACAGCAAATTACAGACACAATTACTAATTTCATCCAAGAGAATGACAATAATGAGACAACGTACCAAAATTTGTGGGATACAGCCCACAATATAAGTAATAAGGTAATAAGGGGAAATGTTATATCTCTAGATGCTTATTTGCATAAAATAGAGACAGAGAAAATCAATGAATTGGGCTTGCAACTAAAAAAGCTAGAGAAAGAACAAATTAAAAAACCCCAATCAAATACCAAACTTGAAATCCTAAAAATAAAAGGGGAGATTAGTAAA
>JAJPUD010003241.1:116937-140220 GCA_023553655.1 Myrmecobius fasciatus | reverse complement strand
ATAAACTTTTTTTTTTTTTTTTTTTTTTTTTTGCTTTTTGCTGAGGCAATTGGGGTTAAGTGACTTGCCCAGGGTCACACAGCTAGGGAATGTTAAGTGTCTGAGACCAGATTTGAACTCAGGTCCTCCTGACTTCAGGCCTGGTGCTCTATCCAGTGCGCCACCTAGCTGCCCCCCCCCAATTAACTTTTGAAGGAAAAAAAATGACTAATTGAATACCAGCCACAATTATGTTTATATCTGTGCTGCTTCTTCCTCTTCTCCCCTACCACACATACTAATGTGCTCCAGTTCTTTCTTTTTCTTTTTTTTTTTTTTTCATTTTCTAGCTAGGTATTTGATGCTACCCCTAGCAGAACATGTTTTTTGCATTCCTATATTTCTGCCTGCTCTGTAAGGGACTAGAAAAGTTGAATTATGTTCTTTGTTGCAACAGAATAGTGGGATGAAGGCAAGGACAGGATATGTTAGCAGAGACTACACTGATAAATAATTCATGGGTGTGTTGTGCCCTTCTGTCAGGACATGGAGGTAAGTATGGGAGGTGGTGAGAATTTTAGATATTAGACTTTTTGTTTTTAATTTATCAGAATATTATCTTAAACTTCTTGGTGTCTCTTCTGAAGAAAAGATAGCTATTTTACCTTGTATGTTCACATTTGGAAGAGTTTTGAGAGTCAGAAGAAAATGTCTAGTCCTCCGTTTTATTGGTCACTTTGAGGTAACTATAATGTCCTAAAAATAACCCTAGATGGCAGAACTGAATTAGTACAACCAATCTGGAAAACCGTTAGGAATTATAGAAATAAGAGATCCATACTTTATGACACATACATTCTCTTCCTTGACAAAAAGGTTCCAATAAGCCAAAAATATTTATAGCAATGCTTTTTTTGGTAGCAAAGTACTAGAAACAAATAGATTTCAAGCATTCTATTCAGTATGTCATCTCAAGGAAGAGCATTTGGTGGCAGTCATGAAGTGGACATGCATTTTAAGAAGTACAAATATATAGAGATTAAAAATAGTATATGTATGAGAAACAGAGAGAAGGCAAATTTGACTGAATTGCTATATGAGAGGTGAATATGTTCATTGAAGCAGGAAAGCTATGTTGCAGCAATTTGTGAAAGGCTCTAATTCAATTCAAGGCATACACAGATATAAATCAGTTGCCCAAATGATGTCCTTGAGTGTAAAGGGACTGATTAGCTAATAAGTGGGTTATTTAGCCTTTCTCCTCATTCTCCTGGCTCTCTGTACCTTGAGTCTTTTATTTCTCATTAGAATTATCATTATATGCTCAGCAAAAGTAGTAAACAAATTTAAAAAACACACTGAAAAAAATACAAATTGGCCAGTTCAGCATTGCTGACCATTTATTACCTAACCTGCTAGCTAAAATAATTATTTAGGGATTCCCTACAAATCCCAGCTCTTGCTATATTCCTATACCTCAGAGAGATACAATTTAGATAAGATAAGGAAAAATAGGGAATTTTATCTGACTTTTACCTAAATTTATCATGATTTTCTATATTTATGCTCAAAATCCTATTGATGGTTAAGATTGAATGTCACTAATTGAATTATATGAACAATAGTATTAGGTTTTTGCTCCATTTATGTTAAAATGAATGGTAGGCCTAGCTTTATCTTGACTGTTGTAGAAATAACTTAAACGTTCCTTTACAAATTAGTTTTTCAACCTCTGAAAGTGATAGTATTAGCAAGGACTTCTAAAAACTTATTGGTACCTCCAAGATACCAAAAATACCCATAATATTTCTAAAAGCTTATTTTCTCCTGATTTTTGTAATCTGATTTTTAGAAAAGATATCCCCATCTCATTCAGGCTGGAATTACAACAATCACTGATAAGCTAATCTTGATGCTTATACACACAAAATCTTAAATCTATTTTTTTATTATTAGGTCAGTTTGTCCATCTTTAGATATTTTGGGGGCCCTGCAAATCTCAGAATTCATCATATTGGTTCTGAATTTAATATGGACACATGGGATATGGAAAATAGAAGAAAAAAAGTTGCCTTCAAGGAACTCACAATCTAATGGGGGAGATAGCAAGCAACTTAATATTATCAAGCAAACTATGTGTGGAATAAATATGAAATAATCAATAGAAGGGAGAATTAATAAGGTGTTTAAAGAAGGCTCTCTGTGGAAAGTGGGAATTTAGTTGATTTTGTGGAAACTAGGAAAGGCAGAAGGTAAAGATGAACAAGAACATTTTAGTCATGAGGGACAGCTAGAGAAAATACCTGGAGTATAGACATGAAGAATATTGTTTGAAGAATAGCTGGTGTCCCAGGATCAAAAAGTGTGTGAGTGGGATGTAAAGCATAAGAAGATTGGAAAAGTGAAGACAGCTAGATTATAACAGACTTTAATCCTACTCAAACTCAGAACCCTCAAATTCACAAACTACACCAGTAGCAAGGACCATGGCATGTCCCAACAAGCCTGGACTGAGAGTTCAAACACTGTTAAAAATGACAGATTAAAATGTGCTTCACATATTTCTAGTAATGTAATAATCATACTCAGGTAATTTTAGTGAAAATAGGCTTTTATAGTTTAAAAAGGTAGAAAGAAATGGTTTTATATAATTTAAAACTGTTCAATTGATTTTAACTCTATATCTCCATAATTTGATGGATTTGTGATTTCCCAGATCTGACCATTCCCACATATCAGTATATAGAATGTCAGCTACCCATACTTTGTCATCCATGCTTTTTTTTTTTAACTTACTTCAATGCTGACAAAACTTTTGATTTTCATTTTTACTTTCCATGTTTGCAATGATAACTATTCAATATTTTCTCTCTTTTAATACCACTTTTATAAATGAATGAACATCCTCATTACCTACAAACATCTTTAGTTGTCTATGTAAGAGATTTTAAGTATGTAAAGTTCCAGTGGGCTGTTTGAACTTGGGTTTTGAATGCTATAAAAGCAGACCTCCAATCTAAAAAGTTTATTGTTGGTTATTTGTAAAATTTGTGATAAATAAAAGAGCCCTAAATAAAATCTGAATGTCAGTCTTGAAATGAAGTGTCAAATTTTCAACATTTTCCCTTTAAATATATTGGAAGTACATATGCTGTGTGTGGATATAGCATCAGAGTATCAAAGTAGTGATACAACTAACAATTTCTCTAACTTTTGTAACAAATTTCACAATGTTCTCAGAGGAAGCATTATAAAAGATGTTGTTAAATCAAAGTTTTAAAAGGAAAATAATTTGTGAGAGTTAAAGATTCAAGAACATTCATCCAAGGTTGAGTGTAAGGAGAAAAAAAAAATTGAAATTTCAGAGAAGGATGGAACTAGTTATGTTCTCTAGAGTTATGGCTACTAGGGAGTAAAAGCATTCCATCTGATAAGTTCCTGTTTGAAATACTTACTATCCTTGCTTTGTTTCTGCTGAAAATCTGCATATGCTGTTGATAGATGATAAATTTCAGCAACAATCAAATGGACCAATTGTTTCACATACAGAAGTTTGTAAAGAAACCTATCATTTCAAAATGCTACCAAGTTTCTTTAAAAAATTGGGATATGAACAGGAATTTAAAAAGAAGAGGAACAATAATGTTTATATGTAGATATAAATTTATATACATACATATATATTTCTGAGTATGTATGTATATGTGTGTGTCTGTAAATCACTTTACATCCATTCATCTTCTCTGATCCTCACAACTTCTGCTGGGTCTAAATTTATTACTACATTCACTATGCCAAGGCTAAAGGTTTGGAAGTAGCATGAAGAAACCATTGCTTTTATGCAAAATTTCAAAGGATTTTAAGTGCTATCTAGGGGGGAAAGTGGCAAGGTTAAGCCTTAGAGGAGAACATTAAATGTGAGAGTGATTTTTTAATGATGGTTACAGAGATCTAATTTCAAAGAAAGAGAGCAAAAGGTTTGGTTAGCTAATGAAAATTGTTTCTTCTCTGTGCCAGTCAAAGGAAAAGTTCTATTCCTTTCTCTATACTTACCATACATACTGTATCTGCTAAAACATGGGGTGAAGGAGAAGAAAAGGAAAATTAGAAAAAGGGGGAAGATAACCAATTTTCAGTTGTATTTTTCCCAATAGTAAATTGATCTTCCTTATTCTTTTGGTAGAGATAAAACATCATAAATATAGAAAATATTATACTTATATGACAAACATAATATAATATAAAATATTTCTTGAACATATATGTAACATTGAAATGAACTTTTACATGATATATACAGCATACACAAGAAGGGCTTAAACTATTCTATTAAACTTATAAAAAAACCAAAATGTTAGTTGGCCTTTTAGGATTATTAATTTAAATTTTTTTTCTTGTCAATATGACAATTTATAATTATGTAAAAATGAAAACTAATTATAGCTTTAGTAAGGAAGGAAGAGAAAAAGAGGGGAGAAGGGAGGGAGAAAGGCAGTTAGGGAGGGAGGGGAAGGGGAAGGAAGGAAGAAAAAGAAAGAAAGCAAGAGAGAGAAAGAGAAAGTGAGAGAGAGGGAGAGAGAGAGAGAGGGAGAGAGAGAGACAGACAGAGAGAGAGAGAGAGAGAGAGAGAGAGAGAGAGAGAGAGAGAGAGAGAGAGAGAGAGAGGAAGGGAGGGAAGGAAGAAAAGGGAAGAAAAGGAAGGGAGGGAAAAGGAGGAGAAGGAAAGGAAAAGGGAAAGGAAAGGAGAAAAGAAAGAAAGAAAGGGGAAAGGAAGGGGAGGGGAAAGGGAAGGGAAGGGAAAGGGAAGGAAAGAGGAAAGAGCAAGAAAGAATGCTTTATGCTTTCATGTTAACAATATAAAGTGTATCATACAACATTAATTGTTTTCTCCTAACCACTATAGTGTCTTATATAATCTCAACAATAGTGTAGGGTAAATCTCTGGAGAATATTAATTATAATTCCATATTCCTCTACAAAATCTCAATGCTTTTTTACTTTCAATAATCAACAAATAGTAAACACATTGAAATTTAACATTTCCTATTTTTTCCCATTAATGACAAGTAGATATTTTGTCTGGTATAGAATATAATTTGTGAAAACCTATCTTTTCCCTTTTAAATTTTTACCATGATCAAATGATAACTTGGATCATGACTTGCTTATTTCCCCTTGTTCCTCTTTTAGGTAATAATGGTATCTGTAGCCTTTCCCCCTTTACATTTGTATTTATCCCCCTTAAGATATCTTCAGAATAAGATTCTAAATGTCCTCAAAATGAAGTCCTCTGCAGTATTCATTGCTTTGGTATCTTCATGACATTTCTACCTCCTCATGTTGATTATAAAAATCCTGTCATATTAGTTTCTATGTAATGATTTTTCTACCTTTGATGGAAAAAAGAGTTTATAAAAGAAAGCTTGACTTATAATTTTAATTTTTTTCCATTTTTTTTCTAATTTTGTTTTTGAAACTTGTCCAACTTACACCAAGCTTTGTGGTTAGTTTTTCTTCTATAACTTCACACTGTTTTATGAAACAATACAATTCATAATCTTTCCCTTCCATTTAATCTCAATTGATATTGTCCTAAACTACTATATCTCTAAATTTGGAAATGATATCAAATGTTTTTAGTCTGAGACAATTTTAAGGCACTCTTAGCCTCCCTGTTGTGGTAATTTTTAATGCATTATACCTCTGTAGGAAATATTAAATATTCATATCTCTTCCATTGCAACCAAATCCTTACCTGTGCAGAACTGTATCTTAATAATCTTTAAGCAATACAAAAACTCCACAAGCTATCATTGTGAGATGGGGGCAGCATTTATGTTGTTGGAAAAGCATTTCTGTACATATGTATATTAAACCAATGAAAACACTTTAAACATAGTTCATAGAATTTATGGGTATAAAGGATTATAGAAATCATGTGATTCAAACCTCTCATTTTATATTTAAGGACATAAAAGACAAGGGAAGTAAAATGAATTGGCTGCATAATTGCAAAATTGGGACAAGAACCCAAATACTTTGGTTCTTTGTTTCTCCTCTTGGCTCATTTGTTTACATAGTCAAAACCTTATTGGGTAATAAGGATGGGATCAAATTATAACTAAATTCTCTGATATAGGATATTATTATTAGTTAATTTTAATTACCACAAATATACTAGGTAATGTCATGTAGAGTGAAAGTTCTATAATCACTGATTTTTTAATATGCATAGTTAATGTATAATAAAATCATCTCATATGTATTGATTAAAAATGAATTTAATATAATTCCGCCTCCATTCTGGAACATGGATTGGAGTTTGTTGTTCTTCTAAAGTATGCCCTCTTTTAGATTATTTAAGAGAAGCACATTCTAACCCCAAATTTTTGGCTATATGAATCCATGGAAAAGTTTGATTAGAGGCAGGGCCAGAGAAATATTCAAGTCAAATCAACAAGCATTTATTAAGCACCAACTATGTACCAGGCACTGTGCTAAATTCTGGGGATACACAGAAAGGCAAAACCAGTTTCTGCCCTCAAGGAGCTCACAATCTATTGGGGAAACTATGTTTTCTCCTGGTTTTAGCAAATTTTCTATTTTAAGTCAATCAGTTTTCTATTGTTATTGCTTTTGCAGAAACATTAGAAAAATGACGTTAGCAGTCACCTCAGAAATTACAGGCTTCAAGGAAAAATTTTGAGAAAAAAAGATATTTCTCCTGTGTTTTCTACATTGATATGAGATATAGTGTTGCTTTGCATTCTTCTCAGCTTGGAGGAAGAACTGTGTTCACCAAAAAGACTGATCCTTGTTTTGCTGTTGAGTCAGTGTTTTATGATAGCATCTTTTGCATGTGACTATAAAACAGATTGGGACTCATTTTTACTAGGTCATGATTTGCTAAAATCATATTTCATTCCTCTAAACATCATTATCTTTATATGAATTTATATTGCTGATTGAAATCTTCTCTACTCAATTTATTAATCTAATATACATTTTTACCTTGCTGTCAGGCACAGATAAAATAAAAACAAGAATATTCACAGTAACCACCATGTCACTTGACTTCATTCTCTAAAATTTACATAATCATACAGATTTCCTTTAAAAGCCAAGAAACTGCCACTACCTTATCTAAATTGATAGGGCTGCATAAGAGAACTTGAAAAGAGATAACAATACAATTCCCATCCTCTGAAAATGCAGATATTGGAAAAACCTACCAGTGATTTAGTGTTCATTTTCCAATTTCCTTTACTAGAAAGAATCTTACAAATTGCTTGAAAGAAATAAGGATTCACAATCTTTAAAAGGTTGTGTGAAAATAAGACAGTGTTGCCAAATCACACAGGTTCTATTTCTTCCAACTGGAGCCATCTCCTGTGGATGTGTGAAGAAAACAAGAAAATGTGATAATCATAAAAATAAGTCCTCAGCTATGTGTGGAACATTTGTATTAGTCAGATTATAGGCCTCCAATACAGGAGGGTCAAGTTGAGAGAGGAATTAGCTAGGTAGCATGTGTGTGTGTATGTGTATGTACATTGTACTGATGTGATCTTATTTGAACATGGGACTCTGACTATATATTAAAGCTTAACACAAGTGACTTTCAGATTCTATCCTAGTTTTGAGCCAGTCATACCTTTTATAACCTTCATAGTGAAGTTGATGAATAAATAATAAATTGTTAAAATTTTTTAATGAAAAGGACCCAGTTTCATTACTGTCTCCTTATGAAAATGAATTATTGTTTGAACATTTCCTTAGGTACATATGGAATATATGGTTTTATATAGAGTTTTTCCTTTATTTAAATAGCATGATTCTCTTTGCTATTTAGGTTAGGAAACAGGTAAATCAAGTGAATGAATGAATGAATGAAAAAATATTAAGTTGTAACAATGTGCTAGGCACTATGCTAAGTACTAATATAAATATAACAAAACAAGACTTTCCTTGTCCTCAAAAAGCTTATAGCATAATAGAGAAGAAAACATACATAAAGGAGTGATTGTTAGGGAATAGTCTTTTGGAAAGGGAAATCAAAGGGAATAATGACTAAAAAGGTCAATTACAAATTACACCAAATCTTGAACACCACAGCAGGTTTTTAATAGAATTTAAAAATGCCTCCTATTTCCTCCTATTTCCACTCACAGAAATCTGACTTCCCTGATTTTCAAAAAAAATTCCTTTTTTGAGGATATAACTGAAATTTAAAAGAAAATAAAACAAAGCACACCTTCTCAAAAATAGATTACATTTTCACTAGAAAAGCCTTCTACAACCCTACTGGCTAAGGAAAGAAAATAACTAATTTTCCAGAAAAAAAAGTGAATATTGTTCTTATTGTGGGAAAATTTTAGTTAAATTAGTATATATAATATCTGAGAAAAATATTATTAAAAAGAAAGCATGAATGTTGGCTTTTAAGTTTTTGCTTTTTTAGAAGAGCTGGAGAACATAGAAGCACACAAGACAGCAGCATTTGGAGAGTTAAAACTAAAGCCATGCCAAAAGCAAAAGACCTTCCAGTGAAATTGTTACTACAGAGGCTTAAAATGAAAATCATAAAATGCTGATGATGCAGAAATACAAGGGGATTTAGGGAAGAGTTGGAAATACAAATCCATTGCTTGGGTTTTCTTTAGAGAGAGTCAACATAAATACCACATACTTGCCCATCAATAATTTAGCTGAAGGAAATGTCATGTTCTGCCTGCCTTTCTACTCTTCAGAGCCACAAAGGAATCAGTTACATGCTGACTACACTCCAATAGGTCAGATAAATAGAAAGGAGTAGAAAAGGCTACTGGTAGCAAGGAAGACAGAAGCTATATTTAAGAAAGAGATGATGTACATTTGAAGAGTGCTAAAAAAAAAAGTTTGAACAACTGATGAAAGGTGATATACGGTCATCACTTTTCACAAAATCAGCATACTATATGCTAGGGAGTTTCTCTGTCTCTGATTCTGTTTCTGTCTCTTTCCCTCTCTCTCCTCCTCTTTTTTTTTTCTTTTCTCTCTCTGTGTCTGTCTCTGTCTGTGTCTCTCTGTTTCTGTTTCTATCTCTCTGTCTCTGTCTCTTTCACTCCTGTCTCTGTCTTTGTCTTTTTCTCTCCTTCCCTATATCTCTCCATTTCCTTTAGTTTAGTTAATTTATTTACAATTTCATCTTTTTTTTAACTAGGAAAACCTCCTCCTTCCCTCCCCAAACCCAATCAAGAAAAAGGATGGAGCCTAAGCACTAGGGAAAAATACTTTTTTTTCTCTTTTTATTGTGAGTTCTAACAGAACTTTTGTCAAACATTGAGCACATGAACACATGACAGTTTCCTTCACTTGTTCTCACACAGAGCTGTTGATAGAAAAGGAATATTTTGGGAGGAATGTTTCTTAAGCCATCAATAGCTTAGTCTCTGTTTATTTCATTCCTTTGTTTCATAATATGACAACGCATTAGAGCAAAAGAACTTTTCTTAAATTGTGAGAATATCAAATATTACCCATCAATCCCTGAATCATGCTATTCAAAGTGCTAAAAATAGAACAAAAATGTACTCCCAATGCAGCTAAATAAACACTTGTGGATGTCTAAAATGTGATTGTGGTCTGATCATTTTCTCTACATTTTTCTCACACTTCCATCTTCAGTTTAAAAAAAAAAAAAAGGCCAATGCAGTGCTTTCAGTTTTCAGTGTATTGGGAGAATTTGGGATCCAGTCCAATGAAGTTAAATGCCATCAGTTCCTGACAGGTGTCCATAATATCAAGAAAATAATGGGCTTCTTAGAGTCTGAAAATAACCAAATGTGCAAAGCTGTTTTTAAATTTTATCTGTCCTGGCAGCTTCAGGTCTATTCTGTTGAAATTTGGCACATGTCCAGAGGGATGCATCACAATAAAGAACAGACTGGAGGAGCACCCATGGGAATTGTTAGAGAAATAAACATTTTTAGGCAAATAAAAGCTACTGAACATCCCATAGCACCTTTATCTTGTTGTTATGCGGGTACCAGGATCCTTTGGACTTGTACATCACATTCATTCTTATTTTTCATACATTTTCAATGGGCCCTTGCCCCTTTCCCCATGAACTACACTGTAGTTTACTTTCCTTTCTGATCAAATAACATCTTACTAATGAGACCAAAACATTAGAATGGTTATTTCTTATATCGATGTTAAGAATAAATTTAAAAAAATACAACATCCATTGCACTGGTCAGCAATTGCTGACAGTAATGAAAACGTCTATGATGAATCCCTAAATTAATGTTAAAAATCCTATTATTAATGTTGTACTTAAAAAAAAAAAAAACTAAAAAATCCCATAGGGAATGTTTTCTTATAATTCTGCCCCCTGCAGGTTCCTTTACAATAGACTTTATTTATTTATTTATTTTGCCATACAAAACATGAATATGAATTAGCAGCTTATATCCTTTATTTCAGACACAGCTGAAGTATATGATATGGATTTTCTGGGAGCATTGGAACAAGTTTTCTGTGTTTCTGAAAGATAGAATGATACATTTAAAATAAAACTAATTCTTTATTCAGTAGAATTAATTGTTTTAAACACTTTCAGGTCTGATTTAATGTTTACTTTTGTATAAATACTGTTTATTTTGAAAACATTGATTTTCATTAATATTCATGTTTTAACCTCCTGAGTTCTCATTTAAATCACCTTGAAATTGATAAAATTTTTTACTTATTATTATAAACTGAAACAAAGGAAGTAAGAATGCTCGATTCTGAATGTAGCATTGAAAAGTAAATACAGTGAATTAACATTTAAATACAAGGGGACTCCATAATAGGTTTCAAAGATTTGTTCTTACTGTTTAAAAAATAACATTTTGTATAATACAATGTGACAAAACATATTTGATAACATCCTAGTCCTTCCCTTTGGTTTGGAAGCCATCAATATAAATCTCATTATGACTTATGTCAATTCACCCCTTTTGACTGACTTGCCTGGCAATTGCACATAATCTCATTCGCAGAAAAAATTAAAGGGGAAAAAAGGGAGTTGAATATTGAAACAAAAACAGCCACAAACACATTCATGCCTTTCCAGGAAGTGATCAAATATAGGTTGATTTTTTTTTTATATATATAAGGGTACATCAACTCATTTTTAAACAAAACAACACCCCGGCTCTTGATCTTATCTTCTTAGCACTCAGCAGTAGTCACAGTGAAGTGACTGGTAGACATCTGGGTCTGGAGTGTTATTTGACAAGCAGTGAGTTAAATGTTAAGACAGTTAGACCCACCCCCTCCCATTCTGCAGGGTCACACACCATGCTGACATTAGAAGGGTAGAGGTGGGGATGAGGCAGGACAAGGAAGATATTCAGGGCTCTGATTGGTGGGGCCCTCCTATGAACAAGTGTTCTCCACATCTGTTTTCCTGAATTGGAATTTTGGCCATTCCTTGTATTGCACTCAGAAGGCCAACATGGTCTTGCTGTTGCTAGGCAGAACAGCAAAGTGGATATGGTGGTCCTTGTCCCATCAAATAGCTTTGTCCAAGCACTCCAAAGAAATGTTAAAAAAAAAACAAAAACAAAAAACAAAAAAAAAAAAACAAAAAAAACAAACCCAAACAGAAAGAAATCAAACCCATTCTAAAATTATACTAATGAAGCAAAAAGGGTTTCCTATCTATACATCAGTCTCTTCATTAAAAAATGTAAATATACAAATTCCAATGACATATAAAACAAAGTCAAAAAATGTAATGGCAAGAGACATGGTAAAACAGGAAGACACTGATGCTACAAATAAATTGCAAAAAACATATGTACAAGACCCTGTTTTTCCTCGTATTTTATAGATTGTAATGCATGTTTTAACAGCAGCAGTCGAGGATGTAGTTCCAGGCACTGGACTGCAGACTCAGCTCCTACTCCAAGGGACGAAGTCGCCCCTTCCTTTTCTGTCACCAAATCACACTGGATATACTGGTCTCCCGTGGTAAGAGCGGCAGTATTGCACTGTTTGTGTGGGCCTCGTCTGGGTTCTGCTCCCTGTTGGATTTTGTCTGCGGCCGCTGTCCGTTGATAAGTGTCATAGGGATGTTACAGTAGGTATGCTGGTTACCTATTGAGGTAAGAGGCAGGGTGCCAGTAGGAGGTACGTCGTATTCATAGCTTCGATAATAGTGTTTCTGACGCATTTGTGAATGGTACGTATTGTGAAACGTGGAGCGCAGATCTGGATGGGCAGTGGCAAGTGCAGTGGAGGTGGCGGCAGCCATGGAAATTGCTGAGACAGTCTGCAGCTCCCCGAAGGGCCCTTGCTCACTGACATCTAATACCTGCTCATGGGTAATGGGCTCTATCCTCTTAAAAGGCATTTCATACTGTAAACGTTTCCAGAATTTAGAATTCAACTTGTTGCATTTTGGTCCATGCCATTTAATAACCGTCAGGAGTTTAATGGTGTGCTTTAGAGCTTCCACCTCCTGGTAGTTCATGATTCCTCGAAGTTCACTACATTCAATTAATATCACTTTAATTTCTCCTGTAACTAGCATGTTTCGAAGTCGGGTCTCCAGTTCAAAGATACTCCAGCCTCTTCTTACCACATAATTAGGAGTCATAACTATAATCAGTCGCTTGCTTTGATCCACACATCTTGCCACATCTTCAATGTATGCTACAAAATAGAACAATGGTCTCTCAGAATTAGTAAGACTAACATTTGGCCCAGAGAGTTGGGTATATACGAATTCTTTCTACAAGATAGATCTCTGTCCTTTCCTTTTTTTTTTTTTTTTTTTTTTTTTTTTTAAGATCAGGAGTGGAGCTATTTACTTTAGGAAGAAGGCAATAAATAGCAACTAGTAATAATTTATAACAATAAATAATAACTATTACAGAACAAATTGAATCAGAAAACAAAAATTCATTTGAACTGATGATCTAGCTTGTATAAAAATATTGCTAGAAAGCATAAATCTATTTGATATTTTTAATGCTTAGATTGTAATATGCATTTTGTAGAGTTATGGATATAGTTCTTCAGAATTATTGTTATTTTAATAATTTTATTTGGAGCATTTATTTCTTTACTTATACTATTTATTAGAAATATTATAGAAGAATATTTTAGAGTGAATAAAATATTATCATATCAAACAATAAATTTTTGTGTGCATATGCCCATATATAAACATATCCCTGCTCCCAATATATGAAGAATTTAAAACGATTAACTTACTTCCAGTAGGAATCAAATCTCTGTCTGGAATGAACAATTTGTACCCATAATGTTTTTCCAGCATATCAGGCAGAATTTCAAGGGCAAATCTTTCTTCTTCCCCAGTTTCTTGATTCCACTGATCAGGATCCACTTTGGTATATGATAAGTATGCATCATAATCTTTGTTATCTGTCAAAATATTAAAGTTATATTGGGGTGATTATCATATAAAGACAACTTAATTGTATATATTTGCATAAAGTGAGACATATGGATGTCATATAAATGTATGTATACACACACATCTATATTTCATTTCAAAGGAGGGAAAAATATCTATTATATGCCAACCCAAGGAAGACATCTTTATTTATTTCATTAATGCCAAGAGTACTTGAAAATTTTAGAGGCATATTCTTCTTTATGTTGTGAAGAAAGTAGGGAAAAAAGTCAATGAAAAGAGTAGCAGAATGTTAACTTCCTTCTAATCCTCTCAATAGCAGTGCTATTGAGGTATAGAGAATCACATTTCCTTCTAAAAGTTGCCTATTTGAGTAGTCTACTCTACACTGTAAGTAATGTTCCATTCATTACATTCTGTATCTAGAAATTAACCAACAGATCTATTTCCCTTTCTCTTCTCTAATGCATTTTATATAGTAATTATTGCAAAGAAAACTAATCTTAAGCTCACACATTTTAATAAAAGCCACACAAAAAGGCATTTTTACATTTTTTTGTGTTGCATTTATACATACATGCATGTGTTGACAGATTTTCATTCTTAACACTGGGGGAAAATGTCATGCTCAAGAACTTCAAAAACAACAGCATTTTACTCAATTCCCTTTGATTTTACTTATAAAATACTGATGAATAAATTTTCATCAGTCTAGAGAGGTTACTCCCTGAGCTGTTTGTGCTGCAAATGCTTAAGAAAATTTCTAATTCTAATAACTGTCCAGTGCAGAACTCCCCTTATATAGCATTTTAGCAGATAGTTAACCATTCTCTGAATATTTCTAGTGATGAAGACAATAATATTCAAGAAAGTATAAAAGAAAAGGGTGAGGGATAAATTCTTTATATATCTAACTAAAATTGTGCAGAGCATAGGTAATTAAAAAAAAAACAACTTGAGATCTTAATGTAAGAAGGTAAATTTGGCCTTATAAAGATTAATGAGACTCAATGAGATGTGGCTCATGCTAAAAATGTGTTTTAGAAGGGCTAACTTCTTGGAAGGTGTGGTAAAGAAGTTGCTATTCAATCATGTCTGATTTTTCATGAACCTACAAACCATACTGTCCATAGGGTTTTTTTGACAAAGATACTGCAATGGCTTATAATTTCCTTCTTTAGTGGATGAAGGCACTTAACATAAAGTAAATGACTTGCCAGGATCACTCAAGTTAGTAAGTATCTGAGTCCACTTTTGAATTCAGATTTTCTTCACTCTAGGCTCAGCTCTATCCATTGAGCCACCTAACTGCCTCCTAGAGGAGTCTATCTGTCTGTTTCTCTCTGTCTCCCTGTCTCTGTCTCTGTCTCTCTTTCACTCTCTCTGTCTCTGTTTCTCTCTCTCTCTCTCTCTCTCTCTCTCTCTCTCTCACACACACACACACACACACAGAGAAAGAGAGAGAGAGAGAGAGAGAGAGAGAGAGAGAGAGAGAGAGAGAGAGAGAGAGAATCTAACCAAAAGAGGATATATTAAAAGAGAATATTTAGGTAAAAATTAGTGGAAGAAAAAATGAGATTTTGTGGTTGGAGTTTAATAGAGACTACTCAACTAGAAGGGGGAATTTAATGATGTGTTCAAGCAACAGAACATTAATTTGATATCAAAGTATGTAATAGTAGTGATTTAGGGGTTTCAACTAACTGGGCATCTTCAGGTGTTCTATCTTTGCTAATCCAACTAATTAGTTGCTAGTTCAACTAATACATGTTTGACTTGCTTTTTTATGATAATTTTTTTCCCCAAGAGGGAAGGTAAAGGATGAAGGGAACCTGATCTGATTCAATACAATAAATAGTTGCTAAGTTCAAAAATAGAGGAACAAGAAAAGAAACTAGTCATTACAACTCCATCTTGGAATCTGTGAAAAGTAAAGAAGATAAAATGTGACATATACCTCAGTGTATATCTAATATTTTGGAAAATCAGAGTAAAAGCAGAATATTCTAATCTAAAAAATTAAGAAATTGGCCCAAGAGATTCTCAAGAATGATGTTTCAATGACACAAAGGTTATTTTCAGGTGAGAAAAAGAAGATAGAGAAATATAAAACAAAACAAGTAGAAGCCATTTATTAGCTTATTCTAATTGAATTTTTAAAAATATGAGTTAGTACTATGGGAAGGCAACAACACAAGGAATGATAATCTTTAAAAAATTAGTCTCAGGAATGCTAAACCTCAGCATTAACTAAGCCTAGTGATAAATTGCAAAGACAATAAAAGTATTAAAAAAAACTAATTGAGATAAAAGGAAGATTAAAGTAGGGAAAGGGCTATTGCTCAAAAGTAGGATGATGATTATGAATAATAGAGAAGTCAAAACTATTCAAATTTTCCATATTTCTGTTTTCCCTATGAAGGGAACAATCTTCAGATTGGGAAGGCTAGAATGAAAATGATTAATGGTGAATTAAAACCCAAGATATGTATAGTAATAACAGCTGACATTTTCATAGTGCTTCAAAATTTACAAAATATTTTATGTACATCATTAATTGATTTTTTCCACAATCTGTGATGTAGATGGTATTATTACCTCCATTTTAGAGCTGACCAAACTAAAATAAAATTGCCCTGTATCAGAATAGTTAATAAATAGCAAAGACAGGGTTCAGTCAAGTCTTCCAGCTTTCAAATCTGTATCAATCTGTATCCATTATTTAGTCACACTACTGACAGTAAGTTTCATATCACTAATCCCAAATGAACTACATCCCAAGATATAGTGGGAAAAAGAAAAAAAACAAAAAACAAAACCTTGGTCATAGAATCATAGAGCTAGAGTTTAAATGGTATTGGTAGTTCCTGAAGAAATATAGAAAACAGAGGTGTCATTGAGCAAATGATCAAATGTCTTTCTTATCCCAAAATAAAGATAGCATCAGTCAATGAATTTGGGTTGGATTTCTAGTGAAATTCTAAAATTTATCAATAAAGGATAATTTATGAGTATTTAAAAAGGAAAACGATATATTTTTTTTCTTTTTTTGCTGAGGGAAAATAATTATTAAGAGGTAGCATGAGTTTAGTTATAACAAATCATATTAGACTAATTTCATTTTCTTTTTTAAGGCTTGAGACCAACATATTTGCAGTTTGTAAATATAGTACAATTCAATGTCAAAAAGGAATATCATCAAGTGATGATGTCTTGATGGACAATAAGAGGAGAAACTGACTAATATGGTTAGTGGGATACAAGACTGTAAATAAAGAAAGCAAAATATTAATGACATCCTGGAGGATGGTTGTTATCCTCTCCTGTGCTTTATGTTTCTGTGAGATAGATAGGTAGGTAGATAGAGAGATAGAGAAATAGATAAATATAGTTAAACATTGTTATCAAATTTTGTTTTAAAATTTTACAATGTGACTAGTATTTTTTAACAAAAATTTTGGACCCTAAAATTTGATTTTGATAGGATTGATAGAATTTGATAGGGCAAATTTTAACTCATAGTAGCAGAAAGACTGAAATTTGCATAAAAATTTAAATTACTATTTCCATGCTGATATAACATTGATAATTCATATAGTAGTTCACAGATTTTTGAGATGCTTTTGCTTTGCTGCAATATAGATCTTCACCATGAATAGGTAATAACATTTTATAAATTTTATTCATCCTCAAACCATGAAGCCATGAAGTGCTTAAAATTCCTATAATGTGCCTCAGACATATACTTTTTGGAGATTTCCAAACCAACTGGACAATAGTTTGAAAAACTAGGTAAATTAAATTCAAAACACTGGTAATTATGTTAAAATACAGTGGCAGGAATAGAGAACAAATTCCACAAGAATATCTATATTTGCTTTATCAGGCAGATTTTTCTTCAGTTTTAAAATGTTATTATACTTTGATTTTTCCTATGCAAACTAGGAAACTACTTACTAGCTTAATTCTTTAAGAACTAGGTCAATCAACTTCAATAAGCTTAGAAAATTTGAATATGAAAGATGAAGTATTTCCATGAAATAGAAATGTTACTCCATCATAATACTTTAAGTCCAAGAAGGAACTATTTGCACATGGAAGAAAGATAGGGAGGTTGGGAAAAAAGCCAGATTGAGTAAAAAATTATTTCCATAAACACCTGAGACACATGGAAATGCCACAAGTTTTGGCAGCTCACTAAAAAGAACAAATAGATTGAAAGAAGTTGCAGGCACAAATCCAGAAGCAAAATCAAGAGAAGAGTAGCAATGCATGGTTGAAAAAAAGTATTTTTTTCCTAGTGAAAGATCCATCAGCAACAACTTTTTAATTTAGCAAATTAAACAAACATTTCTACCTTCTATATGTAGAATTCTTTATCATGGCTAGATATTTAGGGTGACTTGGATTTTAGATAAGGTAACCAACCTGTAGTTTAGTAGGAGGATATTATATATATATATATACACATATATGCATATATGTATATACATATATATACATATGAGGATATTATATATGTACATATATACATATATATATAATAAAATAAAATATTAACAATAAATGCAAAGAAATGTAAACAAAAATTGGAAGGTGAAAGATCAGCACTAATGTGGAGCAGGGGAATTTGCTAAATTGTTGTAGAGGAAGTGACACTATCAATTTGAGCTGAGCTTTAGGGAATGGAAACTCACTTAAAAGGCAGAGTTCATGTATTCAAAAACCTTTTCTTCCCACCTTCAGTGATATGAATTACGATAAACAACTCTGAGTAGAAACAGCAAACCAGAAACTTTTAGAGAATTGATACCTTCCATCACAGATTTTTGTAGTTAGTATATGAAGGTCATGGGACAGTTATAGTTAAAGCACTTTAGCATGTATAATTGCACTTTGTATCTTATTTATCTTGTGAGACTAAATTGATAGTTAGGGACTTATGGCAAGTGGGTCAAAGATATCTTTGATTTTCTATTTGCTAAGGAAGGTCACTATTTTGATGCTTTTTTGGTGGTTTCACTCAAGAGAAGCATAATCCATGGCCACAGGGAAATTGAATAAGTTTCTTTTATGGAAGTTGGCACACTCCTATCCACCATTCCTACTTCAGATTTTCAAAAGAAAGATTATATTCACAGTACCATCATGGCCATCCAGAAAGGAGTCCCTTTCCTCAACAAGGACATTCACACCTCATCTCATGGGTGAGGAGCCCATATGTTCCTTGGATACAATATACCCATTGGAAACTGAAGAGTCCCTAAGGTCTCTTTTGAATTCTTCTTTCCTACCTCGATTGGGAAAGAAGTTTCAAAATCAATTACAAGCTTGGCAGTTTCATTGACAGAACCAGGCCACCTTTCTTCCAGCAAGAATTGAGAAAGCTTTTGAGTGATTTAATGACTAATCATGGACTTAAGAAGAGCTGAGTTCAAATCCCACTTTAGCAATGTATTAATTATATAAATTCTACCCAAATCTCAATCTTTTTGAACCTCAATTTTGTTAAATATAAAATGGAGATAAGACGACTTTCTTTAAAAGAATGTTGTAAGGATTAAATGAAATAACATACAAAAGGTGTTTTGTAAACCTTTATGTGTCATATAAATAATAGTGAATGTTATTATCATGATGAATAATTATTATAATAATTATAATTATTTTATTATACCAGACTAAAATTTTTAGAAGAATAAGGTAGAGGGTCTTGGGAAGACAAGTTTTGAAAAGTTTACCATGTCCTCTAGAACTTGAGATGCTAAGCATAAGGACTCCTACTACCAAATAATAAAACAATCCATTCCTCTAAGGCCTCTAACAGAAGGATCTAAGAATACTAGAAAACTGTCCTTTCTGTTAATTTCTTCATCTTCCAAGATCAATAGCCTACCACTTTGAAATGTCCAAAGATATAATCATACCTAAGATTTTGCCATCATCACCGAGAACTGTGCTAACTCCATGATTTTGACTTGTGAAGTTTCCATCTTTGAACTTCGATAATTTTATATGCCTCAATTTTCTTAAAGCCAATTTTTGTCCTTATCACAACAAAATCAGTTAATCACCTCTCTCATTTCTCATCCTCTTTGCTGATCACACTAGTTTCAAATTTTTTTCAACCTTATAGAGTAGACCAGTATGTCTCATCTACTATATCCCGTCCTTGATTGACTTGCCCTGGTCCTGCTGACCTACATGCCTTGGAAGTTCCCAACTCTAGATTATTTTTATGATTATCTTTTCTGAATTTACTCCTAAACTGCTAGGTCTCATTTGAGTAACTAATGGAATCATGCTAATCTTCTGCAAATACATGCCATCTAATGTCAGTTGGATCCTCACTGCTGTATGGAAAAATGGTTTTTTTTTTTTTCCATTGAATGACTCACATTTCTAAGAGGATGCTCGAAGCATTATCTTCTCAAGCCATAATACATCACTCATACCCTTCTCCCCCACCAGACTTGTATTTTTTCTGTTTCATTGAAATAATTATGCCATCCATTATGAATTTTCTATTCTTCTTTAGTTGATTCCTAAAAGTCATTCTAATTGTTCACTCATTCTCCCCTATATTATTCCTCATTTTGAGAAAACAGATGGATTTCTTTTACTTTGAAAAGGATAGTATTTTAATCTGTGAACTTTATTACCCTCTCCTACTTCCCTCAGAATGTTTGCCTATTGATATTAATTCACCTGTTTTTCCTTTCTCATTTTCAACCAATATACACACATGCACATATGTTTGTATGTGTGTGTAATATATATGCATGTATACATGTATATATATTTGATGCTGCTTAAAATCTTTCTTAAGCATACTCTATCCTAAAAATAAACATTGCACTTGATTCTTCTAGTCTCTCCAGCTATCATCCTATGTGTAGTAGAATGAAATAGATTTTATATTATATATTGAGTACTGGAAATAAAATAGAAAATAGAGACAGTTTTCTGCTTTCAAAAAAAGTTTACATTTAGATAAGGCAACATATAAAGAAGGATTCAGATTGTTGGGAAATGGAAATACTAGAATGTATTTATAATCTGGGAAAGTTTCAAGGGTCTATGTATTTTATAGGGCAACATCAGAATATAACACCCTTGATCAAGAGGAGAAAGAGTCCAAGGACCAGAGTGAAGTGAAATTGTGCTATATTCTAGGTAAAGATAAAAATGGCAGAGATAAGGACATTTTCCTTTTCACTACCAAACTCCTATTTGCAATTGTCTATACTTAAACTAACTGCTTCTACTCTGTCAGCATCCACTCCTTTCTCAATCTTCAATGAAATCTAGCTTTCTATACTATAACTGTAGTGAGACTGCTCTATTCAAAATCGTCATTTTTTTTTAAATGCTTGTAATGTTCATTTCAGAATCCTTATTTTTTTTTAACTTTTCCTAATGCTAGTAGTACTGTTTGGAGAATTGATCACTTCTTTCTCTTGGGCACCTTTTTGTCCTCTTCAAGCATGTACCTTTTTCTTTTGAGTCAGTCCTTCCCTATTTGACTATTTTCAGTTTCTTAGCTACATGACCAACTTCCCCTTATCTCTTTACAATAAAGATTCAGTATTTTTCTGTTATAAGGGATCTTTATTTTTTAATATCTGTAATAATCTTGATTTTGGAGATTCTATCATCTCCATTTTATTCAAGAATCTTTTTATGAAAAAGACTCCCTGATTTATTTATTGAGATTTAATCTCCTTCCTCAAGTCTAGTTTACATTTCTTGAATATTTTCTTTTGGGTGGGAGATCAGGAGTGGAAGAAGGACTAGACTAGAGCTGTGATTTTAACAGTGTAGCAAACTCTTTGTGAAGAACTTCCCTTTGTCAATACAAACTTGCAGCTTCTCCATTACTTATAGTATTTTTTTTCTTTTTGCTGAGGCAATTGAGGTTAAGTGACTAGCCCAGGGTCACACAGTTAGGGAATGTTAAGTGTCTGAGACCAGATTTGAACTCAGGTCCTCCTGACTTCAGGGCTGGTGCTCTATCCACTGCGCCACCTAGCTGCCCCCATTATTAGTCTTAAAGAGTTGCGTGGGCACTGAAGTTTTAAATGTGACTTGTGGTCACATAGTTAATCTATGTCAGAGGCAGGACTTGAATTTAATTCTTCGTAACTGCAAGACCAGTTCTCTTATTCACTATGTCATGCTATTTCTTATATGCATATCAAAACCCAAAAATTTCCTCCTCAAAGTTGCTCCTCTTTTTTCTTTTTGTTCAGTCATTATTTTTTAAAGTCTTGTTCAACTTTTGGTTTTTGCTGGGCAAATGGGGGTAAATGACTTGCCCAGGGTCACACAGCTAGGAAGTGTCTGAGACCAGATTTGAACTCAGGTCCTCCTGTCAGTCATTATTTTTTAAAGTCTTGTTCAACTCTTGGAATTTTCTTGGCAGATACTGGAGTATTTTTTGCCATTTCCTCCTTCAGCTCATTTTATGGATGAGGAAACTGAGGTAAACAGGGTTAAGTGACTTGCTCACTGTTAAACAGCTAGTAAATTTCTAAGGTTGGATGAATCTTCCTGACTCTAAGACCAGCATACTATCCACTGTGCCATCTAGCTACTCCTTTTCCTGACTACTTTTTCTCAATCTTTGTTTTTCATATAATTACAACTACTAATAATCTCTCATTATTGTTTATTTATTCGTTCATGGTCAAAAAGGAAGATGGTGCAGCTTTTTCATTGAGTGAGTCATCTGACACAGAGAGTATGTATCATTTGGACTATAGGTCAATCTGCCTTAAGGCATTGTGGTGCAATTTGCAGGACTACAATTTCTTCTTCTTTTTTTTATTAAAGCTTTTTATTTGTATAACATATCTATGGGTAGTTCCCCAACATTGATCTTTACAAAGCTTTCCATTACAAATTTTACCCCCAGTCCCCTCCCCTCCCCTGGGTGGCAGGAAGTCCACTACATGCTAATAATGTTGAAATTCTTGAGAAGTTATGCAAGAAAAATCCTATCTACAAGAAAAAAAAAAAGAATCAGAGAAAGGCAACACAATGCAAACAAATGTCAGTAGAGATCATGAAAATGTTACGTTGTGGTCCATATTTCATTTCCCTCTCTCTGGGTGTATATGGTTTTCTTCAGTGAACAATTGGAACTGGTTTGAGACAATTCTTTGTTGCAGAGAGCCATGTCCATCAGAATTGATCATCATGTAATACTGTTGTTGCTGTGTATGATGATCTCCTGGTTCTGCTCGTTTCACTCAGCATCAGTTCATGCAAGTCTCTCCAGGCCTCTCTGAAATCGTCCTGCTGGTCGTTTCTTACAGAGCAATAATATTCCATAACATTCATATACCATAATTTATTCAGCCACTCTCCAATTGATGGGCATCCCTTCAGTTTCCAGTTTCTAGCCACCACAAAAAGGGCCGCCACAAACATTCTTGCACAGGTGGGGCCCTTTCCCTCCTCTAAGATCTCTTTGGGATATAGGCCCAGTAGAAACACTGCTGGGTCAAAGGGTATGCACAGTTTGACAACTTTTTGAGCATAGTTCCAAGTTGCTCTCCAGAATGGTTGGATCCGTTCACAGTTCCACCAACAATGTATCAGTGTCCCAGTTTTCCCACATCCCCTCCAACATGTTATCTTTTCCTGTCATTTTAGCCAATCTGACAGGTGTGTAGTGGTATCTCAGAGTTGTCTTAATTTGCATTTCTCTGATCAATAGTGATTTGGAGCAACTTTTCATATGACTAGAGATGGTTTTAATTTCATCATCTGAAAATTGTCTGTTCATATCCCTTGACCACTTATCTATTGAAGAGTGGCTTGAATTCTTATATATATGAGACAATTCACTATAAATTTTAGAAATGAGGCCTTTATCAGAACCA
>JAJPUD010003241.1:98148-110769 GCA_023553655.1 Myrmecobius fasciatus | reverse complement strand
TGTTCAATTCTTATTTTTAAAGTGTTGTTTTCTTCAGTTACCTTTTTAAGCTCCTTTTGTAACTGGCCAATTTGTTCATTGCACTCTTTTTCCACTTCACTAATTTTATTTTTTAATAAATTGGTGTCTTTTTCATATCTCTTTTGCAGGGCATCATATCCTCCTTGCACTGATTTCAGTTTATTTTCCCATTTATCCTCCAGCTCTCTTTTGAGGCTCTTTATGCAGTCTTCCAGAAAGGCCTTTTGAAAAGGGGACCAGTGATGGTCCTGGCTGATGTTCTCTGGATTTTTGTCTAAAGGAACCTCTGGCTCTGGGGTCGTTTCTTTGCCTTGATAAAAGCTGTCTATGTGAGAGCTCTCTTGCTTCTTCATCATATTTTTTTTTTAGACAATGTGGATATCTCTTTAAGGTAGGGGGAAAAAAAGCGGCGGCTGCAAAAAGCTTTGCCCTGGGGCACTTCGGCGAGTTGACTTAAGGTGCTGGGCCGGTGGGGGCTAGGACTAAGTCCGAATTACTCCTTAAACAAGGCAAGTCTGCCAGAACACCTGTCCCCAATCAGGGCAGAGTGTCCCGAGTGCCTCAGATAAACTCCAGGTGTTTGGAATTTGGAGTTTGGAGTTTGGAATTTCTTCCAGGATGAGCTGAGCTGAGTCCCACCCTCACTTCCAGCCTGAGTAGTTGTCGTCTATTTATCTCTCTGTCCGAGTCCGACTAACCTGATATGAAGTTATCCAGAGAGCTGTGCCCAAATATTTCTGAGTTCGTGGACTTGAAGATCAGTTCGGAGGCTTATTTTATTGTTGATTTGAGAGAAGATCAGAGGAGAGGCAGAAAGTCACCTTTTCACTCCGCCATCTTGGCTCCGCCCCCCAGGACTACAATTTCTTAACTGGACTTAGAATATAGTGATTGTGTCTGGGTATGGTCCACACTGTTTTTCCCTACTTATAGAGAACTTGTCCCAAACTTAATCTTTTCTTAACAAAATATGGCAAAGTAAATTCCTTAATAAGATGTAAATTTCTTGCTCATACCACAATGAGAATGATTTGATTCATAGCTAGTTTATATCTTAGATATATCTTTTAATGTTGCTAAAAAATGACACACACACACACAATAGAGAGACTAATAATAGAGAGGTGAAACAGAGAGATCTTATTTGATCATACATGGGATTGTTCCCATTGATAGTGGGAAGGGAAAATCTATGCAGTCAGGTGATCTTTCAAAAGAATCATGAACATGAAGGAACTAGATGCCTTCTGAGATGGCAGTGGATATAGGCAATGGTCAATTGCCAAGGAGTTCCTTGGTCAAGACTAGAATTGTCATCAGTGCAGCAGAAATGGTAAAATAACAGAAGTATCTGTTGAAAAATTTGAAATTCTAGAACAAATAGGAGTCAAAGCCAAGGAACGAAAGACAAAACCATGTTGTAAAAGAGCAACCTTTGATCTTAACTTGGGTCTATAATCTATAGAGACTGTATAGGTCTAGCGAAAGAGGATTAACTCTCTAGTAGTCACAAATTCTTTCTACTTGTAAGAAAAGTCATTCCTACCATAGTATTTCACATAAGTTCTCAAACTTTCTGTAACAGGCAACCATGATAAAAACTGTTCAGTGATCTATTTGATATCAAGTTGAAACAATACATAAAACACAGAAACCCATTCATCAAATGTATTCAATACTGTCATGGAGAATTCCCATAGAAAATTGAATCAGAATGATTTCCTTAATGATGGAGAAATCATACTGATGTAACTACTTGTATATGACATTGTACTGATGGCAATTAACTGGGAACACTATAGAGTTTTCTCAGTGATATTCTATAGTAACTCAGACAAGATTAATTGTCTTCTATATTTAGGCCAATCAGTAAATCTACAAGAAAATATTTCTTTTTTTTTGAAAATATTTCTTTAATAGATACTAGAGGTAGGTAAGTGAAGTCTATAATTGAGTCACATAAAGAGAAAGAGCTGGAAAATAGTTGGGGAATTAATCATTCTGAACAATTTTCCAATAAGAAATTCTATCCTTTTAACACCTGGAGAATTACAATTGCATGTGACCCAAGAACAATATAAATTACCAATTTGTACATGAGAAATAACATAAGAAAAACTGGAAAGGGAACTAGCCTTGTCTTGCAGCAAAAGAGAAAGATACAGGTCAACAGTGCAAAAGTTTGCAATAATATCCGCAAATACTAAGATAATAATAAAAAGATTATTCTTTCAATAACCATTCAGGCCCTCCTGATTATATAGTTCTGAAGCTTTTTCTTAATCCACATAATTCTTAACTCTTTCAATCCTTTTTATTTAAAAAAATTCTAAACTTAACAAAACCCACATAAAATGGTCATTTTCATATACCAAGGAAAGTAGATAAATAAGACTATTATACAAAACTGTAAATCTTTATTATATACAGTTTTCCATTCCTTTTAGATATATAATAAATATAGCATTTAACTTTCTTTTAAAAAAATTAATTAATTTAAAAAAATTAAACCTTTTTATTTTTAAAATACATACATGGATAATTTTCAATATTCACCCTTACAAAATCTTGTGTTGGGGGCAGCTAGGTGGCGTAGTGGTTAGAGCACCAGCCCTGAAGTCAGGAGGACCTGAGTTCAAATCTGGTCTCAGACACTTCCTAGCTGTGTGACCCTGGGCAAGTCACTTAACCCCAATTGCCTCAGCAAAAAAAAAGCAAAAAAAAAAAAATCTTGTGTTGTAACCTTTTTCCTCCCCTTTCCTCCCCTCCCCTAGATAGCAAGTGATCCAATATATGTTAAACATGTGCAATTCTTATATGCAGATTTCCACAAATATCATGTTGCACAAGAAAAATCAGATCAAAAAGAAAAAAAAATGAGAAAGAAAACAAATTGCAAGTAAACAACAAAAAGAGTGAAAATACTATAACATCTAACTTTCAGTAGAGCCCAGTTTGTCTTGGTCTCCCTCCTGATTGTGTGAGTGTGTGTATGTTTAAAAATTATTCAGTGATGTACTTTTTCATTCCTTTTTCCATTCTTCATTTCTTCTTCCTTCTTCCCTCCCTTCCTTTTTACCTTCCTTTTCCCCTCCCCCTTCCTTGTTCCCTCCCTCTTTCTCTCTCTCTTCCCCTTTTCCCTTTCTCCTTCCCTCTTTCTCTGTGTCTCTCTCTGTCTCTGTCTCTTTCTGTCTCCCTTCTTCCTTCTGTCTTTCTCTGTCTCTGTCTCCCTTCTTTCCTCTCACTTTCCTTGCCTCTGTCTTTATCTCTCTCTGACTCTGTTTCTCTGTGCTTTTTTTTCCTCTTTCCAACTCTCTCCTTTTTTGCAAAACCCTTTAGCAACTTCCAACAAATATGCATAATTATCCAAAGTAAATTCACATATTAGAACATGTTTAAAAATGTATCTTTCTGCCCCTTGAGAACATCAGCTCTTTGTCAAGAGATGCTTAGCATATATTATCTGTCCTCTGAAACTGAGACTACCCACTGCACCTTGAAAATCTCTACTTTAGTTTCACATGACTTTCATAAGTTCTAGTACTGAAAAGGATCACAGAAATTATTTGATGCTTTGCCTTATTTTTACAAATGAGAAACCTGAGGCCCACAACAGTCAAGTAACATGGACAAAGCCACACATATAGTAAACAAAGGAGCTAGTTTTCAAATCTTTATAATGCAAACTCAGTATTATGTCCACTATATAATGTTGTCTCTGATTTTTCTACTATTCTAACTAAACGCTTTCTGTTTTCACCATTACTTTCTGTTTCTCCTCTCCCTTCTAAAGTATAGTCACCCACTACAATTTGGTCTTTAGTTCTGTTTTCTATTATTGAATTTATCTATTTTCATGGCTTCAATGAACAAATATCTCAATGCAAATGACTTTCTAAATTGGATCTTTAACCTTGATCTATCTTCTGAACTTTAATTTGGCATCTACACCTACTGGATATTTCCAGTTTGATAAATACAAACTAATCTGGAGTTTATAGATGTCTGAAAGGGAAGGGTTAGAATAGACACTACCTCAGATTCCTTCTAGCTCAAACAAATGATAAAATTTAAAGAATGAGAATTCCTTAGACATAATAAAATCCTTAACTCCTATCAGAAAGTTTCTGCACTTTCTAGATTTGTCAAGCCAGAATGATGGTGGAATCCTTTATCTCTACATTTGGCTATAAGGTTTGAAAGTAATCAGTGACCTCAAATTAGTTGCTGGGTCATAAAAAGCTCGCTCTTAGTTTAGTCACTCCTCACTAGCTAAATGACAAATATTCAATTTAGAAATTTCAGTTCAATAAAAAATTGGCACAATTACTGTGCAATTACAATGGCATTTCCAACTGGATGTTCTTCAACCTTTCCCCATCAAAATTAAAACATTAAAAATGTTTTTATACCTTAGACTTCATCTTCACATCTTCTAAATTATCTCAAAGGAAAACTCAGATCCTCTTACTGATGTAACTGGACACTGACAATGGTAGCAATGCTTCCCAGTCTTAGTATGTGTCTTCAAATATAACATGAAGAAATGTACTTTCTTTTTAAAAATTCTTCTTCTTGGATTAGTAGGGGACTAAGAGTTTGTAATATTGTATACTCTGCCAAATAATAATTATTGTGTTGATTATTTTTTCTTGCCTGTTTCTTTTTCTTATAAGTAAAATGATTCTGGGTGACCATGGAGCAGAAATAGAGTAATGGGGACAGGAGAAAGAATTAACATATGGAAATTATTGTAATAATAAAATAGGTCAATAAAACTTTCATAAATAATAAAAATAAATTGTCACAGTAACCAGAGAGCTCAAACTGATATTGAGAGCGTTTAACAAAACATACCAGGGCTGCAGTTGAAACTGCAGTAGGAAAATCCACACTTTCATCACATGGCAACAAAAACTATCTTAGACAAATGAGACAAGTAACCTTTTAAAATCCAGAGCTTATTTTTAAATGGACTCCAAGAGCTGATTACACATTGCACTAGTTGAGTTCTCATCTCTTCATATCCTCTAGAGTAATTTATAGAAGCTGAAAGAACACCCACTGGATTGGAAGGAGCTATTCACATGCAAATAATTCTAGCCTAAATGTAGTTAGAAAAGCCACTGCTGACTTGAGCAGATGCTCAGCTTCTAGATCAATGGGAAGCTTGATGTATATCTAATTTTTCTGTTTCTCCAGAGTGTATGTCAGCCACCCAGTAAAGATCTAGGCATTTATATATTATTTGCTGATTTTAAAGTTTTCAGATTTCAGAAAATGTCTAATAGAAGATTAAAATCATCATTGCTTATTTTTTTCACAATAAAATTAATGCCAAAGTATTTAATCCAATTATTTTCCCAATAAAACAAAAATTAACATGTTTTTGAAAAACATCTCAAGGGTTTTTGTTTTGTTTTTGAAAGCACATATTCACATTTACACTGAATTTACCATTTTACCAGATGCTTTCCTCATACCAGCTCCATGAAGTAGGTAAAATAAATATCATTCTCCCAGTTGGATTGGGATGAGGAAAATGAGGCATATGAAGGTCAAGTGATGGTTACTTGTCTATTGAATGTAGTAGCTAAAATGAACTTAATAGCTCCATATTCAGTGCTTGCTCTACTACTAAAATATTGACAATTCTTAATGTCTATGGGCTTTGTCTTCTGAATTTCTATGAATGAGCATGACTTTTTTTTGCACTAAGAAGTAATCAAATAATATTACTAATTTAAAGGGATATATCTAAATTTACTGGTGTAAATGTAGTTGGAACAAGTTATTCAAATGCACAGGATGTTATTTCTTTCTTTCTTTTTTTGCTGAGGCAATTGGGATTAAGTGACTTGCCCAAGGTCACACAGCTGGGAATGTTAAGTGTCTGAGGTTAAATTTGAATTCAGGTCCTCCTGATTTTAGGGCTGGGTACTTTATTCACTGCTCCACCTAGCTGCCCCAAGAATGTTAGTTCTAATAGTGAAGTCCTTTAATTTGTGTACCATAAAATTGTATAAATATATTCTTTGTTATCATCTTTCATAAACTTAAAGTTAGTTATTAAATTATTCTTCAATGATTTACTACATATAAGGTGATATTAACTATATGTGATGGCAAACATCTTATTAGAAGTGAATGATTCTGCCTATGATCTAGTTGTTTCATAATATTAAGCTAAACAACTGTTCTAAGGGATTTTTTTTTCACTAATGGAATTAACTGGATGCCTTGGCATTTTACAGAAACATCCTAAAAGAAAGATAATTCAGCTATGAGGAGATACAGAAGTAGTGTCTGATAAGAAAAGGAAGACAGGTTATTAAGAAATCATGGGGAAAGAAAAAAGAAAGATCTAGAAGAAATAGATTGAGAAATCATCAATATAATTATTTTCCATATATTTGGGAGGGTTTTAGCAACGCACTTTTGGGCAATACAGGAGTACACAATGCATTGAACTTCCAGAAAGAAGTTTTGTCACTTTTTTTAGGTGAAGTTTATAAGTGTTTTGGTAGATACAGTACAAGGGAATTAAAGTTCATAAAGATAACTTTATCCTGGGGATATTTTATGGATTTTCTCCTATTTTCCCATTCTCTGAAATAAAGAACAATAAGAGATATTCTTTGATTGCTTTTTGTCAGTCATGTTACTTTTATTTGGGTGCTGAATCAGAATAATGTGGATATACCAAAAGGAATACCTCTACTCTTCAAATCTCATCTTTCTATTGACGTTGCAACTTAAAGATGATACACAGAACCAGTGGATGAGGGCAATTTTTTTCTACCCATTGAGCCAGAAGCTAATGGTTATCTAGACAAGTCTCTATCTGAGATGGGGTGGTCTCCTATCTCATCTTTTTTTGTCTTGGTACATGGTTTTGTGAGATTTAAAAAGTTATTTGGCATCTCCTCCCTCAAAATCATAGGACTGCCTAGGAGGCCATGAGCTCATGATTTGTATTCAGGTACAAAGGAAGAGCACCTGAGAGTTCAGAAAGTCAAACTCAGAAAATCATTCTTGCCCTTCAAGGTCAACAGGAAGAATATACCTGAGGAATACCTAGGTGGCAAAGTGTATATAGGGCTAGGCCTGGAGTTAGGAAGACCTATCTGCATCAATGTAGCATCAGATACTAAATAGTTGTGTGAGCTTGGCCAGGTCATTTAATCTTTGGATTTTTCAGCTTCCTCAACTGTAAAATGGGAATAATAATAACACCTATTTTCTAGGATTGTTGTGAAGATCAATTGAGATAATATTTGCACAATACCTAGAACATAATAAATGCTTAAAGTTAATAAGCATGCTTTTGCCTTCCCTTCTTTATTATATTAATAGACAATTTAGTTCAGCTCAGCAGTCATTTACAAAAGTTTTCAGGGGAATGGGGAGCAGTCAAAAGATAGCTATGTTTTCTTTGAAGTTTATGCATGGAGGTGGGCTGCAAAGACTATTCTGTCTCAGTTCCCCCAAGGAAGTACCTACAACCAGATCATCATTCAGGGTCTTTAGGGGATTTTCTTTTATACTAGGAAGGGTGCTAGATTTGGATTTGTGGATCCCTTAAATATAATTGAAGAATTTTTAAATCATTGCCACTGTTAATTGTCTGAATAGTGTAAGGTACTTAAAATTTTAGAATCCTAGATTCAGAGGAGATATTAGATATAGCTATATCTAATTTCCCTGTTGAATAAATGGAGAAAATGAGATTCAAAGAATTGAAATAATTTTTCCAAAGTCACAGAACTAATTAATGGAACTAGGAAAAGAATATACATCTTCTGAAATAGAGGCCATTTTTTTCTTGGCAGCAAAGAAAATAAAAGACAGTTATCTTTCAAAAACACTACAAAAATTAAAAATGAGCAATACAGTTGAAAGAGTTATTTGGTATGATAGAAGGCAGAAGACACTGGGACAAGGAAGAAGTAAGACTGAATAGATTGTGTCCGAAAACTGAACAATGCTCCCAGGAGAGAAAATCATAGAAAAAGTAATAATCAAATATTGTTGGTTTTATTATAAGACCTACTGGAACACAATAGCTGAGAGAAGGTTGTATTTTCATTAGGGGACCAATAAAAACCTGCTAATTACATATCAAATGCTCCTAAGCAAGTAAAACCTACGTAACTTGTCATTTAACCTCCCTGGGCCTCAGTTTTCTCATGTAAATAAAAAAGAATGGTGAACTACATTACCTCTAAGATGTGCTTTAAATTTCAGCTTGTATCCTAATAGGGACAGCTAACACAGTGGAAAGACCACTGGGCCTGGAATCGGGAATACTCTTCTTCCTGAGTTCAAATCCTACCTTAGACACCAGCTGTATTGTTGTGAGCAAGTCTCTTACTCCTGTTTGCCTCAGTTTCCTCATCTGTAAAGTGATCTGGAAAAGGAAATGGCAAAGCACTCCCAAAAGAGATCGCAGAGTCTAATCTAACTAGAAAATGACTAAAAATCAACAAATGTATCTTGATAAAAGATGAGTAGTGCCAGAAAAATGTAAGATGGCCTGGTCTGGATAAATTCTAGCCTAGATGGACTGAAAAGAAAAGTCCTTGGCATGATGATGAGCTCATAAAATAGTCAAGAAGAAAAAGCAACAGAAACCAAACATCTAGCTTCCATCAAGTAAGGAGGGCAAGAGAGATGATCCAGTGGCCTTTAAGAGTTTGCCATGTTAATGTTTCTGCAGTGAGAAGTAATAGCTATGTGCACAAAATGTGGCTATGCTTCCCTACTAGATAAGGTAGGGCTGGAGGGGAATGTCCTTGTTTGATGGATTATCAGGAGAATGATGTGTTTAATATAAAATAGGAAGTTTTTCAAAAAAAAAAAAAAAACATTGCCTCCCCGCAAAAAGGGGATTCTGAAGAGACAAAGGAGAATGTTAACTTCTGTAACACAGGAGACAAGAAGAATTGTTGAATCATTGTAACTTTGGTCCTTCCTTCCTTTTCTCCTTCCCTTCTTCCTTCCTTCTTTCTCTCCCTCCTTCCTTCCTTCCCTCTTTTTTCCTTCTTTCCCTCCTTTCTTCCCTCCTTCTTTTCTTCTTTCCTTCCCTCCTTTTTCTCTTCTTTGTTTCCTTCCTTCCTTCCTTCCTTCTTTCCTTCCTTCCTTCTTTCCTTCTTTCCTTCCTTCCTTCCTTTCTTCCTTCCTTCCTTGTTTGCTTCCTTCCTTCCTTTGTTTCTTCTTCCTTCCTTCCTTCCCTCACTCCCTCATTTTTCTCATCTATAAGATGGGGGAGTTAAACTAGCCATAGAAGCTGGAGCTGTATATGCTACAGAGGAAACAACTAGAGTTATAGTGATGAATGGTAATCTGCAAGTGCAAACTTAGAGAAATGCCATCCAATACATGTTAAAGGAAAAAGGGACAAATCTTGGTAGAACATAAAGTTCTTGAAAGCCAGGATTTGTTCATTTTTTGTGGCCTCTGTATTATAGTGCCTTACACAGAGCAAGCACAGCTGTCTTTTGAATTAGATTGAATTGAACTGCTCTTTTGCAACTTACTGCTGAGAGGATCTGAGTCAGCCTTATATCAACTTTATATGAACAACAGTGGGACTATGATGTCTTCTCACAGCATGACTCCAAGGATCCTGAAATTTGTCAAACCTGACAGCCACTATCCACTTCTGGTGATTTACACAGGGGCAAATTATAGTTCCACAGGGAACTAAGCAAGACATTACTAGGAATGAGAAAGTTCTGAACAAGAAAATAAAGACTTTAAGGGCATGAGTGTTGATATTACTGCAGTTATTGTTTAAAGATAAAGGTTTCAGAAACTAAAAAAGGCAGTTTTGAGAAATGAACAAGTGAGTGGGAAAATGATATGGCCATAAAAATCTTTATCATGACTTAAATACTATAATTGTAGGATATTGGTCAGGCATAACAGTGTGTATAAATAGAAGAAATGACAATGTATTTGCTTGGAGACATGGATTTGAACAAGGGGATTTAAATAGAAAATAAAAGAGGAGGGAGAAAATTACCTTGATATATCTGACATGTCTGGTGACAAGGCGTAGCTAGTAGGACAAAGGAAGAACAGACAACCAGACATGATGAGATTCAGAAATGAGCATGGGGATTGAACCTAGTTAGAAAGGTCACATCTGACAGTTATTAGCTATATGACCTTTGGCAAGTCATTCTGAATCTCACTTTTGCCTCATGTAGATAATTTTTGGAGTCCTATTCATATCATAGTGTTAATGTGAAGAAAGCTCTTTGTACATTTTCAATATTATTCATATTATTATGTAAATTTTAACTGTTATATTAGTAATAATAATAGGACCAATAATTTCCGAGAAATAATATTTAGGAGAGGCAGTAACAAAACCCATGGCTTCAAGGTCTTCACAAAAACATGCAATGTTAAGACTTTTGGTGAGATATGTGCTATTACATGTTTAACAACTAGCTCTCTGGGAAAAAATAATGCACTACAGGTTTCTAAGTTAAATCTATATTATAAGCATTTTATATCACTTTCTTAAGTCTAGCAAGCAAAAGGATAAATTAAGTCCTATGTGTAGCATTTGCTGATTTCTAAAGTAAAAATTCTAGTGCTAAAAATTTGTCAGTTGGTTCAATTGGATATGACTCCAGAATAACCTTCTCTTCAAAACCTCTGAGGTCCCATCAATATGAATACTCTCTCCAACAATGAAGACTTAAAACTAAATTCATTTTTTCACATTATGGATCTCTTCTACATATCACATCATCATCATTGTTGTTGTTGCTGTTGTTTGTCCTTCATTCTAGAAGAGGACCATGACCATGATGCCATGACATGCAAGTGAATTGGATTTAAGTGAGGGAGGCTGGGCAAGGTCACCTCCCTCATTTTCCCTTCCAGAGCCACTTGGGTCTAATGATCAGATATACATCAGGATGATTAGAGATGGCCCTGGATGCAATGGGAAACCTTGGCCTTTTCAGGCTAAGGTCTTCAACAGGTCTCAGCTTGAGTAAGGCCCCACCATTCAGTGATTCAGGGTAGGTGGCGATTGAAGCAAAAAATCTCCTCTTTCACCAAATATATAAATAATACAAATATATGAATAAATGAATGAATCTGGTAGGGGAAGACCCTCAGAGTTTCTGGCCAAAGCAGAAATGACTGCTATTTGCATTCAATTTGAGCCAATCAGGACTCAGACAATGACCTAATAAGGCTTGGCCTAGGCCCTTATCGGCCAATTAGAGACAGATTAGCTCTGGTTTAAGGCCTGGTCCTTCAGAAAGAAATTTTGCCAGGAAACCCCAAGACATCTTGGGAGGGTTCAGAGGTGCAAAAAAGAAAAAACATGTTTTTAGAACATGTGTAAATAAGGTACGATAACCTATGTGGACAGAGGGAGGGAAGGAAGGAGGGAAAGAAGGAAGGAAGAGAGGGAAGGAAGAGAGAGAAAGAAGGAGGGAAGGAGAGAGGGAGAAAAAGAAGGAAAGAAAGAAGGAAGGAAGAAAGGAAAAGAGGAAGGAAGGAAGGAAAAAAAGGAAAGAAGTAGGGAAGGAAGAAATGAATGAGAAAAGGAGGGAGGGAGGGAAGGAAGGGAGGAAATGAGAGAGGGAAAAAGGAAAGAAGGAAGGAAAGGAGGAAGGAAGAAAATGAGAAAGGAAGGAAAGGAGAAAGGAAGGGAGGATGGAAGGAAGGAAGGAAGAAAGGAAGGAAGGAAGGAAAGGAGGAAGGAAGGGAGGATGAGAAGGAGGAAGGAAGGAAAGAATCAGGGAAGGAAGAAATGAAGAAGGGAAGGAAAGAAGGAGGGAAGGAGGGAGGAAAGGAGAGAGGGAAAATGGAAGGAAGGAAAGGAGGAAGGAAGGAAGAAAGGGAGGGAGGGAGGAAAGAAGTAGGGAAGGAAGAAATGAAGGAGGGGAGGAGAGAGGGAGAGAGGGAGGAAAGAAGAGATGGAAAAAGGAAGGAAGGAAAGGAGGAAGGAAGGAAAGGAGAAAAGAAGGGAGTATGGGAGGGAGGAAGGAGGGAAGGAAGGAAGGAAGGAAGGAAGGAAGGAAGGAAGGAAGGAAGGAAAGAAGGAGGGAAGAAGAAAACAAAAGAGGAAGGAAGGGAAGATGGGAGGGAGGAAGGAACAGAGGAAGAAAGGAAGGAAGGAAAGAGGGAAGGGAGGAAGGAGGGGAGGAAGGAAGGAAGAGAAAGAGGGAGGGAAGAAAGGAAGGAAGGGAGAGAAGGAAGGAAGGAAAGAAAGAAAGAAGTAGGGAAGGGAGAAATGAAGGAGGGAAGAAGAGAGGGAGGTAGGAAGGAAAAGAGAGAGGGAAGAAGGAAGTAAGGAAGGAAAGGAAGGAAGGAAAGGGGGAAGGAAGGAAAGGAGGAAGGAATGGAGGATGGGAGGGAGAAAGGAAGGAAGGAAGAAAGAAAGGATGGAAAAAAGGAGGAAAGCAGGGAGGATGGAGGGAGGAAGGAAGGAAGGAAGACAGGAAGGAAGGAAGAAAGGAAGAAAGGAAGAAAGGAAAGAAGGAAAGAAGTAGGGAAGAAAGATATAAAGGAGGAAAGGAAAGAAGGAGAGAGGGGAAAAAAGAAGGAAGGAAGGAAAGGAGGAAG
>JAJPUD010003241.1:50151-98138 GCA_023553655.1 Myrmecobius fasciatus | reverse complement strand
AAGGAAGGAAGGAAGGAAGGAAGGAAGGAAGGAAGGAAGGAAGGAAGAAAGGAAGGAAAGAAGGAAAGGAAGTAGGAAGGAGTCTTCCAACTGACCAATTCCAGTTTGTGGACCATCTTTACTCACAGAGATTGTTTATCCTTCATTCTCAAAGAGGACCATAACAACAGGGAGGTGATTCCTGTGATATGCAATTGAGTTGATTTTAAGTGAGAGATAGTTGTGCCTGGTCACTTGCCTCATTTCCCCTTCCAGAACCATCTGGATCCAGTGGCAAGATATAGATCAATATGACTGAAGATGGTCTAGATATTACATCACAAATTTTCCTTAAAGGATCTACTCACTGTACTCAATATTTTTTACATGTGATTTATTGGAGAAAGTAGATTGTAAAACGACCCAACATTTTCTCTCATTCTTATATATACTAGGTCAAATATTTCTCTGGTTATACATCTCTGATATCATTTTGAATATTGGTTCTCTTGCATAATTCTTACCTAGTGATACATTGTAACCTATTCAAAAAACCTTGTTTCTTTACACTGTCTTTCCAGTAATCAGTAAATTTAATTCCTTGGAGAATGTTAAAGAGGAATTAGTCATCTTAACTAAGGTAAGAAGACAAAACTAGTTAGCCTTAGTGGGATGTGGCCCAGGATTAGAAGAGATCTATGGGAAAATGTATCTTAACCACGAGGACCAGATTATATAAAAATTAGAAATATAATGTATATCAAATTGACATATTCATCAAAGGAAATCCAGCAACAGAAAAAAATTTGGGTGAAGTTCAATGGCAAGATAAACAAAGTGATTGGGGGGGGGGAATCATGCAATAGATCTCTAAGTCAAAAGGACAAAATGGCAGGAAACTAAGTTTATAAAATCAAGTAACAGATTTATAAGTAATGTATGGAAGCATATTACATTAGTTATGGGGGACTACAGTAACAGAGAAAATTGTAAAAACATCTCCTTGTCTTAAAGACAAGAGAGCTGATAAATGAAAAAAGAAGCTTTTATGATAAATTTAGTCTTCATAAGAGTGATAAGAATTGTTATTCGACATCTGATTCTGACCAATAGAAGGAACTTACTTCTTTTCTTTCTTGAAATTAAAAAAATTAATCTTATTTCCCCCCAATTACATGTAAAAATAACTTTAAGCATTCATTTTAAAAATTTAGTTCCAAATTCTCTCCCCCCTCCCCTTCAATGGGAAAACAAGCAATTTGATATAGATTGTACAAGTGTAATCATGCAAAACACATTTTCATATTAGTCATGTTATAAAAAAAACAGACAAAAATAAAAACCCAAGAAAAAATAAAGGAAGTTTTTAAAAAAGTAAGCTTTGATCTAAGTTAAGATTCCATCAGATTTTTGAAGGGGATGAATTCTTTGGTTAGTTCTCTGGGGAATCTATTTTTTTAATGACAAGTTATTCAGAATTGTCTTGGATCATTGTATTTGCTTTGAGTAATTAAATCATTCACAGTTGATCATCTTACAATATTGCTATAATTCTGTACAATGTTCATGTATCTCTCTCCAGATTTTTCTAAGAGCATCTAGGTCATATCATATCATTATATCATAATAGTATTCCATCACAAATTGTTCAGCCATAACCCAATTGATGGGCATTCCATCAATTTCCAATTCTTTTCCACCAGAAAGAATTGCTATAAATATTTAGGCGTAGTTCCAATTTTTTTTTTACATATTGGTTAAATTAATTCACAACTCCACCAATAGTGCATCAGTGGCCCAATTTTTCTACATCCTCTTTGGTGTTTATCATCCTCCTTTTCTGTTCTATTAGTTAATCTAATGAGTGTGAGATAGTACTTCAGGATTATTTTTAAATTGCATTTCTTTAATCAATAGTGATTTAGAGCATTTTTTTCATATGATTACAGATAACTTTGATTATCTCATCTGAAAACTAATTTCATTTTTTTGATTATTTGTCATTTGGGGAATGGCTTTTATTTTTATAAATTTGACTCATTTCTCTCATTTGATATTTATCTATTAGAAAAATTTTCCTCACAATGTTTTCATACTTATAAGAATTTCCCTCCATCATCCTGGCCATTTATTCTATTCTCTCTCTTTTTTAAACTCATGTTTTGTATTTTTGTATCTCTTATCACTTTTATCTATCTTTTATCATTTTTATTTCTTGTCATTTGGTCTATTCTGATTTTAAGTTGTTATTTACTTCACCATTTTCTTTTGCCTCCTTTATTAAATTGTTTACACTTTTTCCATTATTTTCTTGCATCACTTTTATTTCTTTTCCCAATTTTTCCTCTACCTCTCTCAATTTTTTAAAAAATCCTTTTTGAGCTTTTCCATGACCTGAGATCATATCTTCAAGGCTTTGGATATAGGAATTTTGACTCTGATATCTTCTGAATATGTGTTTTGATTTTCTTGTCGCAATAGTAGCTTTCTATGGTCAGAATTTTTGCTGTTGTTTGCTCATTTTTGCAGTCTAAGTCTATTTCCTGACTTTTAACTTATGCTAAAAAGGGAATCTGCTTCCAGGGTGAAGAGTACACTGTCCCAAGCTTCAGATGTTTTGTGCAGCTGTTTTCAGAGATGTTTCTAGGAACCTGTAAGTTTTCAGTTTTTCCAAGGTAGTATAATATAAAGAGAGGTGTGCTTACTGCTCTCCTGGCCTGTTCTCTAGTCTGTGAGTGACCACAAGCACTACTGTCTATCCTGGAACTGTGATTAGAGTCTCTGCTCCACTCTGATGTACTAGTATTTCTCCTTATCCTAGGAGGATAGGGCCACCCAGAACTGCAACCTGCATCTGAGTGTGGGCAAAATAGAGCCCTGCCTCCTTTGCCAGCAAAGAGACCCCTGTAATCTCTTTCTCATCATTTGTTCAATGCTATTACTGTCAATGAGCAGAGTGCTCCAGAAATAGCTGCCAAGGCTTGCTCCGGGTCTGTTGCACCATGGCTTGCACTGGACTGTTTTCCACTCTCACCCTGGTGCAACAGACCTTTCCTGACAAATATTTAAGTTGTCTTGACCTGGAAAATTGTATTTCTACATCCTTTTGTAGATTTTGTTACTTCAGGATTTGTTTTAGGGCATTAATTAAAGATCTTTGGAGGAGTTTGGAAAAGAGTTTATGAGTTTCTGCCTCCTTTCTGCCATCTTGGTTGCAGCCTAAAGAATTTATTTCTTTATTTTCTTTATTTCTTTATTTTATATATCTTTCTTTCTTTCTTTATATATCTTTATTTCTAAATAGATTTTATATATCTTTATTTCTAAAGAAGTGATAACTTCAAATAAAGTGATCATGCAAGGAGGATAAAACCAGACTGTCTAGACCACAACCTAGCTTTGAGGAAAACAGAGTTCTAAGAGCTCAAAAAAGTATATACATGATATCATAGTCTATAATTCTGTATGGAAAATTGGCCCACTAGGCCAATGATACTCTCAAAGGCAAAATTATGACCACAAAAGCACAACTAATACTGAACATAAAGAGAATGAGGAACAATCCAATGTTTCCAATATGGTTACATAGAAAAACCAACTACCAACAGAGATTTTAAAGCTATATACAAAAGACATAAATAAGAGCAAATAATAAGAATCAATTCCAAGATGTGGCATGAATCAGGAGTGTTTTAGACATAATGCATTGAGGCTGGTGATGAATGCTAGGCCCAAAAATAATGAAAACTGACTTTTAAAAAGCTGTGTTAGGAGCACAAAAAGAGGAAAGAGGCATAGGAATATCAGGATCATTGTAATGATATAACTACTAAAGGAGAAAAGGGAAAATTATTCAAATAGAATTTTACTTTTATTTGAATAAAGAAAGATTTAATATAACACATAGATAAAACTAAAAATGAAACATATCAAAGAAACACATCCACAAAAGAAATAGGAGATAGGGACAAAGGTGGGTTACAGAAGGATCCAAGAAAATAGGCAGGATAGTAAGGGTATAGCCATAAACAAAATAATCTCCAATGTCAAAAGGAAGAATGTGAAAGCAAGATTCAAAGGAAAGAAAAGAGAAAAATAATAGAGAATCTCTATTATCCAAAGATCAGTTGAATGAAGTGGAGCCATCTATCTATCTCTGTATGTCTGCCTATCTATCTGTTTAGATGTAGATATTTTAGAGAATAGTTGAGGAGTCAAAGAATTTTATCAATCTATAATATGCAGTTTAAGGACTGTTATGAAGAAGAGGGATTACTTTTGTTCTGCTTTGACCTAAAAGGTAGAATTAGCAATGATGGGTAAAAGTTGAAGTGATGCAAAATCAATTTTATGTTAGGAAAATCTTTCCAGCATTTATAGAATCTGAAAATGAGACTTGCCATCTTATGTAGTAGTGAGTTAACCAGCTCTGGAAGTCTTCAAATGGAAGTCAGAAAAACACATATCTGAAATCTTTCAGAGAGAATTCCTGTTTAGGCACAGGCTTAACTAAATTACTCTTTAGGCCCTTCAAACTCTCATATTTTATGAAAAAAATATCCTGTGATTTTTTCCTTTTTTTTTAGTCTAAAAATGAATTCAGCCTAATTGAATTGTATAGGTCCATATAGTCCTAAATAAGCTTTTTTTGTTGTTGTTGTTACACTATTTTCCTTGTTTTGGTATAAAAGTATAAATGGGATTTGAATAATTCCTAGATGTAAGAACATTTTCTTCCTTTTCTGGCTATTAGACTATGTCTCCTTTGATTTTGGGAATTTCATCTTTATACTTCAATTGAACAAACTGTCTTTGTAGAACAATTCATATGTTGGTATTCAGTCAATTAGTATTCAACATCTCCTTTGTTCCAATTCTGATATGAAGATGTTACAGTGTTAAGTTTGGAGAGGGGTAGAGATCAAAATCCAGAATTAAGATAACTTTGCCCTTGACATTCTTTATGTCTTTGCATATTGAAAAACAGAAACATTTTTGAAATCTTGCTTCCTTACACTGGTTTGTATGCCTTCTAATTCACCTATATAAACTCCCCAAGGTAATGGCAAACATAACTCAAGGTAGCTATGGAAAGCTGAAGTGGTATATTAGAATGAACACTGGATTTAGAAGTCAGAAGGTATGGGTCTGAGTTATTTCTGATTCTTTTTAAAGAGCTTTTTACTATGGTCCATCAATTTTATCTTTCTTAGTAATGCTTATCTATAAATCTGAGGTAATAATTTTATTACCCTACCTCATATAATAGTTGTGAAAAAGTGATACACAACATTGTAAAAAATACCGTGTAAATATCTATCTATATCTATCTATATCTATCTATCTATCTATATCTATCTATATGAATTATTTCCCCCAAGGCCATCAAATGTAACATTCTCCTTCATTTTATAGATGGAAAAGTGAGGCTCAGGGTGCTTGCCCAAAGTAATAATGGTAGAATCTTTGGTGATGATAGAATAATAAATACTAGTAGAATCATATATGTAGATGATTTCTCTATAACATATCTACTGATATATTGTTTTAACTTGTCCATAAATACCTATCTCAAAATGGAAAATTTATCTTGTAAGCATAATGAGAATTTGGAGTGGTAAAATAAGTTAATATTAAGTTGTAGATAGTTCAGAGGTCTTCATTTTAAGGACTGAAAATTCATTCAAATACATCCAATGAAAGAGTTGCAATTTAACAAACATTGACTGACCATCTAATATGTGCACCAAGTACTTTGCTACATTTCCTATTCAGAAGAATCACTAATTAGGATTAATTTAGGATTCTTTAACAAAAAAGTATACATATTTACTATGCTCTAACAAAAATACCAATTTAACTATAATTGAAAATTTATATTTCTGTTTTCCCCCTTCATATTTGCAGTAGCACAATTTAAATCTTCACTGGCTCAAACTAAAAAGAGTTAAATTAGAAAGAAAAGATCTCACTGAGTATAATGAATTCCAAAATACTCAAAACAGTTTATTGAAACTAATCCCCTTAAATAAGGAGCAAATTGAGATTCACTTCCACCTATATATTTGGGGAACACAATTAGAAGAGACACTTTTTGCTCATGAGGATATAAAGCTGGCCTTTCAATGTAGATTATAGGGTGATGGAAGCTAAAGGCTCTCCTTTGAATCATAATTTCTGGTTATAATTGGTATGTGGCATTCTGAATCAAATTTGAAAAGATGCTGGTGTCACGTTTCTATTTGGAGAGGTTTATCCAATCCCACATCTTCACTGACTTTATGCAACTCAGTATAAAGAATGCTTTTATGTGTTTGTATTGTTTTTGCTTAAAAAAAAAGATTAGAACGATTAAAACCATCATTAGATCACTCTTTTTCTGCTATAGAAACAATAGTCATATGTATGTGCATTCTCACCTGTATTTGGAGGATATAAATAACAAGAATATTAAGGTAAAAAATAAAACAAATAAGAATCTCTTACCTCCATCGATTTCCTCCGTTCCAAAATGATTCCGATAGAAGAGCATGATATCAATCTTGTAACACTTGTAGATTGTCACCAAACACACAAGCAGCAGCAGAATGGCACCCAACCCACCAGCAAGTTCAACTGTATACATCAGTTCTGCAAAAAAGCACAATATGTTGTGGCACTATATACTTACAGTGAAAATAACAAGTTTAAATTGGTCTCACAATTTGGGGGTTAAATGAATGAATGTGGATATTGTTTTTCTTTCATTTAATTTTCAAATCTCTACCATGCAAGACAGGGTTTTTTCTAACTTTTAAAGATCAAGGATTCATCTTCTTTTTAAAAATCTCCAGCTCTGAAAAAAGAAATGACAATTTATCTTAAAAAAAATTCAATTTCACCCCTCCCCCCATTTTTTGAAGTTTTATAAGCTGTGAAGGAAGGAACATAAAAGTTTTCCATTAGAAGAAAAATAAGTCTTGTTTTATTGGGCCCCCAAAATGAGAACTAGATAAAGGGGTGGAAGTTGCAAAGAGGCCTATTAATTAATGTTAGGAAAAATTTCTTCCTTTTGAGACTCAAACTATCTCAAAGTGAGATGAGAGGCTTCTTGATGTTGTGGCCTCTCCCTCAGTGCAGGGCCTCAAGAAAAGAAGGCCAACTGGTTGGGTGTATTATGGAGCAAATTCTTTTCTCAGTATTGCAATATTTTTCAGCTAAAGAGTGGAAATAAGTGATCAACTCCAAAACTCCATGATTCTTTGAAATCTCCAACAAACTACTGCAAAGTTCTATCTAAATTCAGTGTCTATTACATATTAAATAATTTATGTTTATTACAATCTAATTTTTGTTATGGATTGATATCCAAAATTCTTTTTAGTTTTAATACTAACTAGGAGAGTGTTATTTTTTCCTAATTGAATACTAAATTAAAATGCTTATGAGATTTGGGTCACATAGGCCATTATACACACACATATGCACATATATATATACATTATATATATATATATATACACACACACACATATTCAGATACGTTATCTGTGTGCATACATATTATATACTTATGTACTTTGATATTTAAAATGTATTCATGTACATGATACATATCACATATAAATATGTGAATATGTATATTTCAAATGACAAATTATATTTTCTTGATTTATTGCTTCAAAATATGCATTTAAATGGAAAAAAGTACATGAAGTGATTTATGTGTGACACAAACCTAAGATCCATTAAGTATGAATGAGATCATTATGCAGTTTTTCTATGTCAAGTATAAATAACTGCAAATGTGTGGTTCTCACCAACCTTTTCATAAGAGTTCTCCATCATAGTACATATGATAAAGTACAATTATTTTTATCTTCACCTTTTCCTCCGTTTCTAATTTAGTAATTAAATCAGGAAATACATAAAGATTTTGCTATTATTCAATCATTTCAATCATGGCCAACTCTTCATGAACCTATCTGAGATTTTCTCAGTTAAGACACTAGAGTATTGTGCCATTTCCTCCTTCAGCTCATTTTTACAGATGAGGAAACTGAGGCAAACAGGGCTAAGAGACTTGACTAGGTCACACATCTAGTCAGTTTCTCAGGCCAGATTTAAACTCGGTTCTTCCTGACTCCAGGCCTGGGCTCTATCTATTGAGCAATCAAGCTACCAATATGTACATATATACACATACATATACCATTCTTTAATCAGGTATATTTTTCTACTACAGTTAAAATGAAAGGGTTAAGAAGTATGTATAAAGTTACTTTAGATAGTAGATATAGGCAGGTTTAGAATATTATATAACTTATTTTTTTGACATAATTGCTTAGGCAAAATTCATTCGAATGACTTAAAATGTCAACTATTTGGTCAGATATGATACCTACAACTTCTATACTAAACAGGTTTATTTTTGGTATGAATAATTTAAACTAAAGATCCATTCAAGAAGCACCTAGTGTTTTCTCATATTTGACAAGATGCCATCTCTTAAAAGTCACTAATCTTTCCATACAAAAATAAGTTTCTTTGTCTCTGTGGCAATAAAGGCTACTGAAAAAGCTTCATAGCAACTTGCCATGGAAAAACCATTATGGACACTTCAGTGGGATTACTTTTGTCAATTATGTATCTTTATTTGGATACATTGTAAAATTAGAAAACATATGACTTAACTCATTCTTTACTTTAATAGTCTAAGAACATAGCCAAGAGCCAGGGAACATATTGCTAAATTATTAGATTTTATGAATATTAGAAAGGATCATCAAGCAAATTATTGAATCTCCTAGGGTATAAGGAAATAAATATGAAATTTGAAAAATAGAATAGCTATAGGAATGCTTTGTTATTGTGATTGGTAATGGGTCATTTCTTCCCTTTTGAATTCCATTTACAAATGTTAAAAGCATTTTTTCCCTTGTTGAAAGTTTGTTTTAAAAGCTTACTGTATAGTGCATCGTTATTGTCATCATCATTAACAACAATAACCCTAGCATTTTTAAGGCCTATTAAGATTTGTAAAATGCTTTACTTATTTTCTCCTTTAATACATATAACAACCTTGTGAATTAAGTGTTATTATTGTCCCCATTTTTAAAAAGAGGGAATTGAGTTTGAGAGTGGTTAACTGCCTTGCCCAGGATCACACAGCTAAGTAAATGTCTGAGACAGAATTCAAACACAGTTCTTCCTGACTCTAAAACTATACTATATTGCAAAGTTCAGGACAAGATATTAATATGATATTCATCTCTCTTTGAATATATTATAAATACCATGATTGGGATGTTATGCATGTAAGATACATATGGCCAGTACATCCCTGGGCATAAATTATCCCCTTCTACGATTTCTCTAATCATGTCTCTTCCTACTCCTCCCCATCTAGGAATTAATGGAGCCTCAGAAGGAAGCTGAAATAGATGTGATTCTACATATAACAGATATGAACATATAGACAACAGTGATCTGGTCCATGACCTATTACATTCAGTGTTATATGATTCTGAAACATAACTTGGCTTAATCATGGGATTAAAAAATATGTTTAGAAAGAAATAACAAAAAAGGTCACATATTTTAAGGGGGAATTATGCAATTGGCAATCCAAAACCATTAGCCAAAGGGAAGTATTAAATAGATCAAAGAGCTGGCACTGCTGTGTGATTTCCTATGGCTGTAGGGAGCCCTTTGATGAAGGTGGTGATGAAGATGGGATTAGTGCCTTTATGGATGCCCCCAGTCAACTCTCTGAACCCCAAAGGATGGCATTGTGCCTGACCATTTTTCTGCCTCTGGTGATCAAATAAGCTCTTAGGATTTTATTATATGTCAGTCAGTTTGGAAAAACAACAACCCCCAAATATGGATATACTTCCCCATAATTCCTAAAAGCAAAAATAACACTTCAGACAATATTCACATCACTGGTATTTATGTAAGTGTTATTTTTAATCTAGTCAGCAAGTATTAACAAATCCAAAAAATGAAAGGGGAAACTTCATGCTAGGCGTGATCACTTCAAAGTGTGAAATAGCTCAAACATTGGAGAAATAGAGGACTGACCTATTTAGGAGCTTACTTACTTACATCAGTATAACTCTACATGACATGGGCTAACAAGGAAAGTTTAGAATGTTTATCTTAAGAATAATAATTTATTATTCTTTAATGCTTTATGATTTATTAACATGCTTTCAAGATTAAAACTTCAAATATAATGAAATTATATGATTTGTGATCATATGATGTGATCATAGTCTAGTAATTACACAATGTAAAGAATAATATTCTTACTGACTGCCTCCAATTTCTACATATATATGTGAAAAATTATATATATATACATATATAAGCATAAATGGGTATGTTTGTTTGTGTTCATATGTATATTGTATGATGTCCTACACATAGTCAAAGTGTGTGCAATACATATTTCGGGTCATTTGTGGGGACTTCCTGTATTAACTATCAGAACAAAAAGTAAAAATACAGAAGCCAAACTTTTTTCTTGTTGATCAATTCTGAAAATATTACAGATTGTCCTTAAAACTTTTCTTGGCACTACAAATGTAGAGTTGCAATGCTCACATACAATATAAATATACATTTGTGGAAGGTCAACTATATTATGGGTGCTGGGGAAGATATAACATTTAGGTAAATTTCACTGACCCTGACCCCTAGAACCTTATATCCAGTAAAGGGGGAAAAGGGCAGGGATAAGATACCCATAGAAAACTTAAAATACAAAATATGTGTGTATGTCTGCATATATGCATGTACATAGAATGTAAAAGTAATAATAATCAGAGGGTTATCCTAAATTTGTGACCTAGAAGAGGTTATAGAAGGTCAAATTTGAGGGCAGGGAGAATGTTTTATAGTCTTGTATTTCCTTCACTGAGCCTAAAATGAAGTTCTCCATATTACTATATGTCTAATAAATATTTCTGATAGATGATTATTTTTATATATAAAAATATGACATATTATATAACATCATCATCTATCATTATATATAAACAATAGAAGAAAATAAATAGAGTGTCAGAGCATGACATAACATAGAGTAGCATAAAATAGCACAGGACAGAAAATAGTATGCCATATTTGTAGAAAGTCTGCAATTACTGTGTCTTACATCCACTTTATATTTTCTTCAAAACTTAGAACAACCCTGAGTAGTAGGGAATACAGCACTATTACAAACATTTTATAGCTGAGGAAACTGATGTGTATACAGGTTAAGCAATTTTTTTCTAGTTCACATATTTAAAGTTAGAAATGAGAACTCAAAGGATCTTCTTAATTTCTAGTCTAGCACTCTAAATCCTATCATGCTACTACAAAAGGATTTTATTTTATTTTGAAAAGATCTGTGATTTCATGGGCCTAAGGAGCTCTTAATAAGGCTCTTTCTCTCTCAATGGAGTTCTGCTACTTCAGTGTAATTTATATCTAGATTTCCAGAATTGCAAGGGGGTACTGAGAGGTTAAATCACTTGCTTAGAATTCCTCAGTCACAGCATGTCACAGAAAACACTTGAACTTTGGTCTGTCTGACTCTGAGGTTAATTCTATCCACAATCACAAAAGTTATCATTTAATAAGATAACTGCCATTTAAAAGTGTTTATATATGAATATATACACACATAAAAACACTTATATGCATTCTATAATAGCATAATGTCTTATGATTCATGTATGATAAATAGCCAATGTATTATGCACAATATCCCATAACAGCTACAATCTACAATTTATGTAGTTTCCACATCTACTTGCTCCCCTTTGAAAATATTTATTAAAATGTATGGTCCCCATTGCTCTTTCTCCACTGGTTCAGCAGAAAACTGCTGGGAGTTGAAAATTGTCACTGTTAACAACCACAACTCTAGTCAATTGATTTATTTATCTCTACATTAAAATGTGAGTCCTGTTACCACAGCAAATGTTATTCTCCTTTTGAAGTGTGATCTGCTTTTCTGCTCAAGTTCAAGTTGCCCGGAGAGGCAGCATTTCTAAAAAGATTCCATTTCAGCACAATTCCACATCAGAGGAAGGAAAGAGAAAGTGCAAACCTTTTAAAATCTGTTTAGCCTTTTGTGTTTTGTTGTTAAAATGATAGACTTTGCCCCCTTTAAGGGACCGAGAGTGAATGTGAAAATTGTAAAGGAAAATTACTAGGCAAAACCTAAGGGAAGCTGGCATTCAGTTAAACACAACAAATGAATGAGTGCCAAAGAGTTACATTTAAGGGCACAGCAGTCTTTTAGTTACAGGCAATTAACAACAGGCCTTCGGCAGCTCCACTATGGGGCGAAGGGAAAACACATTGATTATTGCTGCAGTAGTAGATTGGTTTCTGAATAAATTGCTTCCATTTAAAACTAGATTTGCTACAAACATTTTGAGCAATGGCTACAATTTTTTCTTATGAAGACATTTGGACTAAGCAGCATTTTAAAAGAAATAGCTAATTAAAACAAATCACATGGCATCTCTAAGTATACTGAATTATATCACAAGCAGAAGCAGGACATGGATGAGGACTGCACCTGTGATTTCATCTGCATTGGGATTCCAAGTGAGAAACCTCCCTGTACAGATGAAGGATTTCAGGTTCTGGTCATAGGGCAATATCTGTAGCACTTAGTTAAGTGATTTGCTCAGGGTCACACAGTTAGTATGAATCAGAAGGAGGACTTTTAGCCAGATTTTTCTAGTTCCATCAGTTCTCATTTCACTATGTCATAAATAAATGCATTTGGATTAAACTAATTCTACTCTAATTACCTGGTATGTTTGGAGATATTTCTTGGGCTTGCACCTGGTGTTAATGTTTGGAAACTTTCTCAATGATAAATATTTATTAAGAAGTAAATAAATTAACAAAAGTAAACAAAAGTTTGCAAATAGCTTTGAAGTTTTTATCTTGACACACATCTATATGTACATAAGCATGCATATATATAATCTATATGTTTTTGCACATATATATATATATAATATAGGCACACACATATATGTTGTATAATTTGCCATTTTAAGTAACTTGATTTTTTTTCATTAAGATTGTCTAGTTCAGTTTTAAAAAGATTTAAAAACTAGGCATTTATTTGATTGTTATGAAGATAATTTAGGGGAATATGTGATAGGCAGTATAATGATCCTGGTTTATTCATTTATTTCATCAAGGGCATTTTTTCCATCTCTCATTGCTTTATAAAGAGATAAACTTATACAGATTAATTCATCCATAAAAATTCACATCCATATTTATTTCTTCAGAGCTATGTAGCTTACTTATTCCTAGCAGAAGGCTAATTATTCTCAGTCTGAAAAGATTTTCTGCTGCATTCAATTACACATTGGTACAATTTAAAAGCAGTTATGATGTGCTCCTGCCCTCATCCCTGAAAAAATAAGAGTGAGATAAGATATGGTTTACTATTTTAAAATGAGTTTGTGCTTTGATATCATAAACAAAAATCTTGAAGAGTTATGTGTGAATTCAGAGGTGCCTGATTTCAACTAAAATGCAGTGTAACTTGTATATGATGACACAGCTAAGGAACTTCAGAGTTAAGAGTTAAGTCAAGTCTTTCTGTATCCAAGGATACCACTAAAGCTATTATGACACATAACTTCACAAATGGAGGAGAGCAATCCACTAATAATGGTGAAACTTAACAAAATATTTGATCAAAACATTAGTTCTAAACATTTGCTACCAAAAACAGTAAAATAACTTCTTCTATTTAATGTCCTTTGATGGCATTGTAATGTAACTCAGAGGTGTCAAACACAGGACAAACAATACAGTTGGGTGTGATCCAAACTAAATTAAAATGTGATTAGAAAGTACAAAATAAATAAAAATGCGATAAACATTGATAATGTTAATATTTCATTTCCTAATGGAAGAGACCCTTATACATGGTTTAGTGGCTTCTCTTTCTATTTGACTAGAAATTTACTGATGATATTCCTCTCTTATAAAATCTTACCCATTTTTCAAGACCTATTTCAAATTCTACCTTACTCATGATGCATTCCTTAATCAATGCATTGGAAATTGTACTGTCCTTCTCTTAATGTTCTTAGTGATTCAGAAAACTTATTTTGCATGAATTGTGAATAATTCTGTAGATTTGTTTCAGCACACTTCTCCCCCTAAAAGTTTAAATTTGTGTTTATGCTTTCCTCTATCACCTATGTATCCTCTACTCACCTATGTTGACAGTCTTAGACATTCTAGTGAGTAATTCCTGTGTCAAAATTGGTCATGTCTCACTACCGAATTGCGGTCATTTTTTTTTTTTAAGAATTTGATTCTTACCATGCCCTTCCTTGAATTCAACACATTAATTTGTGGAGGGTTTGTGCTGAGTCTTGCTGCTAATTGTATGAAAAGGCCATAGTTATATCCAGATGTTGTACCTGAACTAGGGTTATCTCCTGCATTCACTATTATTCCTATATATATTATAATTCACAGAATTTAGAATGGAAAGAAACTTTAATAGTCACCTGATACAACTCCCTCATTTGATACAAAAGACAACTAAGATCCAAAGAGGCTAAGCCAGACTCATTTTAGTATTTGTTTCTTTTTTCCTGTTACATCAAATTCTTTTACCTATATTAGATTCTACATACAAGATATTTGTTTCTTTTTTTCTGTTACATCAAATTCTTTTACCTATATTAGGTTCTACATACAAGAGCCATGACCATATGCTTCTTTGTATGATTGTATTTTTTAAAATGCTAATAATTTTGGGCAAAAAAAGATCATTAATTGCTAAGAGGACTTGGGAGCAAATTCTTTACTCCATAAAAATCATACATTTACTTTCACAGAGGAAGTTTTCAACCAAGGCAATTTTCTTTCTTAGCATTGTAAAAGCAATGTTTGAAGCAAGCACTCTTCCAGAAAACACCACTTACAATTTTGTACAAATGCATGTGAGTACATATGGACATTGCTTTCTTTTAAGGCCATGTGTGACAAGGAGCAATAAAACCAATTAGGAAATCAAGACAAAAGGCATCTTAGTTAATTGTCTATTAGGACAAGATTAGCTTATTTCAAGATGTCAGACTTCAGTGATGCTCAAATGATGTCTCTTACAAGAGAATAGTTGGGTTTTTTGTGTTTGTTTTTTGTTAGGAATTTGCTTTTTACTATGGCATGAAAATATATATGTAAAGATGGATCTTCCAAAACATCTGTGGAAAAAGTTGTTGGAATTGAAAGTGGCATCTGTATTTTATTTGTGTTTTATGTGTGTGTACGAGAAGAAATATTTATTTTGAAAGTACTTGCTGTGCTATAAGATATACTGTTAAAACTAGAACAATGTTGTGTTCCAGGAAAGAATCTTCCCATTGGCCAACATATTCAGAACATCTGGTGTGCTTAGATAACCAAGGAAAATAAAACATTATTTTCTAATATAGTACTACTTTTTTTAAGAGTGGCTTTATGATTTGTAGTCTATTCATCTTATTGGAAAAAAAAAACTTTTATAAAAGAGTTTACAACTATATAAACTGATTGGATTGCAAAAAAAAACAAAAAAAATTTGACAAATTGTTTTGAATTGTATTTTAATTATGATTTTGATTTGATCCCTTTAGGAGTTTAAAATCTGCCTAATTATCAAAGTTATTTAGAAAAACTGAAAAATATAACAAAAAACCATTCAGTAATGCCATCTCTTGTGAAACAACTTCTCATTCTAAATTTTGAATACCATACAAAATCATAGCCCACATTTTTAGAAAAAGAAATAACAAAGCCTAGAGATTTTGGGGGCTTTTCCCCTTTGGTGATCAGCAAAAGCAATCCACTTTTCTCAAATGAGTTCCTTTTCTCATTTACAGCCATCGCAAACCATCATGATAACCTAATGAATGGAAAAGCTCAGGAAGCAAATGAGTGTTGTAGCTTCTTTAAACACAGAGAGACTAGATTGGAATTGAGCAAGTTAACCTACAAGGTCCATTATCAACAAAATCTGCTTTTTCCTAAATGTTAGTTAAGAATTTCTTAACTTTTTATGATATATGATATATCATTCCCCCAATCCCAGCAATTTAAGTCCTATCCTTGGAATTGTGTTTTTAAATCATTGAAGAAGTTGCTGTTTTACTTAGAGGCTAATAAAAAGCAAACCTTTTGCCATCTAAGTTTATAGACTGGCTAGGATAGTAAGAGTTCTGTGGAGGTTAAGAATCTCTGCTTTAGAAGAGAATTTGATCTTAGAAAGATGACTGACAATGGATTCTGCAATTTCTACTTCACCAGAGTTGTATAGACATAATGGAAGGGTTTTTTTTTCCTTTCAAAATTTCCTTTATCACAATAAAACAAAAGGATTGTAGGATAATATTTAAAATATTAAAATATTTAAAAACCATTAAGCCAAACTATATCATTTTATGGATAAAGAAACTGAGGACTAGAGAGGTTTAGTAACTACACAAGTAACAAATGGCACAGCTGATATTTGAATTCATGCCCTCTGACTCCAAATTCAGTCCTTCTTTCATTGTACTAAAATCATTCTATCTTCCTTAAAGAATTTTATCATCATCTTTTCATTCAAACGCTAATCTTTTCTGTTATTCAGGCTCAAAGCACCATTTTGGACATATTAAACTGAATATCTCAAAAGCATTTCAAATATCTTCTTTTTCAATTTTTTTATCTGTAAAATAGAGATCATAATGCCTATTTCTTAGGGTTGTTAAAAGAATCAAATCAGATAAAATAATAAATTATTTTGCAAACCTTAAAGAACTAGATAAATACTTGTTATTATTAGGCAACTACATGGTATTATGGGTAGCTTGTCAATCTTAGAATAGGAAAAACCTGGGTTCAAGTCCTGCCTCAGGTACTATCACTTAAAACTAAAATCTGTCCTTTAGATTTTTCATAGACAATATAGAGATAATAATAACAATACCTTACTTAGTTTGTAATAAGAATCAAATGAGATAATAAATGAAAAGTCCTTTGCAAAACTTAAAGCACAAAACTTAAAACATAAATACTAGCTATTATTGTTGTTAAGCCCAAACAAGAACTCATTATCTTTCTTCTCCAACCTATCCCTCTTCCAAACTCCTCTGTTTCTTTTAAGATCATTTGTATTCACCTCGCTACTTAAATTCACAAACTTAGTATTATGCTTGACTCTATCCTCTCACTAGTCCCACATACAAATCATTTATCTAATATTTTCATTTATTTAAAAATAATTATTTTTCAATTACATGGAAAATGATTTTTAACATACATTTAAAATTTTTTTGAAGTCCAAGTTATCTCTTTCTCTTCTTCCTCTTTGAGAAGGTAAGTGATTTGTACAAGCATGCAAAACATATTATCAGTCCTGTTTGTCCTATTAATCATTTTGTGAAAGAAAACAGACCAAAACCAAACCAAATCAAACAAAAACAAAACCCAGAAAAATAAAGTTTAAAAAAAATGCTTTGATTTGCATTCAAACTCTTTTGGTTCTTTCTTTCTCTAAAGGTGGATAGCATTTTTCTTCAAAAGTCCTTCAGAATTGTATTTTCTAAGTCATTCACATTGATCATTGTTTAATATTGCTGTTATAGTGTACAATGTTCCTCTTGTTCTGCTTACTTCACTTTATGTAAGTTTATGTTACTTTTTTCCAAGTTTTTGCAAAAGCATCCTGTTCTTATAATACAATAGTATTCTATCACAATAATTATCATAACATCTTCAATTGAAACACATCTCAACTTCTAATTCTTTTGACACTGCGATAAGAGCTGTTACCAATATTTTTGTGCATATAGCTCTCTTCCTTGGTTTTTTTTTTATTCTTCTCGGAATTGCAGACAGTGCTGCAGACAGTTAGGCACAGTTTCATATCTCTTTGGGCATAGTTTCAAATTGCTCTAGAAAATGATTGGAGCAGTTCACAACTCTACCAACAATGCATTAGTGACCTATTTTCCAAAATCCATCTCAATCTTTGTGATTTTTCATTTCTGTCACATTAGTCAATCTTATAGATATGAGATGGTATCTGAGAATTGTTTTAACTCACATTTCTCTAATCAAGAGTGACATAGCAATTTTTTTTCATATAATTATAAATAGTTTGGATTTCTTTGTCTGAAAATTGCCTGTGCATATCCTTTGATCATTTATGATTGGGGAATGACATATATATTCTTATAAATATGACTCATTTCTCTATGTATTAGAGAAATGAGGCCTTTGTAAGGGAATCTTGGTGTAAAAAAATTTCCTCAATTTTCTCCTTCTAATTTTAGTTGCACTGGATTGATTTGTATTAAAAAAATCTGTTAATTCATTGTAATCAGAATGCTCTATTTTATATTCCATAAGGTTCTCTACTTTTGTTTGATCTTAAAGTTTTTCCTTATTCAAAGATCTGACAGATAAATTATTCTATTGTCCCCAAATTTGCTTATATCACCCTTTATATTTTAATCATTTACCCATTGTGATCTTATCTTTTTATACAGTGTTGCAGGTTGATATAAACCATGTTTTTGTCAAACTACTTTCCAGTTTTCCCTGAAATTTTGGACAAATACTGAGCTCTTATCCCAAAATCTTTGATCTTTGAGTTATCAAACACTAGATTTGGTAATTTAGTACCACATACTGCTTCCCTAATCTATTCCAATGATCTACCACTCTATTTCTTAGTCAGTGTCAGATTGTTTTTATGATTACTACTTTGTAATACGGTTTGAGATTTGTTATAACTAGGGCACCTTCCTTTACATTTTCTTTCCCATTGATTGTCTGATACCTTTGAACTTTTGTTCTTTAGGATGAATTTTTGCTATTTTTGTGAGCTCTATAAAGTAAGTTTTTGGTAATTTTACTTGCATTGCATTGAATAAATAAATTAATTTAGGTAGAATTGCTTTTTTATTTTATTGGCCTTGTCTTCCCATGAGTGATTAATATTTCCCAGTTATTTAGATCTGACTTTATTTGTAGACTTTTTTTGGCAATATATAGAATACTGATGATTTATTGGTTTTGTGAAATATTTTACAAATTTGCTAAAGTTGATTATCTAAATAAAATATTTTAGTTTATTTTTCTCAGATTTTCAGGTTATTTGCAAAAGGTGATAGTTTATTTCTTCATTGTCCATTATAATTCCTTCAGTTTCCTTTTCTTCTCTTATTGCTATAACAAACATTTCTACTATACTATTGAGTAATAGTGACAATAATAGGCATCCTTGCTTTACCCCTGATCTTACTGCAAAGGTTTCTTTTAGCTTAATCTCCATTACAGATAATGCTTATCCATGATTTTGGATAGATTCTACACATTATTTTAATGATAGCTCCATTTATTCTTATGCTTTCTAATGTTTTAATAGGAATGAGTTTTATATTTTGTCAAAAAGCTTTTTTTCTGCATCTATTGAGATAATCACATGATTTTTGTTGGTTTTGTTATTGACAATCAATTATGGTGATAGTTTTCCTAATACTGAATCAGTTCTTTATTCTTGGTATAAATTCTACCTGGTCATAGTATATAATTATTGCTTTAATCTTGTTGCTACTGTCTTATTTAAAAATTTTGCATCACTGCTTATTAGGGAAATTTATCTATAGTTTCTTTCTCTATTTTTGTTTTTCCTAGTTTAGATATCAACACCAATTTGTGTTAAAAAAAAAGAATTTGGTAGGATACCTTCTTTGCCTAATTTTCCTAATAGTTTATGTATTACCAAGCATTTAAAGGACAATTCTAATACTAGCATTAGAATTGTCCTTTAAATGCTTGGTACAATTCTAATGAAATACATCTGGTTCTTGTGATTTTTTTCTTATGAGTAATATTGATGGCTTGTTCAATGTCATCTCTTTTTTCATAATGCCTGTCATTTCCATTCCTTCTTTGCATTCACAAAGCCACCATCCAGGGTCAGATCCTCATCACCCCTCATTTATACTATTGCTGTAACTTCCTAATTCATTCTTCTAACTATCTCTCTCAACTTCAATATATCCTTTATCCAGCTGCCAAAGGGATATTCCTGAGGCACAGGTCTGACCATGTTATTCAGTAAACTCCAGTCCCTCCCTCTTAGATCAAAAATGAAATATAAACTCCTCTCTTTGGCATTTACAACCCTTCACAGCATTGTCTCTATAATCATCCTGCTTAATTGTATATTACTCCATGGACATGGTTGGAAATAAAGCCAAACCTTCCTTTTTATTGTTTTTTCATCTTGACATTGACCAGTTCTATGCTTTTTGCATTTACTTACCTCTTTGTCTGAAACCCTAGCTCCTGCTTTACCTTCAACCTTAGAATCTCTGATTGCTTTCAAGACCCAGCTCCATGTGTCCTTCTGCATCAAGCCTTTCCTTATCTGACTAGCTGTCTCCTCTTCCCTTGTTTTGATTCTCCTTTGAATATAATTATATACATGCTATTTTTCCCTAATCCTCCTAACTTACGCGCATGCACACACACACACACATAAACACACACACACAGAGAGAGACAGAGAGACAGAGAGAGAGAGAATGTCCTCGAATTATTATGTAAACAATTTGATCTCATGAACTCCCTATAAGGTGTTAGAAACTCACAGAGATCCCAGACAATATTTTGAGAAACACTGCTAGAGTAAATATACTAGAAATTGATGGTATATAAATCTAATAAAGGGAAAGCTTACAAACCCCTAATACCATCTCTTCCTCTGAACAGCAGGGAGTGACTTTGTTCAAGATTCCTCTAACCCTTTGTTCTGTCATTATTCTCTCAGGGGATTTATGATAATTCATTTTCAAATTGTTATTAGAGAAGCAAAGAAAAATACTAGAACAGTTATGTTATGGATAACTTTTTTTGATCTATATAGCAGGGCCTAAGGTCTTAATCATACCTCTCTAATCCTTGCTTCATACTCTCTACTTATATATAAGGTACCCCAACAAAAAAAATTCCCAGATTATACAATGTAATTTTACATAGAAAAATCGTCATTTCTGTTTTTTAAGTATGTATATATGTTTGAATGAATAGAATGGAATAATGTGCAGTCCATTCTGTAAAATAGAATTTATAAAGATCTTAGAATTCATTTTACCCCATTTCCCCTGTTTTATTCATGAGGAAATGGGGTGTTTAAGTTGATGAAATGATAAATCTATTTTTGAATGAATTGCACTTTAAGTTTGACTCCAAAATATGTTTTATGGTTACTATTTGGTGATCTTCTATGTTGGGCCAGTAACTATGGGAAAAATCTGGCAAAGGGGATGGGGGAGATTTTGCTTTTCCTTTCCAATAGAAAAAGTAGAAATGAGATGAATGATAAATAAACCCAGTTATTATAAATAGAATGAACGGAAAAGAAAGTTTAATTTATTCCCTTGGCATAGCTCTTTTATTTATATAATAGGAGCATAAGAAAATTCTTAAGGACTCTAGATATTTCAGCATATGCATTTTTTTCTGATAAAACAGAAAATGAAGAATTGCTATTAATAGGTTTTGTTATTTGGTCATTTTTCAGTCATGTCTGACTCATTGTGACCATTTGGAATTTTCTTGGCAGAGATACTGGAGTAGTTTGCACATTTTACAGATGAGGAAACTGAGGTAAACAGGATTAAATGACATTCCCAGAATCATATAGGAAGTGATTGAGGCCAGATTTGAACACAGGGAGATGAGTATTCTTGACTCCAGACCTTCAGCCACCTAGATGTCAATTCATAATTTACCAGCAACAAATTGCATTGACTTAACTTTAATATGTTTCTTTCTATAAGATGAAGAATTGTTGATATTTTTAAAAATGCTTCCTTCTTTTGTGTCTCAAAAGTGTATCCAATAAATATCAACAAGTTATCTTACAATCATGGGATAAATAGTATCAAACCTGATTCACCTTTTATTTAGTACTAGAATATAGTTTTCAAAGTCAAAGCAGAAAATCTACATTTCATTCTTTGTGTTTCTTAAAAGATAGCCCCTTCCATCTCGATGCCTGTGATTCCAGCTTTCAATTTTAGTCTTTAATTTTTGGATGGAAGTAGCATCTCACAGGAAATTTAAATATATGCTTTGCATATATTGGGGCCTTTAATGTGAAGAATCTCAGTCAATTGGACAAATATATATATAAGAGAAAATCTTCAGAGTAGCAACCTCATTTCACTTTTAAGATTGTCAAAATGAGGTCCAATGACTCAGCAATCCCAGAGAATCTTTTAATGTTTGACTCATCATTAAATATATAATATCAATAATATTCTATCTGATATACATATATATATATCCACAATCTAATTATTCTTATGTAGAGTAGTGATTTTATATCATCAAAAAGAAAACCAGGGTTTATTCACCCTGAGTCTTAGTTTAAAATAGAGATAAAAGTACCTGTAAAACTTTCCTGATTATGAAGTTCAAATGCTACATTGCATATAAAACTTGGCAAACCTTAAGACAGACTAAAATATAAGCTTATTATTAGATTGGGAAATTTAAGTATAAAGAAGATGAAATATTCAAAGTAATACTATTAAAATGAAGATCAGGAAGAAAAATCTTGTAGCATCATAGATTTAGAAGGCTATCTAGTCTAAATTATTTAGATGACCTAGAAGTCATCAAGTTCAATTCTCTCATTATATAGATGAAGAAACTGAAATTCAGGGAGGTCAAGTGACTCATTCAGTACTGGTATTAACATATATACCCAAGTATTTTGCCCAAGTTCATTGCCTCTTAAGTGAACAATCTATGATTTCCTTTCTTCAATCAAATACTATTCATATATAGATATATGTATATCTGTGCATATAGATTTCTAGATATAACTAGATATGTAAATATACCTACATATATATATATGTATATATATGTATATATATATATATATATATATACATTGATACTTGATTATGTGTAGATGAACCTATCTTTGTATGTATGTATAACAAATCATCTAAGATGGACTTATGGACATAGGAGAGCCTGAGGATTTATTTCTAGGAGACAGAAGACCTGGAACTTGTATGGTCATGGAGTGTCGATCTACATTTTCATTTGAGAGCAGCTGTTTTCTTTTGCCTCCAGAGTCAGAACTATCTGAATCTTTAAAATTACCTGATGAAGTATAATTTGACCTTTCTTTTTCTTGCATTCAAATTTAAGAGGGATGGACAGTTTTAGTTCAGTAGCATACAATTAGGGGGGAAGGAGCTGAGAGACATCTCTTATTTCCAATCAGTTAGGCCTTGTGGCCCAGAGAAGCAGGCTTGGTATTTTGGTGCTGTTTTGTTTGTCCTTTTCATTTCTAGAGGCAGAAAGTGGTATCTCCACCCCAGGGGTCCAGACATGGAGATACTGGAGTTTGGGGATAGATAACAAGCATGGAAATAAGCCTATCAGAGAAGCCCTAAGAAGCAAGGATTCTAGACATATCAAAGAGGAATAATATCCTTGAACCTGATGGGGCTAATCTATGTAGGAACTGAGTTAAGCTTCTTGTCTAATTACTCTTGTTCCCAGAGACGGAGCTAGTATGGGGGAATTGTACCTCTAAGGAGCTGGGGAAAATGCTTGAATATTTGTTCTTGCCAAATGCTTGAAGTAAATATTCCTTGGTAAAATCTAATATAATATTGTATTTCAATGAACTTGAGGTGCTAGTCAATGACTCCTAAAAGAAAGGTAGGACACGATTGCTGGGGACTTGAGCCAATGACAGAAATAAAGAAACTTACCAATCAGATCATCAAAATACTGGAAAAGCCTGGAAGAGTGTGTGTGTGTGTGTGTGTGTGTGTGCGTGTGTGTGTATGTGTGTGTGTGTGTGTGTGTGTGTGTGTGTGTGTGTGATGGAGAGGAGGAACAGATATAGCAGAACTGACTCAAAAATAGAACTAGAATAAATCATGTTACATATACATATATGTATTGTATGTGTACAGTTTCAAATAATAGTATTTAAAATGTGATCTAATTAATACCTATCAAAAATTACTATTTTCTAAAATTAGATTTTTAATAAATTGAAAGGAATTGTGCTTTCATAGCATGGACATACCCACTTTTTGTTTAGAGAAGTCAATTTATAGATACATAATTCATCATCTCATACATGCCCCAAATAGTTTATGTGCAATGTAAGGTAGTAATGAATAGCTAACATATTTCCTACAGATGGCAAATGTGACACTAAGCACTGAAATCTAAAAGAAAATGTTACCATGGTGATCTATTGGAAATCAACAAGCTTTTCTCTTCTATCTGACCTCAGAGAGTGGCTGGTATTTTTGTGTGTTGTGGTTAATTTTTCATTTTACTGACCTAGTTAAGGTTCAGTGCATAGAACTGTTTATTAAAGCACTTATACCTTGCATTTTACTGACAAAGATTTGGCATTTCTCAAAAAAGGATTTGGGATTAACAACCATAAAATGTTCAGCTCTGTTCCACTCCCCAGACACCTTGGAGTGAGTGGCAAAAATCTCAAAAGCTTAGAGCAAATGTAGTGGCAGCAGGGAACTTCCTGAACTATGACAGCTGCTGTTCCTTCCCAAAGCAGAGTTACATGAATCCTCTCCCCTTAGGAGTTTTCAGGAGGGTAGAGGTAGTCCCCTATGATACTGAGACATTCTGACTCATGATTCTGATCTAACAAGAAAATCATTGAGAGAATCGTATGGAAGAAAGCAAGGATATATGCCATCTACATGTGGTAGGAATTCCTTTATCTGAATATATATCTGAATCACATGTGTAACGTATGCTACCAGTGTAACATCCAGTAACTTGCTACAGCATGGGGCTGTATGTAGTATTTGAGTTTTGAGAGAAATTGATGCAAATTGGGTTTGCATTTTAGAAGTCTGCCCATGATTTATCTCCCCACTCCTGACCCAATATGTGGTTTGGGGAAAATCCATTAATTTTTCTCAGTCTCTGTGATCCTCCTCTCTAAAATAGGGTTATTGATATTTTACCTACTTGAAGGCAGGTGGTTAGAACAGATGTTCTTTTGAGGTCCCTTTCAACTCTAGAATCTATGATCCTACTAATTTCTATAAGCCATAATATGCAAATCAACCAGTATACAAAATGTTTTTGCCAGCAGGTTCTCACTAAAGGCAATGCAGCTAAAATGTAAATACTTAGGGCTCATTATCCAGTTGGTGAATTATACAGTCTCTATTGTTTTTCTTTCTTTCTTCTTCCTGATTTGAAGATACTTCACTGAGTTATGTGTGGATTTTAATTTTCCATGCTAATTTTGTCCTAATTAGCAGAGATATCTGAAAGTTCTCTGATGACATACTTGACTATGAAGAAGCTGCAAGGGATGACATAAAAGAGACTGGCTAGTCAAGTGCTCCCTGCAATGTCAAGACAATGAGAGGAAGGATCATAAAACTAGAGAATTTCCAGGGACTTCAATAATCAAGTTCAATACAATTTTCAGATGATGAAATTAAAACCATTTTTAATCATATGAAAAGTTGCTCCAAATCACTATTGATCAGAGAAATGCAAATTAAGACAACTCTGAGGTACCACTACACACCTGTCAGATTGGCTAAAATGACAGGAAAAGATAACAATGAATGTTGGAGGGGATGTGGGAAAACTGGGACACTGATACATTGTTGGTGGAACTGTCAACGGATCCAACCATTCTGGAGAGTAATTTGGAGCTATGCTCAAAAAGTTATCAAACTGTGCATACCCTTTGACCCAGCAGTGTTTCTATTGGGCCTATATCCCAAAGAGATCTTAGAGGAGGGAAAGGGACCCACATGTGCAAAAATGTTTGTGGCAGCCCTTTTTGTAGTGGCTAGAAACTGGAAACTGAAGGGATGCCCATCAATTAGAGAGTGGCTGAATAAATTATGGTTTATGAATGTTATGGAATATTATTGCTCTGTAAGAAACAACCAGCAGAATGATTTCAGAGAGGCCTGGAGAGACTTGCATGAACTGATGCTGAGTGAAACAAGCAGAACCAGGAGATCATTAAACACAGGAACAACAATATTACATGATGATCAATTCTGATGGACATAGCTCTCTGCAACAAAGAATTGTCTCAAACCAGTTCCAATTGTTCACTGAAGAAAACCATATACACCCAGAGAGAGGGATATGAAATATGGACCACAACATAACATTTTCATGATCTCTATTGATGTTTGCTTGCATTGTGTTGCCTTTCTCTGATTTTCTTTTTTTTTTCTTGTAGATAGGATTTTTCCTGCACAACTTGTCAAATATTTCAATATTATTGACATGTAGCGGACTTCCTGCCATCTAGGGGAGGGGAGGGGACTGGCGGTAAAAGTTGTAATGGAGAGCCTTGTAAAGATCAATGCTGGGGAATTACCCATACATATGTTATACAAATAAAAAGCTTTAATTAAAAAAATAATCAATTTCAATAACTCTTAAGCCCAGTGAATTTAAGTGACTAGCCCAAAGTCATACAAGTAATGAGACTGAGAAGGGCAATTTAAAACCTAGTAAGTCCTCTGACTTTAGATTCACTATACTTTCAGACCAAAGGGTCCCTAGTCCAGTAATCCTTGGAGTATCTGCTAGACAGAGTAGGTAGGTGTGTTTGAGATGTGATCTTCATTGTTGGATGGAGTTTTCACTGCCATAAGATTATAAATGTTCAAAGTATGAATGTAATGAGCGTTCTGAATATCATATGAGGATATAAAAATGAAACTGTCATGAGTTTTAAACTGTTCTTGCAGACATATTTCTATTACTCCTTGATTAAAATAATTTGCATAGGCTGAACTATATGCAAAAATTTCCTCATACATTTTGCTGTGATAATCTTAATTTGAAATTGATTTTTAACAACTGTGGCCAGCAATAAAGAGCCTCTTCAGTTTAGAGATTAATTAATTTAATGGTTGAAGTGAGTGCCTTCTTAAACTGCTTTCCAAGAAGAGAATCTCTTATATAGGGCGCAACAAAGTCTAAGAGAAAGCTGGGCAAACAACCTCCTTGAAAATACAGCCTGGAGGTAAGAAGCTATTGTTCAGAAAAATCCAAAGATGATAAACAAGGAAGAGAAGAAGATAGTTAACTAGAATTACTCGGCCAGACATATATAAGTGTTTTCAAAATGTATGCCTATCTAAACAGCTGAGGAGCATTACCTACTCTGAAGTCAGTACCAAAGATCCTGGTTAGAAGGTCTGTAGTTTAGTTAAACCGAAATCTATAAACTTGGGTTCACAGACTAGTGGACAGATCCATAGATAGATTTTTGTAGGATCCACAGACTTGGAGGAATAAAAAAAATACCATCTTTATTTCAATTTAATTGCTTTCTTTTGTTATCCTATGTATTTTATGAATTTAAAAATAATACTCCAAGAAAGAATCCACAGGCTTCATCAGCACCAGAAGAGCCCATAAAATAAAAAAGTTAAGAACTCCTACTCTAGACTTCTGAACTCAACACTCCATAGGGATACTGTAAACAAGTAATCTAATATTTTCTCTCTGGCTTCCTAAAAGCTGTGAGAAATATTATGCACATTGTGCACCCCTCATTCTACTGAAGACAAAGACCTCAGCATTTTTAACCTTGATAGATCAGTAACCCTAGCAAAAATGGTGACTATAATTAATTCTTACTCTAGAGAGAATGTTTAACAGCCAATATGCAGTGGTTATGGTGAAGACCAAAAATGCATAAAGTGCAGTCCACTCAATGATTTTGTCATTACTTGAAAGGGCAAAACTAATATTTGTTTTAGCAATTAGGAAGTGATGGCTAATGCTATCTATGCAAATGGTGTTACACTATAAATATAAAAAGCCCCCATCCTAAAGTAATAACTTAAATGTGTCCTCACCAATAACTTTTATTTATCACAAAATAGTCAAACGCACATTCCTTTTCCACCCCTTATTGCCAATCCCTTTTCTTGTTTACCTTCTTCCTCTAGTTTCTCTGCTTGACCCTAGGGAGAACATTAAACTAGAGATCATTAGGGAACCAAGGATTCTAATGCAGTCACTGGCTTTGGATGGATATACAAAAGCACTAGATGAGATACAAAATTAAGATAAGAAATAGCCCCCAGCTTTTGTGGGAATTAGTTTCTAGAAAAGGAATATGACACACAAATAATTATAATATAGTATAATATTGAACATGATAATCTACTTGAGATCCATAAAGTTTTTGTGAGGCCTGAGGAAGGAAAAGATGTTATTAACTGGGATTGGGAAGAGATAAGGAAGACTTCGGGTACTTGATTTAACTTTTCTGTTCCTGATTTTCCTCATTTATAAAAATGAAGAAGTTTGACTAAATCCTCTAAGATTTCTTTTCTAAATTCTATATTAATGCCATTATAATATATTTATACTAAATATAATGAGGTGATATTTAAATTGGCTTTAAGGGATGGGAAAACATATAAGCAAAAATGATTATTTCAGAAATATGAACTACTTTGAATAAAATCATGGAAGAAGGAAAATGTAGGTATGTACAATGGTTGGTAAGTAGTATCAGTGTCTTAAACAAAGAGTATATACAAGAATATAAGCACCACAGAAGACTTTGAATATCAATCAAAAAAGTTGAAACCACATGTAATAGGAAGATGGGAGATAAGGAAAGGTTCTAGAAAATTGAGTGACATAATTAAGTCAATATGATATATATATGAGTGGGGGTATAAATTTTGGATAGTATAATAATACTAGAATATCATAGTATGGTATAATTGAAGGGTAAGAGAAACTTTTATAAAGATCACAACAATGCATTTCTGTATATAGGGTAGTGGCAATGGAGAGAAAGAGATAGATGTGAGAAATATTGGGAAGGAAATAAAAAGAAAAGGTAGAATGGAACCTGATTTTATGTCAGAATTTGGGAAACAAAGATAATACCAAGGCTTTGAAAAATGGAACTCAAAAAATTGTGGTGCCATTTCCAATAGTAATATAGGATAGGGTCTAATGTGCAAAGGTTTGTTGACCATTTATCTATATAAAAGACCAGGAATTCAGGAAGTCAGTGAAAATATACTAATTTTGTTTCTGCTAGAATTTTCTAAGCATTGGGCATGGTCTTTGTAGAGTCATTGATACAGACCTGTGGGGCTCTGTGTGAGGATTCAGTTTGAATGGGGAGTAATATGTAATGAGGCAGGAAAAATAGGTTGAGGCCAGATTGTAAAGAGCCTTAATAAGCAGAGGAGTATATATACTTGATTCTAAAGGGAATAAGAATCCTAAAGGACATATGGATCTGTTGAGTGGGAGAATAACACAGTCAGAAATGCACTTAAGAAAAATTTGGCAGTTGTATGGAGGGTGGATTGGTGTGGGAAGAGATTTAAAGAAATCTTCTTGGGAGGGCACTGATATTTTTTAATGCAAAAGGAGCCAAAGGCCTTATCTAGGATGAAAATTAAGTGAGAAAGGTTTAGATGTGGAAAATGTTATGTATGCAAAAATATTTGACCACTTGTGGGGAGAGGAAAAATTTGAAGTTAGGAGTGTGGGACATTGAAAAGATCATGAATAGGGAAGTTTGGAAGAGGAATGAATTTGGGAGAAACATAATGAGATCTGTTTTGGAAATATTGAGTTTTAGATATTTGAGTAATGCTTAAATTTGGTATCATCTAGGATGTCATTTTCTTTCTCTAGGTCACAGTTTCCCTATCAGTTTAAAGACAGTGTTGGATTCTTTAACATCTCTTACAGATAAGATATTTTATAAGTCCCTCCATGAGGTTTTTAGGAGTATCATGGAATAATAATATATAATGGATCATTTTAAATAGAACCATATTTTGATTAGCAATAGAATATCAAAACCTGGGAAGGAGGAATAGATAATCTTTTAAAAATTCTTATGTGACAGACACTTTACTAAATTTTAGTCTCTGTTCTCAAGGAGCTCACAGACTAAGAAATAAACAACCTGAAAAAAAAACAGGGACATACAAGTAATATTTGAAATAGATGGCAGGTAATCACATAAGGGAAAGTGCTATTACTGAAGGAAATAAGTCAAGCCTCTTGGAAAAGTGGTGTTTGAGCTGATTCTTGAATCAGAGAAACTAAGAGATATATACAATATGTTCACCAAAAAGTAAATGAAAAATAAATACAGTAATTAGAAGAGGAGACATGAATATCTTGGGAAATCTACAAAGGTTTCTTTTAGGAGAAGGCACCCTGATCATTTCATGAATGAGGAATAGAAGGCAGGAAGGAAGGAAGGGAAGACTGGAAAGAAAAAAGAAAAAGAAGGATGGAGGGAGAAGGGGAGAAAGGGAGCAAGGGAAAAGAGGAGTCGAGGAAATAGGGAGGAAAAAAGAAACTAAATAAGAGAAAGGGATGGAGAAATGAAGTAAGGGAGAGAAGAAGGAAAGGAAACAGACCAAAAAAATCCCATCAAACCTTTTCATTAAGCTTACTTTACTAAGCTGTAGGGACATAAATACAAAAGTGCCACTTTTTTTTTAATCCTCAAGGAGCTTTCATTCTACTACAGAAAAACAACACCTATAGGAAAGTGGGGTCCAAAGAAGAGTCTTCTGGCCTACAGAGCCACTAGAGTCTTGAGAAGTTCAATGATTTTCCCAAGCTTATACAGCTAATAAAGCAGTTCAGCTGAGATTTGAAGGAAGACCTTCTTATTCCAAATTCAGTACTCTATGTACTACACCAGTCAGGCTAATCCTGATAATTTCATTGTTTTGCTAAATAAATAAATTTAAGTTACTACTTTTGATATGTCTATATTGAAACATATTTTATGAACTATATTATAAAGCAGTGGTCACCAAAACCATTTGGTACTGGATAAGAAATAGAGTAGTGGATCAGTGGAATAGGTTAGGTTCACAGAACAAAATACTCAATGACAATTGTAATCTAGTGTTCGATAAACCCAAAGACCCCAATTTTTGGGATAAAAACTCACTATTTGACAAAAACTGCTGGGATCATTGGAAACTAATCTGGAAGAAATTAGGCATTGACCCACACCTAACACCATATACCAAGATAAGGTCAAAATGGATTCATGATCTAGGCATAAAGAATGATATTATAAACAAATTAGAACAATGTAGGATGGTTTACCTCTCAGACCTGTGGAGGGGGAAGGAATTTGTGACCAAAGAAGAACTAGAGGTCATCATTAATCACAAAATAGATAAGTTTGACTATATCAAGTTGAAAAGTTTTTGTACAAACAAAATGAATGCAGACAAGATTAGAAGGGTAGCAGTAAACTGGGAAAATATTTTTACATCCAAAGGTTCTGATAAAGGCCTCATTTCTAAAATATATAGAGAATTGACTCAAATATATAAGAATTCAAGCCATTCTCCAATTGACAAATGGTCAAAAGATATGAACAGACAATTTTCAGACGAAGAAATTGAAACTATTTCCGGTCACATGAAAAGGTGCTCCAAGTCACTATTGATCAGAGAAATGCAAATTAAGACAACTCTGAGATACCACTACACACCTGTCAGATTGGCTAAAATGACAGGAAATGATAATGATAGCTGTTGGAGGGGATGTGGGAAAACTGGGACACTGATACATTGTTGGTGGAACTGTGAACGGATCCAACCATTCTGGAGAGCAATTTGGAGCTATGCTCAAAGAGTTATCAAACAGGGCATACCCTTTGACCCAGCAGTGTTTCTACTGGGCCTATATCCCAAAGAGATTTTGAAGGAGGGAAAGGGACCCACATGTGCAAAAATGTTTGTGGCAGCCCTTTTTGTAGTGGCAAGAAACTGGAAATTGAAAAGATGCCCATCAATTGGAGAATGGCTGAATAAATTATGGTATATGAATGTTATGGAATACTATTGTTCTGTAAGAAATGACCAACAGGAGGATTTCAGAGAGGATTGGAGAGACTTGCATGAACTGATGCTGAGTGAAATCAGCAGAACCAGGAGAACATTATACACAGCAACAAGACTATATGATGATCAATTTTGATGGACATGGTTCTCTTCAACAATGATGTGATTCAAACCAGTTGTGCTGCGATGAAGATAGTCATATACATCCAGAGAGAGGCTGTGGGAACTGAGAGTGAACCACAACACAGCATTTTAACGCTTTCTGTGAATATTTCCATGCGTTCTGTTTTCCTTCTTAGGTTGTTTTTTTTCTTCTTCTCTTTCTAGATCTGATGTTTCTTGTGCAGTAAGATAACTGTATAGATATGTATACATCTATTGGATTTGTCATACAATTTATCCTATCTAGCATGTATTAGATTACCTGTCATCTAGGGGTGGGGGTGGGGGGAGGGAAAGAAAAAGCTTTGAAAAAAAAAATTTTTTTTTTTTTTTTTTGCAAAGGTCAATGTTGAAAAGTCACTCATATGTTTTGCAAATAAAAAGCTTTATTAAAAAAAAGAAAAAAAATATGATAATATAATATATATATATGTATAATATATATAATGTAATATATGTTATATTATATCATAATAATATAAAAATAAATGCCTGAAAGTGGTAATCAACAAAAAAAAAACATATTTTATGTACTACTAGGAAATAACTTCTATTTTTTCAATTATTTTGAATAACTGATTTATTTGCTAAGACTAGTGTTCCAGAGATAGCCCCTCTTAGAATCCCCTGACTGGGTTTAAGTGCTAACTCTGATATATGCTAGTAACCAAAGCAAATTCTTTGGTCTCCCAGCACCCCAAAACAACTCTATAAGGTTCAACATATAGCAAGAAAGATAAGCTGCTCATCTTCAGCGATAGAAAATGATGGACAAATGACCTAATCTCCCATTTGCCCTAGATGACTTTGAAAGACCAAGAACTAGAAATGGTTTATTGATCTGCATCAGTACTATGCATTTTCTTACTGAGAATTCCCTTAATTGATGTAATCACAGGTCAGGACCTTCACTTCCCAACTACCACATCCCCCAAAAAATTTAAAGGGAGAATATTATTATCTACATACCTATTCATGATTTATTTATTACATGTTTTTAACTGTCTGGCAATGTCTGGCTAAAAGTGGCAAAAAAAATAAGTCCTTTGTGATGCTAGAAATAGTTCCCTAATCTTACTTTATTCTTTCAGTGAGTAAAAGTACTAAGAAAATACAAAAGGCAAAGTAAAGATTATGCAGGAGAGTAAATAGGTTTAAAACCATTCAGGCTTTAAAATAATGTTTCCTAAATGATCTCTGTCTTAATTACATTACTAAAGATATTCTGTGAGCCAGGGAATCTATTGATTAAGCCTAGTATCTATTGATTACATTGTTAGGAAAGAAAAAAAGCAATTTGAATTTGAGAGGACTGGAAAAAACCTGGTTGTTGATCATTGTTAACTAGTGCTTATTCCTTAGGATGAAGGCTTTGCCAGTTTGCAAAATCACTTCTATGAAGAATGACTTAACTGTCTTCATATAATCAATAAATCTAAACCTACCTACTCTGAACTAGATTGCTAGAATACCAACTAATAGGACAGTTACAAAGTAACCAGATTGTCCAGGAAGTACATTTCCCTGGAGGAAACAGGCCTTAATTTTCATTTAATTCAAAATAAAATGGTGACATTATAAATTATATTCATTGTTATTCCATGTCCATTTCTGCTTTATGAAAACCTCTTCTATTTTTAGGCATGACCACAATTTTTCACACATTTCCCATAACTAAAACTTATTTCCTATCTTTCATTCCAGTTTGAGCAGGTATAGAATGAAAACTGATTTATTTAAAAATCATTGCTGCGTCCTACACTACCCACAAACATTACTTATTTATGGCAGAGAAATACAAAAGAAAATCCTCTTAGCACTAGCCCATGGGCAACATGAATAATGTGAACACAGAGGCAAGACAACGAAGTTCATATGAGGATAGGTGGGATGGTAGTCTAGGCCTATGTACAAGCCTAGAAGCTGGTGAAGACAGTAGATTTGGGAGTTTCTTACTGGAAGAGCAGCATTATGACTAAAGATCAGATAATAGGAAATAAGTCTAAGTGGGCAAAAAAGGCTTAAAGGATCTAACTGGCTTCTCAATTGTGTAGGGTATTGTCAGTACTCCAAGTAGGCAGGGAATGGGGTACAGGTATACTTAAAAGATATTGCTGGTTTGATTCCAGACCATCTCCATAAAGCAAGTATTACAATAAAGTTATTCACACAAAGTTTCTGGTTTTTCAGTGCTTATTATCAGTCTTATTTATATTATTAAGTGTGCAACAGTATTATGTCAAAAATGTATATAGCTTCATTAAATACTTTCTTGTTAAAAAATGCTAACCATCATTTGATCCTTCAAAGAGTCATAATCTTTTTGTTGGTCAAAGGTCTTATTTTGATGTTGACTTTGTTACTGACTGATCAGGTTAATGGCCTAGTATTTGGTTTTCAACATGCCTTCCTCATTAAGGTTAATCATTTCCAGTTTTTTTGATTTGAAACGAGAGAGTTCTGACTCTTCCTTTTACTTGAGTACTTTCAGGCTATTGCAAAGTTATTAATTAGCCTATTTTCCATATTCTTGTGTCTCAGGGAAAAGGTAGGCTCAAAGAGAGGGAGAGAGATAGGGGACTGGCAGTTGATGGAGCAATCATAACACACATAGCGTTTATTAAGGTCACCATCTTACATAGGCATGGTTTGTAATATCCCAAAACGATTATAATAGTAACATCAAAGATCAGTGATCAAAAATAAATCACTATAACAAACATAATAATAATGTAAAAAGTTTGAAATATTATGAGAATTAACAAAATATAACACAGAGACATGATGTGAACATATGCTACTGAGAAATTATACCTAAAGAGTTGTTCAACCTAAGGTTTCCACACATCTTCAGTTTGTAAATATGCAATATCTATGAAATACAGTAAAACAAAACTCTATAAAATATGTTATATTGGTATTAGAAATACTGGCAAAGAATTGCGATAACATCTATGGGCACCACTGAAATAATAGAGAAATTCAATACCATGAAAACTCTTTGTTTCACTTCAGGAATGGTAGGTATGTTTTATGAAGGCAGAATATAAGTACAAAACATTTTTTTAATCTGTGGAGAAGTAAGTTGGATGGAATGACTTGAATAAAGAATGAGGGTAAAAAACAGTTGACAAATTTTGCTGTAAAAGTCAATGGTTATCAAACTTATTGGTTTCAGGATGCTGGTTATGTGTATTAATATTTAGATAATATTAGAAAATAAAATGTCATAGTATTATTAGGAAAACACTTTTGATGTTAAGGACCCTTTCAAAGAGTCTCACCAATCACACTTTTGAGAACCTTTGAAGTAGTATATAATTCAGAGGTGAACTACAGTCAACTAGAAGGAGTCAACTGCTAAATTTTCATTGTAAGCATTTGTATCTCAAAAATGGGCAAATACTACAAATAGAACTTCATTTAAAGGCTATAAGACATTTTGAAGAGCAGAGCAGATAGATGATGAAACACTTCTTTCAACAGAGAATGTACATGAGGAGAGGAAGAGGTACATACTGAATATGGTGGACAAGGGCATATTTGGCTCCTGTAGCGGTCTGGATAAATGAAGGTTTTTTTTAATCATTATTATACTTTGGTTCTGTGTCAGACTTGCTATTTCTCTAAATTGCAACTTGTTTTTTTGTTTGTTTTTATGTTCTGCAGGACAATTACTTTTGTTTCTCTCTTTTTTTTGATCTTCAACCAAATACAAAGTTCTTGGATTTTCCTACATGAGTAGATATTAATGCATAATGTTGACCTTACTTATTTTTATATAACCTACTTATTTTGATTGAAGTATACCCATGTAGAACTATTATCTAATCATGACTTTTATTCCACCAAGTTTCAGTGATCTCTGTGGGGTCAAATTTGTCCCCTTACATTAAAGTTACTAATTCTTCTTATGTTTGTTTGCACATTTATATTTAGGGACCTTTGAAGCAATAAGCTTTACTACTAATTCTATTTTTAAATTTTTTTTCTGCTATGAATTTTTGGCATCACATCTATTTTCTTTACTCTTTGTGGACATTTTCTATAGCACCTACCTTGGGAAATATACATAAATACTTCTATCTTTTCTTCATCCTTTTTAGTTTAAAGACATTTACATTAGATTTGAAAGACACCTGGTAATGAACATTTTGTTAGGTATACGCCATCTCTGGTCAAGAATCTGTCATATCTTTATTACTGTTTAATCGGGTCCATAAATCCAAATTCTGTTTTCAAACATCATGTTTGTTAGCTTACTCAGCTCTTCATTTAAAAAAAAATATTTGGACTTATTTATTTCTTTTATTCACTGATAAAGGGTGAGAAAAATGCAGCCTGTGCCTCATGTTCTATAGTTTATTTATGAACACTTTTTAATTGTAGGCAATATTGCTTAGGTTCCTTCTGGAATTATTATTTATATAATATTTATTACAAATTTGATATACTATAGTGCTTACAACATAAACTAGTAGATATATTCTTAAATAAATTGGTCAATGATTTCCTGGTGGCCTTTAAAAATAAGATAAAGATCTGATATAGAGTTTTGTGCAATAATTTTCAAATTGATTTTATGTTAGCAATATTTCCTTCTTTTGCTATGATTAAGTACTCAAAAGTCCAGAAGGGTCATTGTGATCAAACACAGAAATTCCCATTGCCTCTAAACAAGTATTATGTGTAAGTATGTTACTGTGATAATCCCTAATGTAATCACCCAGTCTGTTTGGATTTAGACACTTTCTCCATGGTTACACACCAAGGAAGTACTTCTTCAGTGGCAATGGGAATTTCTGTCACTGATCCCTTCAAGTCACAAAGGTGATCTGCCTTGAAGGTTAAGCACAATTATGTCTTAAGGTAGACTGTTAGAATATCTGATTTGCAATTCCCCTTCTGGACTGTTAAACAAAACATCTACCTTCCTGTGTCTGTATAAACCCACTTTGGCAATGCTAACAGAGGTTTATTTAGGTTTTCATCTTTTGTCTCCCTTGTCTAGAAAAGAATGACTCACTTATTAACAAGTATAGTGTTTTAGCTTTCTCTACCTTATTCTTTTTAAAGTTTTAATTTTTAGCAAATTAATTGATTTTTATATCCACGTATAATTTTCCTCCCGTTATTCCACATCACTGAACCAAAAGAATAACAAGAGAAGGGTGATGAAAGCCGTCATCATAAACATGCATATTTCCGCAAAATAAATTCCCACTTTGACCCTGCCTGAAAACATGGTAGTTAATCTCAATAGCAATCATTGTGGTTGTAGGGAGGAAAAAAGAAGAAAATGAATATCCACTACGAAACAACTGAACATCCTATGGAATATGAAAGTAATGGAGTATTATTGTTACCATAAAAGAAATGACAAATGCGAGGAATTCAGAAGAAAAAAAAAACACAGAACGACATTTTAACTGATTCAGAAGGAAATAAACACCACCAGGAGGACTATATGTGAAATTGCTAAAATAATCTTGATTATCACAACATTAAGAACCATCAAACTCTAATGAAATTGCAATGAACAATCTCAAAACAGATAGGGTAACAAACCACCCTCTTCTCAGTGGAGAAAAGACTGCAGATGTGGAATGCAACATATACAACCAGACAGATGTTTTTAGTGACTTTGCTTAAATGTTTTTCTTTATTACAAGGAAGAGTTTGCAGCTGGGATAGTTGTGATGAAGAGAGATGATGATGACAAAAAAATGAAAGTTAACACCAAAATTCATTTTTAAACTAAAATTATTGTAATGTTTTGTTGTACATTTTTAAAAAGCTGACAGTCCTTGTAGCAATGCTAGTGTGTTACTTTAATTATAGCTTTGTTGAGAAAATAGCAATCATTCTTTTTTTTAAAGTGTCTCATATTTTCCCAGAGTCAAGGTGAGAATAAAAAGTTCTTTTCACATATAACACTCATAAAAAATAACCGGTCATCTTTACCTCGTTTATGAAGTAGAACACTGGCGTGCCTGCGTCCATTTCCATTTTCAACATAACAAGAGTAATTTCCCAAATCTCCTTCCTCTACAGAGTCAACAATTAATGATATAGAAACTTCTTGTTCCCCAAGATGTTCCTTAAGAATCCTGAATAACACATATACACAAACATATGCATGGTCAGATTAATGCATGATTTTGATTTTCTAGACTACTCACAATCCACAATATTTGATCTTCAAATCTGGCTATGGTTTGATGTAATCTTAATTAAATTACATCATGCCTCTTTGTTCCTCACTTTTAATGAGAATTCTTGTCTAGGAGGATGCAAATGACAGTTGCAGCTAATTATCTGCCTGAGAAGGACACCTCACATAGTGAAAATAGAGAGGTGAAGGACACCTTGAAAAAAAGTTTACAAATTGTTTTCTATATGAGGTAGATTATGGTGTTGGTCTAAGTAGGTGAAAAATTATGATGTCCTAGGCTGTAGTCATTTCTCAGCTTATGTCAAGAAACACATTTCTGTGATATTGTGACATTTCAGTTGAAGCCCCTCGTCTGGCATTTTTTAATGATAAAATATAATTGCCTTTTTTTAAAGAAATGTGAAATTATTAACCTCGAGGCTGAATGTTCTGATAAAATAGTTAATTCTGACATTTGAAATGAATGGTAAAAAGTTCCCCCAACTAACTGTCAAAAAGTTTAGCATTCTATGAAGCAAATAGATGATATTTCCTTAAACTCCAGCTACCTTTTCTTACTACCCTCTAGCTGTGTCTCTCTATCTTTCCTCAACTCCCACCCACACATGGGCACACATTTTCTTATTCTGGAGAGAAAATGGAAAACTTCCTTAGAGTCTTCCCAGAACAAGCAAAACAAACAACCAAAAACCATTGTAAAAAGGTTCATGGCTCCTTTTAAACTTTTGAAGTTCAAAGTCTCTGGGTGAAAGACAATAGTGAAGCTTTAAATAAGAATTATTGCTCAACTGCATTCTACATTTCATAGCACACTTGGTCTGGGCTGTGCATGATAAAAATTAGAATACACTAGGGTGAGATATACCTGCTTCTATCTTGCCACTGCCCAGAGAAGAGAAACCTGTTTAGAATAAGCTCAAAAGATTGCATGGGTCTATCTTCTTTTGAACAATATATTTTTTTCTATTACCTTTATCAGCTTACATGTTGAAGATGACAAACAGAAAATACTAAAATTGCTTCTCTTACCCTAGATAATGTGATCTTCAGATGAAGATAAAGTTCAGAACTTTATTCATTGATTTGATTCTGTCATAAGGCATTTATTGTGGCTAGTATAACCTTGTACATTTAAATTGTGTTTAAGATTCAGTAGCTGTAATGAAGCACAATTTTAATGAGTAATGCAGACAGACCTTGAAGCCAGAAGAAAAGAAGTGCAAGGGATTTCAGTTGCTCTACTCAACCTTGATTATTTTTGTAAGTTTATTCCTCTTTATCATCTCTACCACATAACTATTTGTGCATCAAAGCCAAAAATAAGGAAGATTTCACACAAGGGATACATTTTGTAGCCCAATACTGAGCATTTTCCTCAAGTGCTTTTCAATTTACTAGTTAATTAGAATGTATAAGAAGTATATGTGGAGAGATAGGAATGTTACAATATTCTGTAGGAAGTAGCTTGATAATTTTTTTTCTTCTATTATTGAGAACACTTAGGAAAACCATGCTGTCACAATTTCTATATTTTTATCATACTTTGATCTCTTGAACAATACTGTATTCCTTAGTGAAAACTATTTTTAACATGTTTATTTCCTGTAACTTCTCAATTGACATATTTGTTTTGCATTTTATCAGTCAGCCATTTAACAATTTTTCCTCTCTGTCATTCAGTGTTAAAGGATTTTTATTGTCAGAGTAGCAATAAAAAAGTTCTCTTTATTCAGGACTGCATTCTCTAAGCAAGTTCATTGAATATAGTAAAAGGAAAATAAAATACTGACAACAACATATGTTTTACCTAATGTCACTTTCCCAGACCCGATTTTCATCAAGGTCTTCAATAAACTTCTCTCCTTTCATCCAGTAAATTAAGGGACTGACATCTCCACTGTATCCAAAGAATGCTCGACAGGTTAGATTAGCCAAATTGCCTGTTACAAAGAAATAATGAAAACATGTTATTTTAAAATATTTAATTTGTTGAACAAGCTAGAAGGAAAGACTTGGATCATTTTGAGGGTTATTTATTACAATGCTAATCTATAAGTGATGCTTTTAAGATTTACGCTTTTGCACTTAGGTACAAAATAAAGAGTGTATGCTTTTGGCAGAGTGGTTTGGTCACTGGAGTAACAGTTATTGATAAATTTCCATGGTAAAAAGAATGTGATTTAGGTCATTATATGTATGAAAATGTGTAAGGGAAGCCATATCTTTGACAAAGAAATATAAAAATCCAGAAATCCAACTTTGCCTAAAAATATTACAAATATCTAATTTAGTCTATGAAAAGTTTAATTTTAAGTCAGTCACATCCACACATGTGCACACAGTAATACAAATAGGAAGAAAACCACACTAATAACATCCTTGGCATCATCTTTCTTTAGATGCAAAATTATTAACACTGCTCAAACATGTTATATTTATTGAGACTATATGTGAGGCATCAAAATAGCACAATGACAATAACTATTGAACATATACTAAACATATTCAGCCTGGTAGCAAAAAAATATATAGAAAAGTTGTGTTGTTGTAGATTAAAGTCCTCCCTCTGCCATGCAGTGCTCTGTGAACATGAACAAGTTACTTGACCTCTTAGTGTCCTAGACGAGTCTTTAAGACAATCATTTATAATAATATAAATAGCTAGCACATATATATATAACTCCTTGTCTCTGCTATCCTTCTGATTCTTTCAACAACCTTGTGCGATAGGTGCTGATTCTTATTTTACAGAGGAAGAAATGAAGGGAGGTAGAAGTTTTTTTTTATGATTTTCCATAGGCACATAGCTAGTATCTGAAGCATTTCTCATTCTGGTCCACTTGACTCAAGGGCAGATAGGGAGCATAGTAGATAGAGTGCCATTTTTCTGAGCTCAAATTTGATCTAAAATATTTACTAAATGTGTGACCTTGGAAAATCATTTTTCTTTATTCACAGAACTAAAAAGCTACCAAACAACAACTTTGACTTCTAGTCTAGTGCTCTTAACTATTATGTTATCTACCTGTAAAGACATTGTATTGAAGGTATCAGCCTGCAAAGGTACTTTATCAAGGAACTCGTCTTCCCCCCAAAAAGTCACAAGTCCATTCCTCTGCTATCTTAATAGATGTTTCCAATTCTCAAACTGTGATAACCTAAATGATATCAAGACAACTCTGAGGTCAGTATTTGACTCCAAGCATTATATTACACTGTTTATATAGCCACCATAGAACAAAAGGAAAAAAAAACATAACCTCCACAAAGTACCAAATTTGGATTTGGGAAATATCTAACCTAAACCTCCTATGCCCTAAATTTACTGCCTCTGTAATCATGGGCAAAATGCTTGTGATAAAATAAATAAATTAGTGCCTACTTACTGGATTGTTAGGAGGATCAAATAAAGCACTTGGTAAAACTCAAAAATTCATTGACAATGTAGGTGGTAGTAGTAGTAATAGTAGTAGTGGTAGTAATCATAGTCATAAGATATAGTCGTAGTAGTAGTAATAGTAAAAATAGTAGCTTTAAAAGTCACTGCCATTGTTATTATTAGCATGCAGAAGTTTTCAGAGTGTTTCAATCACAGATTTATTCTGAGTAATAATAAACACTGTCCATGTCTAGGTTGGAAGATATGAACTTCTAAGTTCTATCCTGTCCTTTCCCTTGGGATTTCTAGGGGCATAAGATGCAAATGAAGAAATTCCAACTGTCTAGTTTTCTCAAGAAGGAAGCAATGAATCAGCATTTGCCTTATGATAACTTATGTGAACAATAAAGAGGAAGGATGCTTTGTTAATGCTCTGCTCTTAAAGACAGATACATCAATAAACTTTTCTACCTACTTATCTACCTGCTCACCCACCTTTAGATCAAGTTGCTAAATAAGAGTAAAGGCATGTAGAAGGGCATGATTATTTCACTCACTTAACTCTCTCCACAGGGAGCAAAAGAGGATCAATACTTTGTTCTTAAGGAATTTTTGAGGCATCTATTAAGTTAAGGCATTGAACTAGATGATCTATAAAGGTCATTTCCTCTCTAGGAGTCTATGATCCTATGAAACTATATCATCCATTTATTTCCATAAATACTATTTGCCCATTTTGGAAATGGCTATCAGTACAATAGTTTCACCCTAAATTGCTACAAGTAGTTAAAGATTGTGTCCTATTCTGAGTATGCTTTATATTTTAAATTTTAAAATCTAGGAAATGATAAAGCATTTAATTGAACTGTTATATTTCAACTTAAAATTCAACTATCTGGGTTCACATAAAGTTTAAGCTTATGGTATAAATAAATGGCAAGAAAACCGAAATTAAAATGGTTAGTTATTAGCATAAGTTAATTTTTGTTCTACTAATCCTTTTCATATAGTGTAAAGATATCTATAGAAATTATTATAAGGTCCCTCTTGGAAATTTTAGACATTATAGATGTTAACAAGAAAATTACACTGACGCAAACTAGTCAAGAGAATTTTTAATATTGTTTAATTAGTAAGTTCTAGAATAACAGAAAATGTCTTTTTAAGATTTTGCTTTGAATTTAATTGTAAATTTTCAAAAATCAGAAGACAACAAATGCCTGAGATTTAGTTTACATAATTCATCCACAAAAATAGACTGTATTGCTAGGATACTATGTAAATTAACTTCAAACTAGTCTGTTTCTTCTAAAGGGAAGGGATTGTAATAGATACCCCCAACTATGCCTAATTATGTTTACTGTGAAGCTGGAAGAATTATAAAGGATTCCTGTTTCTATAATTCTCCTGGTTGGTTGTTGTTCTTTGTTCTTGAAGTGAACCAAAATGACATCATTATTTTAGAGTCCAGGTATGTGTTGGACTATGGCCGAACAAACCAAAACAAGCTTGGAATGCTCTACCACATGTAGGACACTAATTGTATTTAGGAACATTTGGGGTTGATTCTTTTGATTCTCTAACTTTGTGTGCATCTCATGTTTCTTTTGAGCTAATTCAGTTCTGCTTTGCTCATAGAGCACAGCACCTTTTCTAATGAGTGTCTCCCATGTCATACAATCAATTTTAAAGTTCTTAAGAGAGATCTTGAGAGTCACCTTTTGTTATGGGATATATCTAAGGAATTTCAAAGTCATGAATCTCTTCTTCAGTCTAGTTTCATCCCAAAGTTCCAAAAGAACCCCAATGACACCCTCATGGTAGTTCACCTTGTTATGTTCACAAACAACTAGATTCAGGATGTAGTAAGGTTCTTAAATAGCCAGTTCCAAAAGATGTCCCTCATTTAAACATCCCTACTGAGGGGATCACTATTTACTATTCATATAAGATCCATAATATCATAATATCCATGAATATGGATATTCATAATATCCATAATATCATTTTTGAGACTTTTCTCTTCCTCAATCTCCCTTATCTCATCAGTTTCCATCACTTGTCCATTCCACTTCTGCTTCTCACAAATGAGAGGGGTTTTTTTGCACTTATATTGCCATAACTATTATTACAGAGATCCTTATGATCTCCTGATTAAACAATTTCATTAGCCTGCTAATTGCTTTCTCTGCCACCAGTTTCTCCTTTCTCTAGTTTATCCTCCATATAGTTTCCAGAAACAATCTTCTTAAGGCATAGATCTAACCACATCATTATTCTGTTCAAAAACATTTGGTTATTTTTTATTGCTTCTAAGTTTAGGTAAAATCCCTTAGGTAGACATTTATGTCCCTGCACAATCTGGATTCAACTTATTTTCCAATAGTTTTATATTATTCTCTTTCACAAATTCCACATGCCATCCAAAAAGATCACTATCTTTTCCATGAACTCAGAGTTCCATGCTCTACCTCTATTTTTTGGACAGGCTAATCTTCATACTTAGAATGCTTTCCCTCTTCATCACCAACCTTTTGGGATTCTCAACTTCTATTGAGATTAAGGTAACCAACTTTTCTATTAAGTCTCCCTTAATACCTTCTCTCTTTTCAAAATTGCTTGGACTAAATTTATTTATGTTCATAATTTATTTTCCCTTTCTCCCCTCATTCCACCCCCAATGCAACAATGGATCATAGATTTAAACCTGGAAGGGCCTCAGAGGTCAATAATTTAAAGAAAAATATCTTTTTTACAACTGAAGCACACAAGAAGACCACAAGTGACTTGCTCAAATTCAAACCAGTGTCACATAGATATGTAACAGAGATAGAATTTGAATCTAGAGTTCTGATTCCAAATTTGCATTCCATTATACTATATATGCAAACTCCTTGAGGGTATGGCTTATTCCATTTTTGTCCCTATATCTTTACTCACAAAAAGTGCTTTGAATATAATATGTTCTTCATAAATTATTTCTATAGAATTTCAAAATTGAATAAATAAAAGCTGCCTAGGCACCATGATGGAAAAGCATGTAATAAACATTTAGATAATATCTCTTAATGCCAAAATTCAGATAGCACTAGTTACAATGGAACAAATTCATTATCAGCCAATAACTTCTCCTTGTTCAAGGTCACACAATTATGTATCTGCTTAATTTTCAGTACTAGTTGGGCAGTTAATTAAGTAGTATTTCAATTCACTGTGGCTCAATTATTAGAATTTAGATTTCATCTTCTAATGTTGTTTAGTTATTCTATAATTCAATACTCTGAAATGGTTTACACATTATAAATTCTGGCACCTTTTCCAAACCTAAAGACCTTATTTTCGATAAATGAATATTCAAATCATTGATGAACTTTTTTATGACACAGAAGCTTTTAGATACTATAGTAAGTATGAAAAATCTTAGGAGAACTTTGCAATAATTAAAGCTTTAAATAAATGTAAGCTATTATTAAATCCCAGGCCAAGATAAAAAGATTTTTCCAGTAACTGGACATTTAAATATAATCAACATTACCATCATGACTTTTAAAAAATGACCAAGTTTTTACATCATTTTGTGCACTATGGCAGATCTTATGAAGTCATAGTACATTTACAACTGATAAATGATTTTCAAGAGGTATGCATTAAAAGGAATGTGCTCTACTTTAGAAATGACAATGGTTGACAAGAGAGTGTTAATAAGCCAGGTGTTCAACTGAAAATTAATATTTATCTCCACTGTGGCTAAAGTTTCCCATAAACTAAAAGGAAGGTTATTGGTGGATTATAACTAATAACTCTTGTCATATTTGCCAGTAAGGTCAAAGACAGAAATAAAGATATCTTCTATACCTAAAGATTTATGGGACCACTTTTTGTGGAATCAAAAATTTGGGGGCTTCCCTATTGAATGGGCTGACAACTTATTAGGGTATATGAATGTCACGAGAAACTCTTACTCTATAAGCATTGATAAATATGAGGAATTCGAAGAAACATGTAAAGATTTGCAGCAATAGAAGCAAAGTTAACAGAGTCAAGGGAACTGTATATAGATTGTTTAAAACAAGTGTAAGGGCAGCAAGGTGGTGCACTGGATAAAGACAGGAAGATTCTTCTTTCTGAGTTCAGATCTGGGCTCAGGGACTTACAGATGTAAATCACTTATCCCTGTTTGCTTCAGTTTTCTAATTTGTAAAATGACCTGATGTCTTGCCAAGAAAATCCCAAATGGGGTCACGAATAAGAGAGAACTAAAACAGGTGAACAATAATAAAATAGTGTAAATGAAAATAGCACTTAAAAGCAGTAATCCTCAAATTAATCTTAATAAGCAATCTTAATCCTAAAGAAGAGATAATGAAACAAAAATCACTCCTCTTGGTAGAGAGGTAGAGGCTGCATTGTAGAATTTTATATATAATGTCATTTTATCTTGCAGTTTTGATTGGTTAGTTTTTTGTGCTACAAAGCTGTTAAAAAAGTCCTATGTGAAAAACTTACATTTTTTCATATCAATCCCCACTTCTTCCTTTCACTCCTAACCCCTTCTCTGGGTACCCCTATAATTTCCATACCTTGGAAATTTTTCAAGCAAAAAGTAGGCCTCAGACAAGAAGAAGGGAATGAACTAGGTAGATTATCAGTGAGAATCAAGAAGGAACCATGGAAATATATGTAGAAAGAGAGAAATGTGAGAAGAGACACCTACCCTAATACTTTCTTTAGATGAGATTGTTATTATTGTTCTGTCATTTCAGTCATGCCTGATTTTTCATAACCCCTTTTTTTGGGGGGGGAGCAAAGATATTAGTTTGTCATTTTCTTGTCTGAGGCAGAGTTAAGTGACTTGTCCAGGGTCACAGAGCTAATAAGTGTCTCAGGTTAGATTTAAATTCAGGTCTTAATTCCAGGCCCAGGACTCTATTCTCTACACCACTTAGCAACTTGGTTAGTGTTTATTAATGAATGTTTATTAACTGAATGAATGAATGCACAGATTTGGATTCTAACTCAAACACTTGCTTGTATGATCCTAGATAAGTCTGTTAAATTTTTTCTGTTTATCTTTAAAATGAAAATGTTACCAGCATTCACATTACACTATTATTATAAATTAAAGTGAATCAGATAGTCAGTAATTATTTATTAGGTGCTAAGTGCCAGGCAGTGCCTTGAATATTAGAAATATAAAGAAAGGCTAAGAAATAGTCTCTATTCTCAAGGAACTCATAGTTTAATGGGGGAAGACTACAGATGACACAACATATTTAAATTACTTTTCAAATCATTAAATATTATATCACATCAGTCCTTGCTACTGTTGTTATTGAGAAATACTTACTGTCTAGGAATTGGATTTTTGCATATATGGAAAATGGATCTAGCTAGGGACTAACTGGGGCAAAGCAAGGCAACAAATATTGAATAATTTCTAACTATGAGCTAGATGCTGAACTGATTTCTGAGAATAGAGTCAGTCAGACAAGAAACATTGATTAAGTATTTACTATGTACCAGACTTTGGGCTAAGCACTGGGGATTTCAGTAAAATAAAAAAACAGCCCCCACAGCCATCAAGGAGATCCCAGTCTAATGGTGGAAACAACATGAAAACAGCTAGGTACAAATAAGATATACCTCTATACAGGATTGAAATTAGAGACAATCGAGGGAAGGCACTAGCATTAAGAGGAATCAAGGAAGATTTCTTGTAGAAGGTGATTTTTTTTTATTTTTCTCTGTCCTTTCTCAAAGAGCACCAAGACAAGAGGGAGGTGCTATCATAACATACATGTGAATTGGATTTAAGTGAAGGAGGGCTGTGCAAAATAACTTTCTCCTCTGGAACCATCTAGGTCCAGTAGCCAGATATAGATCAGAAAGAGTAGAGATGGTCCTGGGTGCAGGGGAAGACCCTGGCCTTTTTAAGGTCAAATCTTTAATAAGTAGAAGGTGATATTTTAGCTGACATTGAAGGAAGGCTTGAAAGCCTGAAAAAGGAAATGCTGGGGGACAGAATTCCAAGAGTGGAAGACAATCAAAGAAAATGCTGGATACAAATGCAAGGAAAAGAAAGGCAAATGTGGGACAATAACAAATAAAGAAAGCTGAAAAGGTTTGGGGGAGGGCAGGGTACAAAGAGAAGGTAAGTGGGGCAGAAGGCAGCTAGGTAGCCACCATAATTGCCAAGCTTGGAGTCAGGAAAACTGATTTTCCTGAGTTCAAATCTGAACTTAGACACTTGGAATTATGTGACCATCCTGGCAACCCACTTACCCTTTTTGTCTCAGTTTCCTCATCTATAAAATGGGCTGGAGAAAGAAGTAATTTAACT
>JAJPUD010003241.1:0-50141 GCA_023553655.1 Myrmecobius fasciatus | reverse complement strand
CTCCATTATCTCATTAATTTTAGATAACAATAAAACAAATGAAACTCTAATTTGTAAAGTTTGCTAATTTCTGAGGTAAAAAAGACTCACTGAAAATTTAACTCTTGGAAAGCTGCTCTAATATATCAGTGAATTAAATAAAACTTCCTGATTTTTCAGAGGTGGAAATTGTGACACTAAGATTCTAAGGTTAACATAAATATTAAGTATGTAAAGGAGAATTTAAATCAACTTCTTCTTGATTTCAAGTTCATCATTCTATCCATTACTCCATCACAATGCCTTTTCTAATGTTAAGTAAGTTACTACTGAGTTAGCTTTGCAGTCTGGACTACAAACAGAATGGCATATCTAACTATAAATTTCTTGCATCCTAGAGCCTTTAAGGTACTGTGTCCCTAAGAATTACAGAAAAGCATGGAGGATTCACAAACTTCTGAGGGATGAGCAAGGTATATTAGAAAGAAAGAATCGAATAAATGCTTGGTAAAATGAAATACTGAATATATGAATAAACAAGTTCTACATAATGGCAAAGTATGATAATACAGAAAATAACAAAATATTTGGTTCATATAAACCATGGGTGGAAAGAGAGAGCATTTCAACCATTGTTTAGGCAACTTACTGACCAACTTGTCTATTTGCACAGAAAATTTCTCTTTAGAAGTCCATAATAATTGAGTTGTTATTGTTGATTTGTTTCAGTTGTGTCTAGCTCTCTGTACCCCTAGTTGGGGTTTTCTTGGCAAAAAATGCTAGAGTGGTTTGCTATTTAGAATGAACTGAGGCAAACTATTAAATTCCTTGCCCAGAGTCATGCAGCTAGTAAGTGACTAAGCTAGATTTCAAACTCAGGACCTTCTGACTTCAGGCCAGTGATCTATCCATTGCTCCACCTATCTGCCCCAAGATTTGAATTCATCCTAATAATTACCATTCTTTTCAAAATATTGATTTAATATAGATATGGCATCATTTGCATTATCAAGTACATTTTTTCCTAAACATCCTGTGACCTTTTTTATTGTAAGAATCATATAAATATATTTTCCTCTTTTATTCTCTAAATCTAAGTCTCTAACTTGCTACCAATAGAAACCATCCATCTTTTCTAAACATTCTGTCTCACCAATTTACTTAGACATGATACAATGATAATGTAATTTCAGCTTCTGATAAAAAGTGATTCAAACTACGTCTTCCAGTCCTCTCCCACTTAGGTACTGAAAAATAACAGGTATTTCTCTGATATCCCAGTTATAGTACTAATCCCCAACTTAGGTCATCTAAGCATACATTGAAGCAAGGCACGCAGGAAGAAATGCTTGTCAACAAAATCAGTATCAAGATTCCAAAACAGGTTTTTCACTTATATAAGAGTAAGAGGTTAACTTAATTTCTCCTTCAATGTATTTATTTTCCTTTAAATAACAATAAAGTGAAATTATCGACTACATCATGCATCCAATGCATGTTTACTATGAATTGTCATAATGATAATGGTATTCTTGCTGTCTTTAGTTGATTTCTGTAAAAGCGATAGTAAATTTCATTAAATGCTTCTGCAGCTTTTTAGGGAAAGATGCACTGTCAGCACAAATCCACCACGCTCAGATAGAAGCATTAAATTGATCATAAAAAATCTTTTGCTATCTAAATTGGTAACAATGCTCACTGTACAGTAGACTTCCAAAATAGACCACAATGTGTGAAAGACCTTGGGAAAAAAATCACTTCAACCAGAGAATTCCAATCGGCAGCTACACTTGTTCTTCAGTGCAATATTCTTCTAATTAGCTATCATTTGGCTGTATCTAAACGTGCTGATAATTGAGATTCTCCACTAGAGGACACTGTCTGGCTTATTGATAACCAATTGACAAACAGCAGTAACAACACCACTAGTCACACAACTAAAACTTAGAAAAGAAAAAAAAAAAACCCTCAACACAACAAATTGCCTTCTTTAATCAAAAGCATCAGCATGTAGAGAACCTGCTAATTGCAATTAACAAGTAGTGAGTTTTGTACTTGAAGACAATATTTTATACATACTATTTAAATTGTCTGTATTAAATGTATTAAAATGTAGTAGACTATAAAGTGATATATAAAGAAAACTGGCTAAAAAAAAGCAAAAACAAAAATAACATAATCTCTTCATTTTATTCTATTTTTAATTAATACTTTTTATTTGCAAAACATATGTATGGGTAATTCCTAAACATTAACCCTTACAAAGCTTTCTGTTACAAATTTTTCCCCCCTACTCCCCACCCTCCCCTAGATGGCAGGATATCCACTATATGATAATTATGTTAGAATACTTAAGAAATCGAATATATGTATAGCTATTGCCACACATCATTTTTTGTGCAGGAGAAATCGTATCTACAAGAAAGAATAATCTGATAAAGGAAATACAATGCAAGCAAACCTCAATAGAGAACATGAAAATGTTATGTTGTGGTCCACATTTCACTCTTCATTTTATTCTAAAACAATGTCAATAGAAAGTATGTTCCTGTTTTGTCACAGTTCTATTGAATGGGTCCTATTCCAAAAAGTTTCACATAATACTGAAAGAATAGCAAGCTAAGGTGATAAATATATTTAGGAGTCTAAGAAGCTTTTAAGATGCATCAGAGAATTAGAGAAGGTTAAAGCTGGAAAGGATATTAAGAGTGTCCATTTAGTTCAGCCCTTTCAATTTAGAAAAAGAAAACTGAAGCTCAGAGAGGATAAGAGGCTCACAAACTAATTAATGGTAATTTTGCATAGATGACTGAATACATATGACATCTATAGCACTTCTCTAACTGTCACCCTTCCTCTAGCCTTTCTAAAGTATGGTAAATTATTGCTGGGGATGGCTACTCAGAACTTCTGGTTCCCTGAGTTTTGGACTTCCTATACAGTGACTGCTAGTGCCACTTAGTTATTCAAAACCATTACAAGATTTCTTTCCTGAAAAATGACAGAGATTTGGCACAGAATTCCAATCATAAGTGATTTTTAATGTAGAAGTGATCATTGGGAAATTACCTAAATATGTTGCTGAGTTTACAGAGTAGTAAGCCTTTGTTTGAGATTTCGATTATATATTCTTGTGGAAATGTGTCATGCTCCCAGGGAGCCTCATTGAAGATAAAGATATTACTTAATTCTTATTGAATTGGGAAGAAATAATTTATTCTAGCATTTGCAAACCATTACTTTGTGCTGGGCCTATATAGTTAGCTAAATAAAACATTAATTTTATGTGGCAGACACTATGGTAAATATTGGGAGCATAAGCAAAAAGAAAGTCTATTCAAGAAATTTATATTCTAATGAAGAAGACAGCATTTAAAAGGGACCAGAAAGGAATGGGTGTGGAGAGGAGGGGAGTGATAAGTAGGTATGTGTTTCTACCATAGGTGGTAGAAGGTGGAGAATTAATTTAGAAAGTTATAAATCCTAAGTAAAGGGATGCAGGTTTTGCCAACATGAGAAGGCCTCTAGAGAGTAGGAGGAAAAGTAGTCTGAGCTAGTTTTGAAGTTATGTGTCTTTAGAACAACTCTTCCCTCCTCTTTATCCCCTGGCTCCATCACATATTTTCAGAAAAATCCAGAGAAAGTTGAGCTTCTGAAATCAGAATCCCAAAATGGTCTTTGATCTTGGGAGATAGGAGAGAAGGTACCTACACAGAAACAGTTCCCCAGGGAGAGAATCAGTTCCTCTTTTATCCCCAAAATAGCAGGCTCTTTATCTAAGAAGCAGCAATAGGGTGGTAGTGTAATATGGAGAGCTCCTGACCCCAGTGTTCTAGGTCACTGGTGAGGTAGTAGCAGAAGTGCAAATCAAATTTAATTTACCAAAATCTATTAAGCCTCTTCTTTTGCTAGGTGCTAGTATAAAAGAGTAAAAAACAATTCCCTGCCCATAAGATGCTTATTTTCTACTTGAAGAGGATGAAACATGTAATACATGATACTTAGGAAAGGAGGAAGAAATTATACAAAAATAAATGTATCATGAATACCACCCTGTAGGAAATAACAGGTGATGAGAACAATAAAGGAATCTGGAGATCATAAGAGACATAAGTAAAAAGACAGTACATTTGGGTATGAAGTACAGCCTCTGCAGAGTTATGGAGAATGGAGATGGAGGACCATATTAATAGTGAACATCAAATGGACAAATTTGCCTGGGATGGACACTGTGTACAAGGGAATTACCTAATGAAAGCCTGAGTGGACTGAGACCAGATTGTCAAGGGTTTAAAATGTCAAGCTTTAGAGTTTTCATTTCATTTTAGATTCTACTGGGAACTGTAAAGTTATTGATCAAAGCAGTGTCATGATGAGACTTGTTTTTTAGATTTTGACAATTGTGTTGACATTGAATAGAAGGGAGAACCTGGAAGCCATTGCATACACTCAAGTACTTGACTCTAAGAAAAGTGATGATGTTAAGAAAGAGACAGGGGGAGGAAGAGAGATACAGAGAAAGACAGAGAGGAAGGGAGGGAAAGACACACACATGCACAGAAAAATAGAGAGTGAGGGAAAGAGACACACAGAGAGAAATGGAGACATAGACAGACACAGAAAGAGAAACAGAAAAAAAGAAAAAAGAGAAAATTAGTGATACACAGAGACAGAAACACGGAGAGAATTCTTAATGGTGGCAACTTTGGCTATTAGAAACTCCAAATTCAAAGGCAGATTCTTCTAGAGATAGAAAAGATCTGGACAATGTCACTCTTTTAGAGAGAAAATTTAAGAATCCAAATATTTAAAGAAAGAGTAGGAATTCTTAAATGATGATGATGATAATCTGTTAGGGAAGATAATAACATGCGATGCACTAGGTTCAGAAAATCAGCAAGGGACTAAGTCACAATAGAGAGAAGTAAATGATATTTACTTTGTTCCTTTCTAATACTAGTAGTTGTTCAGAAAATTAAAATCCAGTTTGAACAACCCAGATTCTAAATCTTAAAGCTAATAATATGTTAGTTTCCATGGTATAGGTTGCATTCCTTGGAGCACCAAGCCAGGATTATGTTTTAGAAAAGGTTATCTCTAGAATTCTGTTTTAATTTCCTTCCCATCTTTCTTCCCTTTTGTATAATTCAAGACCTTACCTTCAGCTTTACATGTTTACATGGCAATCCTAGCTGCCTGTAATGTTTTTCTTTATCAAAATTCTTGAGAGTGATCTGCGTCTGCTTCTTCCCTCTCATCACACACTTGCCTACAATTTAGTTTTTGCTATTGTTATTCTACTGTAAGTCACTGCATGACTTCCTAATTATCCCCCGACAATGACTTCCTAATTATTCATCAAAAGATATAGATCATAACATGAGAAATGGGCAGGACTTGAGATGCCAGTTAATCCAATTCTCTAATATTATGAATATTGAAATTATGGCTTCACAGGTTTAAGTGACTTGCCCAAATGCACAGAGGTTTTAAACCCCGTTTTCTAGTAAATATTACACAGATAGCAAATCAATGATTTGGATTTGAAATTGCGATCTACTGACAAGCAATGTACAATTCTACTTGTTGTACCATGTGACCTCTCAAATCCAGTGGTGTCTTTTTGTTCTTAATCCTGTTTGAGATGCACAACCCTTCTTTCCTTAAAACTTTTCTTCTGTTAATGTCTATAACTTTCCATAATGGTGTTTTTCTTACTCTTTCAACAAATATTTTACTTTCTCTGTTTTCCTCAGCAGTTTCTTCCCACAAAAATTTATTGAGTGCTTATCATATACAAAATTCTGTTTTAGTTGCTGAGGGAGATGTGCAGTTTAGATAACATATAGTCCCTGAACTCATGGAATTTCAAATCTAGTAAGAAAGTAAAGCACATACACAAATAGCTATAATATGAAATAAAGGGGGAAATATTCTAAGAGAAGTAAAAAAAAACCCAAACAAACAACAAAAAAAAAGCTCGATGGTTGTGACCTGAATATGATAGCAAATCAACTTTGCACTTTAGTTGATTCATTAATTAACCATTAAGTACCAATACTCAGATAGATAGTCATGCCATTGGAATATGATAATTCTAAGGCAGAATACAATAAGATAAAAGTACAAGAATGGTACAAAATGATATGTAACATGGAATAAAGGAAAAAAGAATTTTATATTTCATAGGGACAGTCTTCTTTGTCTTTGCACAATCTTTCCTATATGAATTAAATTGATTCCTTACAGCTCTATGATACTCATTTCAGATGCTTCTTCTTAGATTTTTTTCTTTTGTTTTTATATTACAAACATTTTCAGAATATCTCCATTTTGTAAGAGATTTCTTAGAGTAAAAATTAAGCAATTCTATCAAGACAATGATCTCATCTGAAAGATATTCAACATCCCATATCTATAGTATCCCCTCTACTTTAAAGGTTTTTTTTATGAACATAAATCTAATTTTCTCCCTCTCTCCCTACCCCCTCTTTGGAAAATAAGAGAAAAGGCAGAAAAAAAATTCCTTATAGCAAATATGCATAGTCAAGCAAAACATATTCCTTCATTCTTCCTGAGGAGGTCTTTCTTGATCCCTTAGTTGTTAGAATTCTATCTCTCCTCCAATTATCTTGTGTTTGCCTATCTGTGTAAATGTTATATTCCCCAGTATACTCTCTAAAACAGGAAAGAATGTGAGCTAATGAAAAGAGCACTGTCATAGGAATCACAGGTCCTGGGCACCAATATTGCCCTTGATACTCCTGACCCCGGGTAAGTCACTTAAACTAAATTAATCTCAATATTCTTATCTACAAAATTGTGTGTGTGTATGTGTGTGTGTGTGTGTATGTGTGTGTGTGTGTGTGTTGAGAGGGGAGTTGACTAAAATGCCTTTCAAAATCCCTTCCAGATCTGGACATATGATACTAAGAATTTTCATTTTCTCTTTATTTTCTATTCACTGAGCACATTGAGCACATTGAGCACATATAAACACTTATGGGGCACTAGCTGGGGTAATGGATAAAGTGACAATGCTGGTATCAAGATCATCTTCCTGAATTCAAATCTGGCCTCAGACACATTACCTGTGTGATCCTAGGTTCAATTTCCTCATCTATATAATGAGTTAGAGAAGGAAATAGCAAACAATCCCTGTACATTTGCCACGGAAACCCAAATGGTATCACAAAGAGACAGAAAGGACTGAAAAACAATGGAATGACAACACAACAAAATACACTAAATAATTGATTGGTACATTGAACTTTGCTGAGTTGAGTTGAGTATCAACTCCGAATCAATTTCTTCTATTACTAGCCTAAGGATCAAAGATTTTCTATTAAAGTTATGTTTCTGTGTTCATAGTCTTTCCTCCATACTTTTCCCTTGGTGTGTCTCCCTTACTCAAAACAAGTTCAGTCAGTCACTGAAGAGTTTATAAGAGAATCTCAAAGTACAAACTAGATGCAGACTATGTGACTAACGAGTGTCACTTTATTCAATTTATCTTAGGATAATTCATATATAGATCAAATTTTTATAGTCATCTCAACTCCTATTTGTAATTCACATTTATTTTCATGCCTAATGTAAGGCCAGAGATATTTTTTCTCTGTTCTCTCTATTACTGACAAAATGAAGTCCTCCTCCATCTCACATTGAAAGAATTATCAAAGGCATAAAAAAAAGTAAACAATACACTGGATTCTATTTTGGATTCTACTACTAGTAGATTTTTTCCCACAGTCTGTAGCCATGAACTAATTTCCTAAGAGTTATTTTTATCTTAAATATGTACCATCCCTTTGGAACCAGTCAATTCTAAACAAGTTTGAGTATTTTTGCCACACTTCAACCATTTTTTTTGAGGATTTAAGATATCTAATTTTTCCTACTGGGTCCCCATCCCTGCTTTCCACTTTCCTGGCTGTCACCTTAGCACCTAACATTTTCTTGGTTTCACCTCCCAACTTTTCTTTTTTGTACCAACACCAGTACTTCTGAAATTTAATTTCATATGGGGGAAGGTCCAGAAAAAAGTCAATGCACACAAGTTACTCAATCAGTCAATAAATAGTTATTAAGAGCCTACTATATGCCAGGCATGGCTCTAAATCCTGGAGATTCAAAGAAAGGCAAAAGGCATTCCTTGCTTTCAAAGGAGCTCACATTCTAATAGAATAACAATGTACAGAAAACTTTGTTCAAGCAAGGGACACGCACAATAAATTGAAAATAATCACCTGAAGGAAAGCATTAGAATCAAGTCATTTGGAAGAATTTCTAAAAAACAGATTTTTTTAGAAGGTGCAATTTTATATGGAGTTTGAAGGAAGCCAGGAAAGTTCCAGGACAAAGGGAAAAGAGAGAAACAGAGAGACAGAGACAGATAGAGAAAGAGGCAAAGAGACAGAAAGTTATCAAATTCCAGGCATGGAGGACAACTGAAGAAAACCCCAGGATTTGGGGGATGGAGTGTTTTGTTCTAGAAACAGCAAGAATGATAGTGTCACTGGATCATGGGAATGTGTATGCAAAATACAAAAAGACTGGAAATGTTTTGGAGGTGGGGAGTGGTTAGGTTATCATAATTTTTTTAAGAGGTAATCTAAATTCCCTAGCCCACTCAATAATAATTAATAAAATCCCTCACTTCATAGGATCAACTCCTTTTTTGGTGTAGTTATTTATTATAATCATAAGGCCTAATCTCTCATAGGAAATGGCCATATCACCTTGAAACTAAATAGGAAATGTAGCAATTATGTGAAACTTTCTAGTAAATCCTTGCAGAAATCTACAGCTTGCAAGAGGTGAAGAGAGCATAAAGACAATTAATTCTCATAGTGTGGAGTGATGTTATATAGTATATTAACTCCTTGGTGTGTTTTAGTAGTAGATTTCAGTTTGAATTTCTAAGCAAAACAAAATGAGTCTGCTACTATGCTGTGAATTCCAAACGCACCATCACCTTGATAATGAAAATACTCATTAACCTACATAATTTTTATCAACTTCATATCTCTACTTTGTCATGGCCTTCTTGCCCTCATTTCACAAATACTTATTTTGACAAAACATGAGGCAAAATTAATAAAACAGCATTTAACCCACTGAACTCTCCTAAGCCATATTCTAAAATAATCTAAAAGCTGCAATCTTAAAACACCACTAAAATGAGTTTCTTGAACACAATTTGTAAATTTAAAAAATGTCAGATATAAATATCTTTATGCCAATAACTCATTTATTTTTATATTTTCTTGAAAATGCTTTAATTTAGTAGAAATCATATTTTAAAATGCTTAGTGATTTTTGTTAAATTGAATTGAATTCTCTGGACTAAAAGGTTAGAGAGAAGATATTATAAATCCATAGAGGAAAACTATTCTTTTAGAGAGCTGGGAAAATGTGTGACATGTCACATAGTTTCTTTCATGAAAGCAAAGACTCAAGAAGATCTTCTTTTTATCCAGGAAACTAGAATCATGTAATTTTTAGAGAAATAATATCTCAGAAACTGCTCTATTACTTTTTTTAAAAAGCACAATAAATTGTTATCCAGGTCACAGGTCATTGATTCTTTCTTGGAAGGGATCATTACTTGGACTTCAAAAAAGAATAAAATAGTGACTTTGGAAAAAACTCTCAACAACAACAACAAAACTTTTTTTTCCCCAATAGTGGTTGGCAAATGAGATTTCCTAACCTTCTGAAGAAAAAAAAACTTAAGAAATATTTATATTTTTATAATACCTAATATTTGAATAGTGTTTTATGTTTTTCAAATAACTTTGACATATATTATTAAATGTAGTAAAATAGTATTTTTGTTTGTTCAAATGATACCATGTTTGAGTAAATAGTAGTTGGCTAGAGTATAAATTAGGTGAATAAAGATCTTGTGCTGCTCAACAAATAGGTCATAAGAGGAGTAACCCAGAGTTTGCAGAGAGAAATAACATATATGAAAATAAGAAAGCAAGTAAAGGTCCAAATTATAAGCAATGTAGGTGCTAGACAAAGAACTCTATATTTGGTCTTAGGGTTATTAGGGAACTATTGAAATATATTGAGTGTGTGTGTGTGTGTGTGTGTGTGTGTAGTAACATGAAAATCCCTTTGGAAGATGAGGGATGCTGAATTAGAAGAGAGAAAGAATTGCCAAGTAAACTAATTAGAAGGTTATTGCAATAGTATAAGAGAGAGGGATGACCTGAACTTGATGGGGATAGGAGAGGAGTTGTATTAGTGGAGAGAAAGGAATTTGCAAGAGAGATGTTGTGAGGAAGAAACAAGGGATGAGTTATGAATGATAAATGAAAGGGGGGATTTGAAGATGACATAGAAGTTATCATGTTAATACTGGGAAAATGACAGTATCCTCAACTATAACGAGGAAGTTCAGAATAGGGAAAGAGGTTTGAATATGATGTTTGAGATGTCAATGGAAATCCAGTTTGAAATACCTAAAAGGCAGTTAATGATTTGGATTATAGATCTGGAGATGGTCTAAGGATAGATAGATAAATTTGCAAGAACTTCAGGGGAAGAGAGTGCCTCTCTTTAATATCATCAGTGTGGGACTGTTTTTGTATTCCTGACCTAGTTAGGGCTCTGTAGATCAAAATCCACTGATATATTGAAATAGAGAAACTTTATACAGGCACTGCAATATGTCTCTTAATTACCTGGTGATAACTATTTCAGGGGTGCCTTTATATCTCTATATTTCATAACAATTATTAATTTTCAAGAAATAAAAGTTACAATTTATATACCAGATTAATACTACACTTACACACACATATATAAAATAGCACATATATCTCTTTACATATATATGTTTATATACCCATGTATATGTATCTGTCTCCGGCTAGCTAGCTATCCATTTTTAACTTTGTTAACAGTTTTTTGAATTGACCAAGTACATTTTTTCCTCTGGTTTTCAGAGTAGCACATCTGCCACTTGGAAATGCCTGAGGCAATCATCTTTTTCTAGCAACCTGAAACTTGTCTCCTTCTGGATTAGCCCCCAAACAATTTCCTTTTCTGTTGCATATTTTTGTTTCTAAAACCAAAGTTTAATGTTAGGTCTGTCTCAGCAGTTCTCATTAACTTCATTTCCCATTTGTCTTTGTGAATGCCTGAAAAATGTAATTTTTTAAAAGTGGCCACACTTATTTGATAAACAATCAGCATATGGCCAAATAAAATTAGCCCACTGATTTTGTCTGCACAATCCTGTGTTGGCATAGATATTGGCAACTCCCTGGCCAGGGATTATCCTCTCCCAGTGAATTCAGCAGCTGCTCTGAATTTACTCTTCTTTTATAGCACTGCATGGGCACAGAGAAGATATGATTTATCTAGGACTGAATAGCCAGCATCATGGTATAAGTGGAATTTGAACTCAGGTGACCTTGACTCAGAGGTTCCCTCTCTATCCACTACATTACCTTGTCTCTCCAACTTCTCCACTCTTCATTAAGCCTTAATAACAGATGAGGAAACTGAGGAAAACAGCGTTAAGTGACTTAACCAGAGCCGCACAACTAGTAAATGTCTGAGAAAGATTTGAACTCTATACCCAACACTTGTCCACTGTACCACCTAACTGGACCTTTTATCAGAACAGACTCTTTAAAGAAATGTTAAATTTCATTTATATTTTGAGGAGGATAAAAATATAATCTTTTTCACCTATAAGTTCAAGGATGCCTCTGAAATCTATCCATTGTCTCCAGGTGAAGAACCCCTGACAAACAAAATAAATTACAGAAAATATGCTGACATGCACTGGTACAGGGGATTCCCTTTGCCAGTGCAAGTGAAGTCCTACAACCTGTCCTTAGCCATAATAAATAACCCAATTTGCCTCAGGTGTTTCATCTATAAAATTAATTAGAGAAAGAAATGTCAAATCACTCCAGTATTGTTGCCAAGAAAACATCAAAGGGAATCACAAAGAATTGAATGTGAATGAAAAAACAACTAAAAAAGTAAAATATCCTCATTTTAGAAAGCTATTTAATTATTGTTCTATGAGAAACTATTAGCAATATCATTTCAGAGAGGTCTGGAGAAACTTACATAGACTGATAATAAGTGAAATAAGCCTAACCAGGAGAACATTGTACATGGCTACAAGATTATACGATGATCAATTCTGATAGACATGGATCTCTTCAACAATGAGGTGATTCAGGCCAGTTCCAATAGACTTGTGATGGAGAGATTCATGCATCTCAGTCTGTGGGGTTGTGTGGATCACAACATAGTATTTTCACTTTTTTATTATTGTTTGCTTGCTTTTTTCCCCTTTTAATCTGATTTTTCTTGTATAGAAAGATAAACATGGAAATATGTTATAGAAGCATATGTTTTACATATTTGGATTGCTTATTATCTAGGGAAGATGGGAGGAAGGGAGGGAGAAAATTTGGAACACAAGGTTTCACAAGGGTGAATATTGAAAACAATCTTTGCATATATTTTGAAAATAAAAAGCTATTATTTTTTGAAAAAACAAAGTTATTTAGAGCAAAGTTTCTCAAGTTCTAGGTGTTTATTTCATATGAAGTCACATAACTGAATATGGGGATCATGAAATCATGATTTAATATCAATAAATGTTTATTTTGTATACCTATTTTATATACCTATATACCTGGGATCACATAAAAATTTGCCAGGCAAAGTGGGTCTTGAATGGAAAATCAAATTGTGTCAGAGGCAGGATCTGAACTCAGGATTTCATGGCTTTGAGGCAACTTTCTTTTCATTATTATATACTTCCTCTCCAACTATACTAATCATAGCTTCAAATTTTGTCCTTCACAAAGGGTTATAAAACTCAAATCGTTGGGCTTTTAAAATCAGTATAGTAGGTCATCCCAGCAACTTCTCTGCTTTTCTTCCTTAATTTATAATACCATAGCTCTACTTTTGCCTTTTGAGAAAGAGTTGTGGTATAAAAGAAATATGTACACTTTGAAGAAGTAACTATTGTGCTGAGAAAAGACTGATCAGGCATTAAAAATTGAAAAGAAATATCTGAGTTGACAGTGTTAGGCTAGAGTTGAGTGAAGTAATACAGTCTATCTCACACAGGACTTCTATTGCAGCCAGAGAATGTTAGAGAGAATCTATAAAAGGTGCTGCATTCTCTAATTGAATGATACCATAATGACTGATCAATGCCATCCCTTTGGAATTTTTTCCCAATGTTCTTCATCTTTTTATGTGTACTAAAGGAAAATAGATTTATTTTAATTATCTTCAGGGAATTATTAGATTATCAATAAGAGACCAGAAGATAACATAAGTCTAATCAATTATTATTCTGATGTCTCTTGCTATATGTCAGAATATAAGGTCAATGAAAATAAGGATTCTATAATAACTATTGCTTAAAATATACTTAGTGCCTAGAAGTGACTTGTTCTTAGCACAGCAGGTGCTTAATTAATGTATATTATATGTTGACTGACAGATACATAGTATTCAGTTTGACAAATATTCAATTAATCTTATTTTCCTAACCAGTGTGGCTGATTAAATATCTCAATCATCAATGATTCATGATAACATGATCAACAGATGAGATACTATTTGGAGAGTTAATATAATTTCTGAATATACTTTCATAAATGAATTTGGCAAATTGGTATTTTGGGTGGGATTTGACAATGAACTCCTTCAACTAGAATAAAATTAAATGAAAAATAATGTCTGGCCATAATGGTAAATGCTTAATAATGCTTATTGACTTGACTTCATATTTCAGCTTTACAGTAGTGCTCAATAAATGATTGATGAATGAATGATCAAATATTATCCAAAATTAATAGAATATTATCCTAATAATACTCATAAAAAGGATTAGGAAAACAAAAAAAAATCTATATTTTTTTAATAATTTTGGGATGACAAGATTGCACTTCGCTCTAAGTTGTTTTTTTGGGTCTTCCTACCTTCTAAAACAGGTAGGCTAGAGAGACTCCCTTCTGTGTTTCCAATTCAAATGCATCTGCCAACCAATTAACACCTTGAATGATGGATTAATGAGCTATTAATTGGTTGGCAGATGCATATGTACCAGAAACACAGAAGGGAATCCCTCTGGCCATGCCTATTCATGGAAAGCAAGAAGTTTTATCAAGATGGTAAGAAATTGCATTTGGAAAAAAAAAATGTCAGTATCCAGGGAGTGAAATTAATGCTGCTAGCTGCTATGAGAATCTTGTAATTGAGACTTATCTCCTCAAATATTTTCTATCTTCATTCTTAATTATAAATGATGAGACTGTCTTTAAACAAATGTTATCTTACTTTTATACAATTAAAATTCTACATACAAAGATAATTTTGATGAAAAAATAAATATTTATAATGGGAATTTTGCACATTTCTATATATATATACATACATATATATATATATATATATATATATGTCCAGATCTATATCTTATTTTCCCCATTAAACTATACTTTTTGAGAGCAGAAACTCTGCATTCCACTTTCGTATATGAAAGCATACAACACATCTTCCCTTATATAATAATCTCTTTCCTTCCTTCATCCCTCTCTCTTTCCTTCCCTCCCTCCCTTCCTCTCTTTTTCCCTCCTTTCATTTATTCCTTCCTTCTTTCTCTCTGTTCTTCCATCTTCCCTCCCTTCACAGGCCTATGAGGATCAATTCATAATCATTCTGAAAGATGACTGCCTCTCTTGGAACACTATTTCAGGAAAGGTCTGATTCCCTTCACTGATTATTCCCATACTACCTCCTCTACAACCTCCTTACCATTGATCTCCCTTTCTCTTCTTCCAATGTTGAAAGTAAGGATCATAAACAAAGCATAACTTTTAATGTTGTTGTATGGAACATGTCAGTTATACTCCTCTAGGACCCTATTCAATATAACTTTTTTTTTGCTGAGGCAATTGGGGTTAAGTGACTTGCCCAGGGTCACACAGCTAGAGCATGTTAAGTGTCTGAGGCCAGATTTGAACTCAGGTCCTCCTGACTACAGGGCTGGTGCTCTATCCACTGCACCACCTAGCTGACCCCTTAATATAGCTTTCTAAAATAAAATTTTCTTCCCTGGCCACCATTTTAAAACTTGTATTATTTTTACCAGCAGAATGAAAACTCAGTGAAGTCAAGGATTGTCTTTACTTTTATTGTGAACATCCCCTTTGCTTTTCATAGTGTGTTAGTCACACAGTAATAATCTCTTAATAAATAGTTTTATTCATTTATATAGCTGAGATAATACATACATCAATGGGTATTTATAGCATTTTTCAAACCTTAAAGTACTATATATGTATATATCTATCCATCAACTACCCAATTTCAAGGCCATCCTTGAAGCCAGGATCAACTAACTCAAAGATCAAATAGAACCCATATTTACAGATTTTCTAAGACTGTTTACTATCTTGCACAACTCCATGGGAATTCCAGAGGCAACATTATATAATGGAATGATCAAATGGGTTTGAAGTATGAAGACCTGGATTCATATCTGTCCTTTGTTATTTACTCCCTGTGTGATTTCTGGCAGGTTATTTAATCTCTCTGAGTCTCATTTAACTTATTTGTAAAATGGGAAGTGGCTTCCAAGACCCCTTTGAGTTCTACATTTATGACCCTATTATACTTCAATACCAATCAATAACAAGGAAAAATACAAAATGAGGGTGAAGTCCTTCTGGCCTGTATAGAAATCCTTTCCATTGTGATAAACCATAGACTAAAGGCATACTGTATTTTTTTAAATTTTATTAAAGCTTTTTATTTGCAAAACATATGTATGGGTAATTATTCAACAATGACCCTTGCAAAGCTTTCTGTTACAAATTTCCCCCCCTAAATCCCACCCCTCCCCTAGATGGCAGGATATCCACTACATGTTAATTATGTTAAAATACTTGACAAGTCGAACATATGTATACATATTTCCACACTTATTATTTTTGTGCAAGAAAAGTCGGATCTACAAGAAAAAAAATATGAGAAGGGAAACACAATGCAAGCAAACATCAATAGAGAACATGAAAATATTATGTTGTGGTCCACATTTCATATCCCTCTCTCTGGGTGTATATGGCTTTATTCACTGAACAATTGGAACTGGTTTGAAATATCTCATTGCTGAAGAGAGCCATGTCCCTCAGAATTGATCATCATATAGCCTTATTGTTGCCATGTATAATGATCTCCTGGTTCTGCTCATTTCACTCAGCATCAGCTCATGCAAGTCTCTTCAGGCCTCTCTGAAATCATCTTGTTGGTCGTTTCTTACAGAACAATAATATTCCATAACATTCATATACCGTAATTTATTCAGCCACTCTCCAATTGATGGGCATCCATTCAGTTTCCAGTTTCTAGCCACTACCAAAAGGGGTGCCACAAACATTCTTGCACATGTGGGTCCCTTTCCTTCCTTTAAGATCTCTTTGGGATATAAGCCCAATAGAAACACTTCTGGGTCAAAGGGTAAGGCATACTGTATTCTTAAGGAGACAACCTTCTTTAATAGTGGATTGGTGTATACAGTAAAACCTTAGAAAAGAGGTATAGAAACTTGGCTCTAATAGAGTTAGGCTGCACATAATTTTCCTAGAGAATTTTTTTTGAGGGAGGTGAGAAGTGATTCCTTTTATTATAAGAGGAAATGCCGGGTTGTTGAATTCCATCAAGGAGGGGTTAAAAGCAGCCAGTAAAGGAGTCCGAACAGGAACCTGTGCTTCTCTAATGCTTTTATTTGCAAATACTTAGACTTTGAAGAGGCTTGTTGTGGTCCTTAGGAATATCATCCTTTGAAGGAATTATTAGCAATCAGATCCGTAAAGTGCCTGTACCCTTACCTTGCCCCACATCAGGCCAGATATCTAATCCTATAGTTGTTTAATTTTTTTAAACAGTTTTGTTGAAATGATACTAAATGTAAGCAAGAATAAGACATTGACTATTAGTAGCTTGCCTCTTCATTATTTGTGAATAGGGAATTGAAAGAGACAGGGACAGTAGATGGGAAAATATTCAGGGGGAAAAAAAGAGAAAGGAGCAAAGAATATGGTTCTTCACTGTTGCAATGAAGGGGTTGTGGTGAGTGAAAGGTATCCCAGCAAGCTGAAATAAAACTAAACAAGGGAAAAGCATTGTGTTTTTGTAAACTTTCTAGCATGCAGTAAAATACAAAACAAAACATGAATCTGATCCCCTCCCCTTTTTTTTGGCCTGGGCCAAAACATGAAGTGGTTTAGTCATATGGAGTTGAACTACTTTGTGGTTTAAACTGCCTTCACTGACATTCTATTTTTCTATCTTGAAACAATGACCTACTTGACTGTCCAATTTCAGTGACATTCACAAAAGCTAACTAATAAATCATTGGTGTATTTGAACAGATAGCTAGAACTAAAATCCTAGAAGCCAAATCTAAGTAATTATATACACCTTCATTTTAGTAGAATAAAATCTGATATTCCATTTTTGGCACAAAAAAGCATTTATTCTTGGCCCAGTTCCAAATGACTGTGACAACATTGGTAATAAACATTCCCAATCATGCCTGTCTATTAGACTGCCACCCAATATCCCAACTTAATTGTATGTCCATGTGGAGAGGCAGGAGATAATGGGAAACAGTATTTAATGACAGCATTTCACTACAAGCAAACCCTCTGAGGTGTTATCAGTAGCTACTCAGAATTAATGTAAAATTCCTAGTTCACCCTTGCGTGCAGTTAAGAGTCTTTTATAATAAATGATATCAATACTACATTCTTTCTTTGTACTCAGCTTTTTCTTTTTCTTTCTTTTTTTTAAATCATTCCCTCCTATGGAAGCTACAGGGATGATTAACTGACCAAGACTTTCTCATGGAAGGAATAACTAATTTTTTGTTTAAAGGCTTTTAATTTGAGCTGAGATTATTTTTTCCCAGTACTATGTAATAGGTTTTCCTTTATTCTGTGGTGAACAACAGACCTTTTCTTAAAATCATTACCTATCAATTATGATCAACAACCTCATTTATATACTCTATTAGTTCAAGGCTTAGATTATAACTGTATTTGGTAAAATAGTTGATTCCATTAAATAATTTTTTTGAAGTAACTGATACCATCTACAATAGAGAATTCTAGTGATGACTTTTTCATTGTTCAAAATGAATTTCACATGAAGTTCATATCATTTCTTAACTTAATTAAAGCCAAGGTTCTAATTAAACAATCAATTTTCATAGGAATCATAGTATTTTAGAGCTGGAAGGGACCTTAGCAATCATGTGTCCAACCCTTTTGTTTTAATGAAGAGGAAATTGGCTTATGAAGTGAATTGCCTTGCCTAAGGTTATATAGCTAATAAGTAGCAGAACTGGGAATTTGAGCCTTTTTTTCTGGCACCAAGTCTACTTCTTGTCTACCTGTTGACTGAGGTAACTAGTGGAATAATGCTGGGCCTGGAGTCAGGATAATCTGGCTTCAGTCACTTATTAGCTGTGTGACCCTGGGAAAGTCAAATAACCAGTGTGGCCCAATTTCTTCAAATGTAAAATAGAAGTATTAATAACATTTACCTGGAAGAGTTGTTGTGAGGATCAAATGGAATGATATTTTATTTATTTATTCACTCAATTATTTAATTATTTATTCACACAGAGGGGAGATTGGGATAATGATGTTAAATTTTGTCTGCACATAGTAAGGTCACTAATATGTATCAGGCAGAACAAAAATGTTCTAAAAATTTAAAATGAAAGCTAGAGGTTAACCATACTGATTTTGTTGTTAGTAGATCACTTATAACATATAGTAAAATTAATAATGTCTGATTCAAGGCTATTTATTTATTCATTTTAAGAGAAATGTAAAATTAATTTAAAATATTAGCTTTATTTTTTTTTACCTTAAGTTGCCAACTTAAGCTATTTGCCTAGTTTGGTAATGTCCATACAATTGGTAGTTGAAATTGTAAAAAAAGATATAATTTATTTATTGCTAAAGTTCTATTGCTTTTTCTTTTTCCACCTTTCATTGATAGACGTATGTGTTTTCCTATTCATGTTATATTAACCTCTTAATATGCAAATTTCATTCTGAAGAATAATGCAGTGAAGCAATTATGGTCCTAAATTTGCTTACTGTAGAATTTAGTCATCAATCCTTTGGCACAAGAAGAAAGAGCTTTTCAAAAATGTATAATAAGGAAATTTAAAAATAAGCAATATTTGTACAATAATTTATCTTCCCTAAGATAGAAAATATGAAGCTCTACACTCAGTTTGGATATATCTATTATGAATGTCACACCAGACATGAATCAACATTTTGTATGATAATGAATTCCCTTTTGTTACCCAGCTCAATAAGAAGGATTTACTAAAGTGAATGACAAAAATATATATTTAATGCAAATTTTCATCTTTATGGGTGAAATTGAAGTTCATTTCCCCCACTATAAAATGGGTAGAACTTTCCTCCTCATAAAATTGGAGATTTGGAGGTAGAAAACAATTTCAAAATTATTTAATCTTCCTTCCTTATTTTAAAGGTGAGATAAAGGTGCAGAAAGATTATGTTGTAACAACATGGAAGTTAGATCAATTGTCTTCTTCCTTTAAAAGAAGCTTACCTTTGAAACCCTCAATCAATGCATACTGAGTTCAGTCCTGGGAAAGCTCAGACTTTAAATCAGGGGATTCGTTCTATCTCCTGCCACTATTGACTCTGGTTAAAATGCATTTCATGGTACATATGTAGAGTTGGGCCTTTCCCAGTGCCACATGCGCTACTCTTGCAGCTGAGCCCAATCCAGTGATACATTTGCCCTGGTCATTTCTTTTGGGCTATATACTCTGAATCAAGATTGAAATACTGAGGATTTTGAGAGTAAGCATTAATCCCTTCATCCCCAGGGTGGCAGCAAAGGAAGGGAACTATATCAAAAGGAATTACCATGGACACAGAAAGAGCACTTCATTAAGAGAATCTTGATAATTTGCCTTTCATACTTTCTCCATTTATTCCATTTATAGTATGCTACTTGGAATTTTTGGGGGGACTTTCAATATGGAATAGGGAAGGGCTGTGGCAGAAATCATAACTGTATGTGGACAATAGAGAGGGGAGCTTATCCAGGTGCGCTAAACCTGGATGCTTTATGTTTATTTGCCTGAGAACAGATGAATAAACAGTAATCCTAAAATGGATATTTCTAACCTTGGGAGCAATTACGTGGAATTGAGAAATTCTGGAGCTATTGGATCCCTCAGTCAAAATAGAGAAAAAATTAAGACCAAATGACAATTATTCTATTTTATAAACATCTCATATTTTGGTATTTTAAGTATAAACCAGCTGAGAGAGTAAGATAGTAGTTATATATCATCATTGCTTCACATTTAAGTCTTTGTCAGTGCTCTTTTGTGAGTGTTTTGTACTCTAAACCATTTTAATGGTGGAAGCAATAAATAATATTTATTACTTTTCTACTCTACTATTAACTTTCTACTAGTCCTGGAGAACCTACAGTCACAATCCAAGCTTAAACCATGAATAACAACCCTAGGAATCTGTAAAGAAATAAAAAGTTTGAGAAAAAGAGCCTTACTCCTCTTTTTTGGAAACAAGCTTGCAAAGAATTGAATCCTGTCTGCAAATATGAGGTCATAATTAGGAGCTCCTTTTGAAGAAAACAAGCACTCTAGTCCAGTTGGAGCCAGAAGCTGTCCTCTATATTGGTACATACAACTTGTGTAAAGTCATAAAGGCAATATGTAGCAATATCAGAATTCAGACTCAAACACTTTGGGCCCAAATCCTATATATTTTCTACTATACTTCAATTTCTTTCTAACATTATTATTGTAAAGACATTATTGTTAATTACATTTATATTTCTGAAATTAATTGGTAGATCAAAGTACCTGATTAAATGAGACTAGTGATTGGGATGGGAACTTATTGTCCCCAAACTCAATCAATCAATTAACAAGTATTTATCAAGCACATATTATATAATTAGTATTGCATCAGCCTCTGAAAGTACAGATACAAAAAAAAAAAAGAAAAGAAAAAGAAATTCCCCCTATTCTTGAGGAGTTCATAAATAATTGAAGCTCCAAGGCCTGGAAGAGAGAATGAAAATGGACTCAGCCTTTGCTTTGGATGCTGTTTCTCAGAAGGAATAGGCCATGTTTCCCTTGAGGGGATCCAATTATTATTTTATAAGCCTAGATTTGGTAGAGGTATGACTATGGCAACAGCATCTGGAGTTGGGTTTTGATGAGATGGTGGAAAAAGAAGAGTTGAGATAAAAGGGGAATTGGGTGACATGCATTTGAGTCTGGGAATCAAAGAATAGCTCACCTCTGGTTGGAAGCTATGGGGCAGGCAGGAATGTCAATTCCAGATATACTAAAGCGGCAGCTTTCCAGACCAAATTTTCTACTATCTCCACCCTCCACAGTTTCTTCATTCCTCCCTTCCCAATTCTGATCCAGGCCTCTAGACTGCTCTATGTGAAGATAATTAGCCAAAGTATGGTGCTACAGCTTAAACAGTTACCAACACTAAGGCTAAGCATTAAGGATAAAGAAAGACCAAAACTGTATACTTAATCCACAAACAGCATACATTTTAATAGAGGAATAGAATATTCAAACAATTATATAAGTATAATTATAGGTGGAAGTTAATCGCAGATAAGGTACTGGGGAAAAGGAAAGGGAAATCCTCTTATAGCTTTGGCCCATCCTCAGGCTGATGAAACATGTTAGTGAAATGAGTGAAAAATGGTAGAAGTTGAAAACCTCTTCCCTCTCCCCACCCTTCCTCCTTTGTCCCCCTCCCTCCCTTCTTCCTTTGTCCCCCTCCCTCCCTTCCTCCATCCCTCCATTTCCCTTCCTCCCTTTTTTCCTTCCCCCCCTCTCTCTTTCTGTCTGTCTGTCTTCCTCCTTCCCTCCCTCCCTCTGTTTCCCCCCTCTCTATCTTCCCCTCTGTTTCTCCCCCTCCCTCCCGCCTTCTCCTTCTCTCTCTCTGTCTCTCTCTGTCTCTGTCTCTCTCTCTCTCTCTCTCTCTTTCTCTCTTTCTCTTCCTCTCTCTCTCTCTTTCCATCTCTCCATCTATCTCTTTCCATCTCTCCATGTCTCCATTATCTTTTCTTCCCTCCCTCCCCCTTCTCTTTTGTTCTCTGTCTCTATTTCTTCTCTTTCTCTCTTTCTCTGTCTCTGTCTCTCTTCCTACTTCCCTCTCTTTTTCTTTCTCCCTCTCTCTTTTTACACACACATACACACACATACTGTATTGATTTTTGCCATATCCCCTCAGAGAAAAAATAACACTTGGGGACTCTAGAACATTTTTATTATGTTAATTTAAACATTTCTATATCTCACCAAGTTTATCTGAATAAAGACTGAACTTTCAAAGATAATGAAAAGCAGAAAATATGACTAGATCCATAAGGAGGTTTTTGACTGTATAATGTTAATTACACTTCCACAGATCAACCTTGTATAGCAATTACTGATATAAAGGACAGATTTCAGAATTTTCTCAAATGCAGGTGAGGCTCAGGGCAGTAAACCATATTGCTGTATGAAAAACTCTCTAGATTCCTATTATAAATTCAAAAGTGATCATAATATGATACTAATAACCATTTCTTCTTTCCATGGAAGAGCTGAGACTCCCAAGACTCTCTCGGCCTTAGACTGGGATATACATAGTAGATATAACTTTACATGATACAGAATAGATGAACTGAGGAATCTTTAGGGTTCCTCTGGAGTAAACATATAGGACAGAAGAGGTAAGATGAGTTACAAATGAAATTTTGAAATAGGCAATAACAGAAAAAAAGCAAGTTCACTACAATGATTTTATGCCTTTATAATGATCAAATTTACTTCTCTCTCTCTGTTTAAAAAATGTAATAAAATTTTCTCTTGAGTTTGGACTTTATATGTCAAGTTTCAGCCTGCAGCTAATTTTTATGGCTGAATTACAAACCCCTGAAAGCAGCATTTAGTGGAAAATGCTGACAGCTCCATACTTGAGCAGGGCTAATGGTAAGAATGAGCATAAGGCTGTGCTTGGTAGCCAATGAATTTCCTCAACCTAATAGGATGAACATTATAAAACAGTGAATATAATCAGTTTCATTAGGACAGGGAGACAATGAACAGAAATGTTACATTTCAGGTTCAGCACATGGCACTTCTACTAAGCACACCTGTTTAGAAGTATTTAGTGAAGAAATGATGACAAGTGAAAAAGATAAATACTTCGGAGAATGACTGTGTGAACCAGCCCTACTGAAAATTCTATCTAACTCACCTTTCCCCCTTTCCAAAAATTGCTAGTCTCCTGCATTGTTAAAAAAAATTCATTGTAGACAATTTTGGAGTATTGTGAAAGGTTTGCTGACATGAGTTTATTTCCTTTTTCCCTTCCATCTCCAATTCCTATTGCTCAAAGCTACTGCAGTTGGCAGAATTACTTTTAAAAAAATGGTCCTACAGAATGTCAGAAGTAATGCAGCCAAACTCACCTACATATACAGAACATATACTTCTTTAGAATTTAAGTTCCATGAGGGCAGAAATTGATTCATTTTTATCTTAGTAATTATCTCTTTGCCAAGAACAGAAGATAATAAAAGGAAAAACTTAACTATTTTGTTGATGACTGATTGATTCTCTTAATTTTAAAGTTAGAATTCATTGAATTAAACTATTTCTAAAGAATAAATTATAAGTAACAATTGTTGAAGTATTAAGGTACCAAGGCACAGGAAGAACTTTGAACAGGAAAAGAGGAGGTTAAGCTTTTAACCTTACTTCTCTCAGTAATTTAGGCAAATGAGCAACTTTGAATAAGTTGAGTATCTTCCTCCCTAAGTTATTATCTCTCAACCTCATTGGAGGAGCATAATAAATAATAACAAATTCTTTCCTCACAGACTATATTCCTCCCTTTGAAGAAATTTATGAAAATTCAAATTATCATCAAATTAGAAAACAGATATCTCCATGGGGTTTTTAACTTTCCAAAATGTCCTCACATTAATTATTTCACACCATAGTTTTGAGGTAGTTATGATAGGTCTGATTAACCCTATTTGTCAGTGGCTGTAAAGTGAAGTAATGGAGCCCAAGCAGTTTCTAGGGAAATATAGAGTTAGAATCCAGAAGATGGGAATAATAGCAGAAAGGAATGAGGTTTCTTTTCTTCATCACCTACTGCCCCTGATAGATGAGAGGTTGATGAGGATATAATGTAAGAGTATTTAATTCTGCTTTGACAACAAATGATCAATTGAAGTGCCCTTCTTTTCTCAGATCAGCGAGTAGAAGGGAAAGGGTACTGAAGTACCCTATCTCCTAAGGCAATACTCTGGATCAAGAGAAAAAATTATCTCTCCCCAGAGCAATTGAGCCAGGTTAGGGGACTCTTTTAGGACCAATATTATGGTCATAGAAGCTTATTCTCTTTGTTCCCCTACCTCTGGATCTTGAGTTACTTAGTAATCTCTAGTATATGGAATCACTTTTTCCTTCACCTACAACAGATAAGTGCCAGCTTGTCAGTTCTCATTCTTCATCAACTTATATTCTGCCGTTACTACCACTGACTCTTCTCTTATATAAGTTATCTCTGTCAAATGATCAGAGGGGGAACTGCTGTTGGCATTTAAAAAATCCAAATTATGCCTCCCTGAGCGTTATGAAAAACTTTTCTTATGGCTACTTTAATCAAGCATTGTTGAGTGCATAGAACATTAGATTATGGGAGTATTTGTGTGTGTGTTTGTGTTTACATTTTGTGTTTTTTCCCCAGATACTCAGAAAAATGTCTATCAGAAATTGCACCTTCCATAAATTGCAAAGAAAAGAACAAAGACGATATGACAAGAGACACATTTATGAAGAAGTTGAACTTTTAGCCCATGTTTGAAGTAACTTAAACCGAAATTCTTCAAAGAGCAGAAGAAAACTGAAATTTAGTTAGTTTGAATGGCCTCTGTTTTAATATTATTCTTGAATGTCTTTAGAAAAACTATAAATCTCTTTCAAGAAGACAAATAGCCATCACTGCCCATAATGAACCATTATTTATACAACTGTATTATGAAAATTAAAGTATTTTTTTTTTTGCTTTTTGCTGAGGCAATTGGGGTTAAGTGACTTGCCCAGAGTCACACAGCTAGGGAATGTTAAGCGTCTGAGACCAGATTTGAACTCAGGTCTTCCTGACTTCCGGGCTGGTGCTGTAACCATTGCGCCACCTAGCTGCCCCAAAATTAAAGTATTTTAAAATAGTTTTCAAAACTTTTTAAAATTTTGTTTTTATAATGCCGATTTTATTCTCAAGGTAGAAAAACTGCCCCCAAAAGAAAATGTACTGAATGTAGCAGTCCTCAACTCAGAATTTAAATATGCCTTTTGGCATCCACAGCAACTTTTTCCTTACCCTCCCCCAAATGGTGAATTAAATGTGATGTTTGAATTCATATCCTGACAATCCTTCATAGAAAATAAGCCCTGCTAGTATTCATGAAAAATGTATTTTAGAAATCACTTCCAATCCCTACCTCCTACTCAGTTAATATCTACTCAATTAAATTTGTCACAGGTACAAGAATTCCTAATTATGTGGTGAAGATAAGCAGTCAAAAGGGTATCACAAGTGGTGGTTGATGTACTACTTCTACAAAGCAGTATAAAAGACATTTTTCGTAATAGGTATGATCCAAAAAAAAAAAAAGGAAGTACATTCTTTACCCTGCAAGACTAAATTTTCATAAAATTCACTGTTTCTTTAGCCAGAGCCCTTGGCTCCTAATTTTGACACTTACTCCTTATGAATTTGGGGAATTAACTCTCATAGGTCATGATTTTCTTTCCTTAAACAGTTTTATGAACATATTTTATTTTACATTATAAACATTTCCAGATTACTTCCATGGCATGAGAATTTTCTTTTAAGAAAGTAAAACAATTAAATAAAGCTAACAAAATGAGGAGGCAGAGTTTGAGCATTTATATAGTACCTAGTGACAGGAATTTTTACAAATGTCTTGTCATTTGAACCTCACAACATCCATGAGAAATAGGTGCTGTTACTATCCCCATTTTATAATTGAATAAACTGAGACAAGCAGTGATTGAATGACTTGTCCAATGTCACACAGCTAATAAATTTTTGAGGCCAGGTTTGATTTTATATCTTCCTAACTCTAAATGTACTTCTAACCACTACTCCATCTACCTGCCAATACAGTAACCTAACCTGAGAGTGCTTACAACATTCCAAATCTATTGCACTATAACTTTTCAATTTGAAAATGTTTTTTAATTAACAAAAATCTATTTTCTTTCCTTTCCATCCCCATCTCTTTAATAAAAGGGAAAAGAAAAGCAAATTCTTTGTACCAAATATGCAATGTTTTTAAAATAGGGGATTAAAATAGATGATCTTATACATCCCTACCAATTCTTTATTTATGAATACATAACTAGAATAAATTAAGAGAAAGTAAACAAAATTTAGAATTATAGTACAAATATAGATAAGTGATTTTAACTTGATGTTTATGAATTTGCTTTGGAAATTTGATTAACGCTTTATCAATATGATTATTGTCCTTTGTAATCTCATCTATTTTATTTCAAGCATTTTAGATATTCTGAAGAATCTATTGACTCCAGAAGGTCTTTACAGTGGTCCATGATACAAAAAGTTTGACTTTCTTATAAAACTGGATAACTCAATAGATCAACTGTCATTAATATTAAGATACTAACAGCATGAAAGGAGAACTTCAAAGGAATATCTCTGGCCAAACATTACCAAAAATTAAGCAAAGAAGGGAAGGCATGGAGAAAAATGAATACTACTAGTATTAATATTACTGGTATGTTACCTGGTAAAATGAATTTTTTTTGTTATTCTATTAATGTTATTTTTAATTATGTTTAGATAAGAGACTTTCAGTTACAGATTATTTAGTTTTCTTGAAAGTAAACATGAGAGAATAAAAGGTTGATAGTTACAAAGCTTAACTTTTGATACAAAGGGAAGAAAGAGCATGAAATATTTGTATGCTTATCTAAAATGAACATAAAAATGTGTTAACTTTTCAATAGTAACAAAATATGTGATTATGTTTTTTAAATTTTAAAAAATGCCAATAGTGAAAATTTGTTATCTAATTTAACATATGTAGCATTCATAGAACAATTCCCATTTTTCTAACTAAAGGGTTAAGAAAAGATTTTTAAACAATTTTCATTATTACTTACTAGTTTAAGAACATTTAGTAGTTATCAAAATATGTACAAAGTACAGGTAAACATGACTTTAAGGAAAAATAATTTTAAAAATATATGTGTGTACACAAACACACACACACATATATTCATTTTCATTCATGTCTGACTCTTCATGACTCCATTTTAGAGGGTTTCCTTGTCAAAGATACTGGTGTGGTTTGCCACTTCCTTTTCCAGCTCATTTTACAAGTGAGGAAATTGAGGCAAACAGGTTTGGGTCACTTGTCCAGGGTCACATAACTAGGAAGGGTCTCAGGTTGGAGCTAAGCTCAGGAGGACTGGGCTTCCTCATTCTAAGTCATGTGCTATCCAGCTACCCTTACTAGATATGTACATTGTTTAATTTCAAAGGATCAAAAATTTTAAAGCTGTCACAATAATGATGAGGACAAGATGATGACTGGCTAAATACAAGTAGCTCTTTTTTAAGTTTTCAAAGGAGTCAGCATAATATATCTCATTTGAACCTCACACCCACGCTAACAATAGATACTTTTATCATCCCCATTTCATAAATAAGGAAAATAAGGCTCAGAGAGATTAACAATTTGAACAGAGTGAGAGAACTAAAAAGTATCTGAGATAATATATAAATTCATATGTTCCTTACTTTTAACCCATCATAAAAGTGTTTTTTAAGTGTCTACTGGAAGAAAGGGAAGGGAATAAATATTTATATAATGTCTGCTCTGTGCCATGCACTTTATAAATAACTCACTTAATCCTCACAACAATTCTGCATGGTAGATATTATTTTCCCTATTTTACAGATAAGAAAACTGAGGCAAGCAGAGGTTAAGAGACATGCCCAGGGAAACAAAGCTAGTTTCTGAGATTAAATTTGAACTTAAGTTTTCCTGACTCCAGACTCAGTCATTTATGCATGGTACTGCCTTTATGTTTCAACTGTCAGGCACTGGGGATACGAGTATAAAAATAAAAAAGTTCCTACTTTTGAAGGACATTTATAGTTAACAAATAGCAAGAAAGTTAGATGAGTAAAAATACTGCTACTTCCTTATTTTAGAAAGGTGCTGCTGAAAAGACAAAGAAAAAACAACAACAAAAAAAATCCAAAAATAAAAACAAGAGTGATTACAGGATTGAAACAATTATATGTCTGTTACAGAGAATGAAAAATCACATGGAAGATGCTTAATAAAACTTTTTTAGTATTTAACCATCTGTTACTATTACTACTAGTACTACTACTTCTTTTATTTCCTCTTCTTCTTCTTCCTCTTCTTTTTTTTGCTACTTCTTTCTTCTTTTTTCTTTCTTCTTTATTCTTTTTCCAATGTTGATTTGAAGTCTACTAAAAGTACCCCCATATTTAGATTGCTCTACTTTACAAATAACTCTGATTTCATCATAGGACAAGTAGATGGCACAGTGAATAGAGTGCCGAGTTTGAAGTCAGGAAGACTCATCTTTCTGAGTCCAAATTCAGACTCCAGACACTTAACTCTGTTTACCTTAGTTTCCTCGTCTGTAAAATGAGCTAAAGAAGAAAACAGCATGCCACTCTAGTGATTCGCCAAAACAACAACAACAAAATAAATTTTTTTTTAAAAAAAGGATCATGAAGAGTTGTACATGGCTGAAAAGCAACTACTAGTTTCATGAGGGAAAGTAGTTATAATGTGCTAGATAAGCATTACATACAAAATTGACTATATATTGAAAAAAGTCATTTTCCTAGGTTGTAATATTGGTCCAAAGACAAAAATTTCTTCCCCTCTGCTATGAGAACAACAGACTAATGTGACTTTTGCAAGTTCAATTCAAATGATTTGAAATTCATAGTTATTTTCCAGGTTCGTGGAACTGATAGGATATAAATTGGCTAGCGTTTTTTAAAATTTTTTAATTTTATTTGTTTTGATTTTAAGGAAAATGATGCCTCCAAAAAGAGACTAATGTATTTCCTTTTCATTAAGTGTTTGTTAATTACCATAGATTTTGAACAAGTATAATAATCTCCCCTTTTAAAAAGAAAATTGCTGGCTATTTAGAATTTTCATGAGGCTTCAAGAGCAAAATGTTGAAGACTTTTAGTGCCTTTTTGGTTGTTATGCAGTGATGGTGTTCTTTAGAAGGCTAATAGCATAACTTCCTAAGTTCTGTTTGCCATGGAATACTGTTGAGAATGAGAATGTAAAAAGCTCCTATTCTGTAACACTAGTATCCCAACAATGTGCTTTATTCCAATAAGTTTTTAACTTGATTTTTTGACACAATAGCTTATATTATTTCTATTTCCAATTTGATAAACAAGAAAAAGGAGGGCTCCAAATGATTATAGGCTACTTTAACTACTAACATATTAGGTGCCTTTTATCAAATCGATCTACTCATTTTGATGAATAAGGTATTTGTTAAATAAAAGATTTATTAAGTAATTATTTTGTGAAAAATGAAAAATTTATAATAGATGATCTTCAAGAAAATGTTTACTGAAAGCCAAATATTTCATGATTATATCTAGAAAAGGAAATTTTTTTTGGATTCCTAGATAAGAAAGTAGAAATGAAATTATTTTATTAGTGTTCGATTGCTATTTGCCAATGATTCGTCTGAATAGTAGGAAGCATGTATGAAGTAAATAATTATTCTCCCATTTGAACACAGTTTTGGAATTCTTCTTCCATATTGGTGAATTAGTGACTGATATTTTCATTTTCATTTGCTTTCTAACCCATTAAAAATATCTGTTAATGGTCCAAAACAAAAATTAATAACCCCTTTGAATCCAACAGAAAAAAAAACATAAATAATGATAGTGTAGGTAGAGAAATCTAATTGTTCTTGTTTAATCAGAAATCTGATATTCCAGCTGTTAAAAAATCTTCCAAAGTGGCAATTGGGAGCATCACCTCATTTTGGAGTTGTTACCCAGAGCGATTGTTTTTTGCTTTACAAATGGGAGAGATATGCAATTATCTGCTGATGATTTTCATACCAGGGTCTTGCCAAACAATTAAACAATGCATCTTTGAACAAAAAATACAGAAATTTTATTTTTTTTACTTGTTGAAGCCTATGCAATTATCCTTATTCATTTATTATGATCTACATATCCTTTTGAAATTTTTTGAAAATTTAACTTTATTGGAAGGCAATTCTATCAGCAAATGAAAATAAGGCTCAAAATATTTAACTATAAGGTAACAAAGCTTGATTCTGAGTTATTATACCCTCTTTATTGGGTTTTCATGACCCTGCTGCCTTCTTATTCTCTTCCTATTTATAACACAATATATATTGCTCCTCTTTTTCACTTTTCCTGGAGGAAGTCATTGATATTGATGTTGATAGAACATTGACACGGATTCAGAAAAACTTGCATTCACATCTAACCTCAGATGCTAGCTGTGTGACCTTGTCACAAGTTCTATCTCATTTTTGTAACTATAAAATGAGAATAATAGCACCTATCTCACAGGATTATTATAACCATCAAACAATATTATTTGTAAAAAAATATGCCTGTTATATAATAGGCATTTATTTTTTGATTCATTATTAACTATGTCCTGTTACCTAATTATAAGTACATTTCAACCTTTTTTTGTGATTTCATCAACTCTCAGTTGTTCAGTTATTTGCTTTATAAAAAGAGTTTCTATATTTATTTATACAGTCATTCTCTCTCCTAACATCCTGTATCACTTGAATCCTACTGGACAGCTCTAGTTACATGTTCCAAAGATATCTCAAACATATTCAAAGAAAACTCATTATCTTTCCTTCAGCTTCCCCATTTCTATCTCAATTCCCAATATCTAATTAAGGCATTGTTATCCTTTCAGTCACTCACTTTATAACCTTTCAATCATCTTTGACTTTTGCCTCTTTCTCAAGCATCATATTTTTATTTATATTTTCACTTCTACCTTCATAAATGTCACACATAAGTGATAAGACATATGAGACGTGATAAGACTTGAGGACTGGAAATATAGTTTGAAAAGTCTCCATATATTGGTAGCTTTTGATGTAATAAGAATGGGTGAACAGATTCAAACAAGAAAAAAATGAATTTAATAATTGATACAATTCATTGACATAAATGTTCCCCTAAGACAATTGTACAAAATCATATATGTTATTTAATTCTATGGCTTTGTATATTTTATTCATGTAGCGACAACTTCATCTTATATTACTTATGAAAAATCTCAATTTATCAGATGATACAAGCATTTTCCAATAAACCTTCCTTTGAATGATTCTTAAGCATATAGAAAACATTTTTATAATCTAATAATCTAACAATCTTAGTAGATTCAATTTTCTTTTTTCAAAATAGATTTTCATTGATATCTTATATTTTACATTACCTATTTTCCTCCTTAATCCTTCCCTTCTTCCTCCCATTGAGTCATCCCCTAAAATAAAGAATTATTTTTAAAAGAAAATTTCCTTAGAAAAACTAGTAAATATATTGAAAAGATATTATGTAAGATCCAATATCCCAAAGCCATGGGGCCATATTCCACAAGAAACTGGGGAAAATGTCTTCTCTACATATTTTTGGAGCCAAGTTTTTTCTTAATGATTTCATAATATTCAGTTTTGATTGTTTCTTCATTATTTTATTTCCATTTGCATTTTTGTATCTATTGCACATAGTTTTTTTTTGTTTGTTTTGTTTCTGCTTGCTTCAATTTGCACCACTTTTGTGTATCTTCTGATCTTAGTTTGTATATATCAGAGAATGTGTATTTCTATAGTAAGGCAATATTCTACTGCATTTTTATACCATAATTTGTTTAGTCAAGGAATTATTTTTCTATATGTTTCAATAGAGACAAAGCAAGAATCATCTTAGTATTCTCTTTCTTTCTGAAACAGCATTCTTATCTCTGATCACCTACACTTCCTGTAGTATCCATTCTGTCATTTCTCAATGAATAAGGAAAGGAAATAAGCAAACAGTACCTACAATCTTCATTTTTCTTTTTCCTTTTTATACAATTATGGCTTCACTTTCCTTGTTAAATATCTTTCAGTCATAAATTTCTTCCCTGATAGTAATTTGTTCCAATCTACTATCCAGGTTTGGGGATAGTGTGACTGATATTTATAATTTTTTTAGTGAAAAGGTATATAATTTTCAACTTTAATAATTTGGAAACAGCAAAGGATGGGACATGGATGCTAGAAATTGAGTTTTAGCTCATTATTATCCCTTAACATAAAAGTCACAGTTATTGAATTGCAGAGCGAGAATAGAATCTAGAGAAGGGATTATTACTTTTTGTTTGTGTCATGGACCTCTTTAGCAGTCTAGTAAAACATACCAATTTTTTATCAAGGTAATGATGATCATTACATAAAATACATAAAATCACTATGTGTTGTAAACATTTCAATGTTGTTGAACATGTTTAATGATGTTGAAATCATTATCAAAATACATTCTTAAAAATAATTTCAGACCTCAGATTAAAAATTGCTGTTTTAGAGATTGTTTTATCAAACTCTCTCATTTTGTGGGAAAAGGTGAAGGTAAGAGAGGTAAACTTAATTGCCTTAAATTTATATATATATATATATGTGTGTGTGTGTGTGTGTGTGTGTGTGTGTGTATGAGTTTAATCTCCAGACTCTTCTTTGTCCTCTCAATTAATACAGTTGAAATTATGACTATAAAGAACCTCTTAATTTTTGTGGGAGGAAGCTTTTAAATCAAGTTCTGGGGTGATATTAACTTTAATGAGACAGGAGAAGGCACTAGAGGAAAAACTTGGATAAAGAAAAAAAAAAGGAAAATTAGAAAGCATTCCATTTCATTTGATAATGATTTGCCTAATCAGAAATTTGAGTTCCTGGCATCAAAAATAAGGCAAAACTAATGATTTAAAAAAATACTTAAAACAGACAAAATAATTATTATTGAAACTATGAAACTTTATTTATATGTATATTTGGTTGATATTTTTCTAATTACTTGATGACACAGTACTTCCAAGTCTTCTTAAGGACATGCATTGAATGTTGGTTAATAGAGTAAAATAGATGCTTTGTTCAACAAAGAGGATCTTAAATGAAATTACCATAGGTACTTCTTTTCTCTAAAAAAGGTTTTGATAATATGCTAAGCAAATAATCCTTATCTTGCTTCTCTTTCTAGTGATCTTGTAATAGGTGGATGGCAAGGGGAAAAATGAATATTAAAAAAAGTAGTAGCTGTCAAATTTAATAACTTCAAAAAGGGTCTAGACATCAAATTATTACAAAATCCTATGCCTGGGAAAAATTATTTATTTAGGAACAACTGAAAATGAAATGTCCCTTTGCTATAATTAAATAAAGAATATTTTCCTTTCACAACTTCATGAGGTGAATTGGGATGTGCTGGCATTAGCAGACAAGGTAAGGAAGCTGTTGTCACTTTGACACATGGCAACATTGTCACTGCAAGGATAAAATCCAAACTTCCTTAGATTTAAGTACTACATATTACTGTCTGCATTTGCCTTAGGGAAATATTTGTGTCACTGAAATGGCATTGTCAGGTATTAAAATTTTGTTTTTAGCTATTGGATACTAGGTATTCATTCATTTTCATGTCTTAAAAAGCTATCTTATGGGAATGGTTCTCAAATCTATATTTCTAACTCAAATATTATCATTAGTCTCCTATCTCTCATTGCTATTATAATATAACAATATGATCATATTTTAGCCATTTAAAATAAAAAAAACATGCAGTGAATATGCATTTCCACATTTCACCTCCAAATTGTCACATTTTTCTATATCTCTCACTATCCATAGCCATGCTAGGCTCAGTGTTTTATCCACTATATTACCAGCTGCCACCTAGATTTCTTATGCATAAAAATTAATTGATGTTAATTAATAAAATGATACCAAAATGCTCATCAGTGAGTCACAATGATTTGATCAATTTATTAATAAGCATTTATTAACTGTTTACTATGTTAGCCACTGTGCTAACAACTTAAAAAATGACAAAAGATAATACTTGCCCTAAAGAGGCTTGCAATCTAATGATTTATAATCTAAGTTAAGGGAGATAATAACTCTAACCAGTAATTAATATTGTGGAAAGCACATTGGTATGGGTCCTTGAGTTAAAGGTATTACAAAGGCACACCAAATCCCTCAGTACCCTCAGAATATGGCTAGACTTTGCAAAAGAGTGTTGTGGTTAGCCATTTCTGTACCTGAAATATCAGTGCATTTTAAGGACTCCAGCACTTTTGTAGGCTAAATAGTATAATAGTATGATTGTTAATTTATCCCATTAATTATGTTCTTTCATCCCTTCAAATCTGGCAACCACTCACCTGAAAGCCCTTTACCTACTCTTTCAAGGAGGATCACCACTGAGCTTGATTAAATATAATTTTATTCATGTTCCTCAGTTTGTCTCTTCTCTCCTATTGAACCTAAACCAAAGTTCTCTTTATCTAGGGCAGATCAAATTCCAATAGAAACAGGAGCCTAGACTAAATAATATATAAGGATCCCTTACAACTGCATAGTGACTTAGAAAATCTCATAATAATATCTTTGTTTTGTTGTATTATTATTTATTTTGTTAAATATTTCCCAATTACATTTTAATTTGATTGAGGCCATATTTGGGAATGTTATGGGTTGCATGTGAACTGTGAATTTCTTTTTTGACACCTTTGATCTAGACCAGGGATTTTTCACATTTTTGTGTCATGGACCCATTTGTTCAATGTACTAAAGTCTATGAATCTCTTCTCAAAATAATGTTTTAAATAACATAAGGAAATACAAAATTTTCAGTTAGAGATTATTAAAAATAAATATGTAATTATTTTTCATTCATGTTCATAGGTTCTTTAAAATATGCTTATGGATGTCCTTAAAACCTCTGATCAAAGGACTTTTTTACATATGTGTGTTATGTATATATATGTATAACATATACTTAATTATAACATTAATAACTCATATTTACTTACTGTAGATGTGACCTAAAGAGGCCAGAATTCAATATAACTATTAATTCTTGTATTCTAAACACCATGCCACTCTTAATACAGTATAAGATTAATTTCATTAGCTTTTTTTGATTGCCATGTCATATTGTTGACTTATATTAGGATTTTAGTCAACTACAGCTCCTGGATATTTTCCAAACAAATTGCTATCAAGTCATATCTCATATTCAGTGAACTTATGAAGATGACATTTTGAGCACAAAAATACAGGACTTTAAATTTCATCTTATTAAACTCAGCCTGTCAAGACTTTTTTGAAGTCCATCATATATCATGTTAACTTCTCTCAAGTTGATGTCATTTGAAAATTTGATAACTATTCCATTTATGCCTTCACCTTCAAGAATGCTGAACAAAATAGGATCAAGGACAGATCTCTTGAACACTTCACTAGAGATTACCCAAATAACATTAACTATTAATGACTCCTCTTTGACTTTGCCCATTCAATCCCTTCTAACTCTATCCAACACACGTCTCCATTTTGTCCACAAGAATAGTAGACAAGTTTATTTATAGAATGAAAAACTCTATAAATTCTTGCTGAAGGTATACCATATCGATAGCTTTCTTCTCTGCCACAATAGGTACAACTTATTATAGATTAAGTCACACTGGCTTTTGCTGAACCATATTCACCAAATGTCATTTTAAGTGAAATTTCTATATGGTTTTCCAATAATTAATTGAAACTCATATTGATAATTCTTTTCCTTTTATGAAAAGCTAGGGCATTTGCTTTCCTCTACTTTTACTGTACCCATTCTTATTCTTCACAAACTTTCTAAGAGCATATTTGTATTTTTTTTCATTACCTTAAAATGGAGTTCATATGGATCTATTGACTTGAACTTATCAATGGCAACTGGATGAGTCCATCAGAGTCACTCCATTGATTTAAAGTGGCCATCATAATGACAAACATGCTAATTAGTAACTCACAAGAGGTAATACAGTTAGCCATTGCATGGACTATTCCTTTAATATGGATTAGTCTATAAGATAATCTAGCTGTTACCTGAACAAGCCTCTAAGAGCAAGAGATTCAGAAAGATAAACACTTTAATTCTAAGGAACATAAAAGAAACAGTAACATATGGTAAATACCAGAGAATATAGGGCTAAAAGAGAGGCCAATAGTCAAAAACCTTGAGCAACTAAAATTGAGCACCAATAAGATGCTGGTCATCTTGAGGGTAGATATAAAAACTGGGGAAGTAGATCCCTCAAAAGGTAAAAAGATGAGGATAGAAAAGAAAAATTTTCTCTATTTAATAACTTATATAGCCTTATTGGTAGTCCTATTTGAATAGGGGGACAATGCTAGAATCCTCAAAGATACAGGATGTGAGATCATGGTACCTAAATATAATACAGAATCTTCCCAGTAACAGCAAAGTAAATTTTAAAATGAATCTAATATGTTTTTAGTTTAGTTGTGGAGACAGTGACTAGTTCATTCAAGTTAAAAGTGATAGGATTATGCTTTGAACAACCTTCATTATAAAAGCAGTAGGTCACAATGGATTTACTTCATAATAAATTGGCTACGTAACTGTCTGTCTATTCATGGTCAACAAGGAGGCTTCCTGAATAATAATTCAAAACCAATTTATATTATGAGTGCCACCAGAGGTCATTCTACTAAATAAAGTTCAGAAATCTAATAAGCTGTCTTAGCTGGGTATTCTGCTTTTCACACAGGCTCTAAATTACAAAACCTTCACAAGTCTTGAATGAGACCAAGAAATGATTTAGAATTGTGTGATTGGCATTATATGGGAGCCTTATCTTGATTTACTAGCGTATGGACAGATGATTGATAAATATGAAAGCAAGAGAAGGCTATGCCATTTTACAGAAGTCAGAAGCAAATTGCTTACTTTTTTTAAGTACCTAGAAACTAAGAATATCTAAGCACAGGAAGTCCTTAACTCACAAAGAGGTCATGTGTCAAAAGTTTTTTCTTAGGTTAGTTTGGAATTCCCTTTTTTTCCTCAAAAAAAAAAAAAGCTTTTATATTTTCTCTCATAAACCCAAAAAAGGAGATGTAGCCCAAAACTTCACCTCATTTATCCTTATATTTGTCAACAAAAACAAACAACAACAAAAAGTATTGTCACAAATCTGTAGTCTTTTGAAAATATTCTGGGTTAAATATATTTTTTAGATTAACCTAAAGTTTTTACTAGGCTAACCACGGTTAGGAAAGCATAAAAGGAATGTGTGACATTAAATAGATGGAATACCTAGGTAGGAAGAGTTCTCAAATTGGCTATTGCTGTATTAGGAATTACTTTTAGTTCAATACCTCTGCAAAAGTTTGGTATTTCTTAATTTATTTAAGTAGCAAGTGACCATTTAATAGATTATTATGTCAATTGCCACTGTAATCATCCAGTCTTCCTTCTCCTTTTGTTTACTATTTTCTCCCCTTCTCTCTCTCCCTTCCTCCTTTCTCTTCTTTCCTTCCTTCTTCCTACTCTTTCCTTTCTTCTTTTAATTCTTCTTTAAAAACCAAATACTGAAAAAAAAATCTAGAAACATAGCACTTGATTCAATCAATCTACATCCAACCACTGAGCATCTTACAGTGAATACAACATTAGATTAGGCATAGTTTCTTAATACTTACTTACTGCACCCAAGTTCAATATTAATTTTATCTAATATCAAAAATATGCTTTCAAGTGAAGTCTTATCCAATTGATAATACTCTTTTGAATGTTAACATTATTCAAATAAATAGAACTTTGGTCAAATCAGTCCCACCATTGGAGGTTTTCTAAACAACAACAATAAAATTTGCATGACAAAGGAAATTAAAAAAAACTATTTTCTCTATATATACTACTTCCTATGAAAATTGCTACCCTTTCATGAGGTTGACTGCCACCAGCTGTTTACACTGGATTTTCCTCTATGCCAACATCTGATATTTTAATTTGAGAAAGATTTTACCAAGAAAACTCAATAGAAATGTTCTAGATCCACAGTCATTTTACAAGTTAGTTGTCTACAATACAAACCTCCTTCTTCGCAGGTACTGAAAAGAATTGTTTTGAGTTTATTTCTTCATGAGGAAGAAGAAATCATTTCTAGAAGTAGATAAATACATTCCATAGACCCATTCATCAGACTTGTAAGCCATATTAATTATCACTAGTATTATTCACATATTACAAGTCAAATACTTTTTTCTTTCATGGAAAAATAATATATCATCTACATCTTATGTAGTGGGATTTGTAAATTACTTCCAATTTCCAATCCAAGACAGTAAGAGAGAAAAGGAGGTCACTGACTAATTAACTTTCTAATTAAAGGAACATGGACTCCATCTAATTACAATTAAAATAAATACAAGCAGTGCATAATTAGAAAGGTAAATCTGCACTGCTTAAAATTTACCATTGTTTTTCCTTTCATTCCATTTTATTATTGTTTAGCATTCACTTAGAATATTTTTAAACATACTTTTTTAATTTTTAACATATTTTAAATATATTAAAATTTTAAAAATATTTTTAAATGCTTTAAAAGAGGTTTTATTTATTTCTGCCATTGCAACTGCAAAGTAGGTCAATATTCACAAACAGATGAAATGAGATTCAGAAAGACAATGATATTCACACTATATCTCATCTGTGGAGCTGGGACTTGAGTTCATGGTCTTTTGAGACTATAATGCTATACTCAATCCAGTAGTCACCATCATTTCTCTTCCTCCTTGAGTTCTTTTATTTTGAGGAATAAAGAGTGTTTCATGTATATGTACTTATGAAGACATGATAGACACATCTATGCAAAAATAACAACCACAGCAACCCAAACACAATAATAATACTACGGATACTAAGGATTGTAAAACATTAGGAAGAGTCCTTGGGAAAAACCTGTCAAAACCATTGTTTAAGTAAACATGATAGGATTATCACAACACTATGGAGCACTCATTTTGGCATTATCTAAGTGGTGATCATCCAACTGGTGGCAAATATCTGTAGCTAGATAGTGCTAATAATATACTGTTTTGTTTTCCCTTTCTTTAAGAGTCACTTGTTTTTTTCCATAAGATACACAGTTACTTTCTAGAAGAAAAAAAGTAAAATAAAAGCAAAACAAGGTTGCATTTATGTTTTACAACACAAGGTTGAAATTAAATGTGTCATTTTTCACCAAAATATTGTTTCCCATTACTGAAGAGAAGTGATGGGCCTGAGGGTCTCATGCATTACAAATCTCATGTGCTTTAAATTGCTAGTAAATCACTTGCGTTTTTGCCTATAGTAGTTTCTGCCTAGCTCAGCGTTTATTGCTTACAGCTGAATATGGGCACCTAAATCATCCATCATATTTTTATAACCTACTGTAGCTTTCCATTTCATACACCAAAGAACTGGCACATTTTCAGAATGGAAATGGGTAAGAGCTTCCCTCACATACCCAATGTGTGTAATAAATGATACATGGATTTTTATAAAGGAGGAAATATATTTACCAACATCAAGAGCTGAGAGCTTTTCAAATTATCTACTTACAAACAAACCCCTAATCTAATTTTCCATATTAGCATCTTCACAAATGAATGTTAGTGTGTTTCCAAATATATGTTTATATATCTGTTGATGGAATACAAAAATATTTAGATTAAAGATTGAAGAAATATTATATTCCAGATTCATTGAATTGTTACCTTTAAAAAAATTCATTTCTTCAGGTTACTCACCTTTCATTTCTTTTAAGAGTAAAAAGTGTTAAAGAGCTCTTTTGTCCCAATATTTTATTCATATTTGAAAACTGAAAGACAGAAAGATTGCATAGTAGATAATGCCCTGGATCTGGAATCAAAAAGACTTGACTTCAAACCCTGCCTTAGAGACTTTCTTATTATATGATTCTGGGAAAATCACTTCATCTCTGTCTGCCACAGGTTTTTTCATCTGTTACATGGGGATAATAATAGCATCTAATTCCCAAGGTGGTTATGAGGTTAAAACAGGATAATATTTGTAAAAAACTTTGTAAAACTGAAAGTGCTACATGAATATCTGTATTATTTTCTTAGAGAACAACTAGTACAACTCCTTTATTTTACAATTGAGGAAATGAAAGTTTAGAAAAATGAAATAACTTGTTCAAACTCAAAGATCTACATAAACGGTATTAAAACCTAGTTTTTCTGAAATGCTAAATTTGTGTCTATAGTTCTGGGTTAAAATTCAGATTTCTACCTCTATGATTCTGGCAAGTCACTTAACATGTATGGGTCTCTGTTTCTTTATAAAACAGAGAAATTGAGCTAGATAATCCTTTAGCTTCTCTTTCAGATCTAAGTCTTATGATGATACTATTATATTTTTATTTCCCTCCTTGAATTTCATCACTGGTTCCCCCTACAATTAATACATATTATATATGTTTAAGAATCTTGATAACTTTTTAAATGGTATTTTATTTTTTCCAAATATATGTAAAATAGTTTTTGACATTTATTTTTGTAAAACTTGTGTCTCAAATTTTTCTCCCTCCTTTTCTTACCTCCTCCTTCCTTAAGACATCAAGCAATATGATATAGGTTAAATATGTCCAATTCTTTTAAACATATTTCCATATTTGTCATGTTGTGCAAGTAAAAATAAGATCAAAAGGAAGAAAACTATGAAAAAGGAAAGCTAACAAACAAGAAAACATGTAACAGCAAACAAAGAGGTGGAGATACTATGCTTTGATCCAAATTTAGTCTCCATCATTCTCTTTCTCTGGATGCAGATGTCATTTTCCATCTGAGGAATATTGCAATTGCCTTGAATCATGTTGTTGAAAAGAGCCAAGTCCACCACAGTCAGTTACTTGATAATTTTTTTTAAATGTCACATATTTTAATTTCAACCAAAAAACAGTGTATTCTCCTTAAAATAAACATTTTTTCAGAAAAGTACTTTATAAAAGCTATAGGAGTGTTTCAGAGTTTGCTAATGAACTATTGTTTATAAATTTTGAGAAGCTCCTAGACAGTTAATGATATCTACTGGAAAGAGAAAATTTTCTCTTTTTTAATGGAAGGAATTCTGAATATAAGGGAAAAAAACAATTAACCAGAGGTTTTATGTTCAAGCATAGAGATACATTGCAACTTTACTGATGAGGACTGAGCAAAAAGGAGGAAAGGTAATGCAAATTTGCAGATATCTAATTTCCTTCCCTGGTTATTTCATATTCATGATAACTAAGAAAAAATAGAGTAAGAATATTGATAATAATTAAGCAGAGAAACTCATGACAACCAGAGAATTTTCAAAAGAGAATCCATTGCTCACATGTGTAAAAAGTTTATTAAGGACTTTTAACATCTAACTGATTCCATGTCCTGGGAAGGGCCATGATTTGAATTAGAATTGAATGAATAAGAAACAAATAGTCTAGTAAAGTTTTGCATCAGGATAGGTTATCCTTCATCTATAAAAATTAAGGTTTACCAAGAAAGGTAACAAATAATATATTCATATATATATATGCCTATATATATATATATACACATATATAGACATATATGTGTATTTTGAGTTCCAAAGTTTCTCCATCCCTCCTTCCATGCCCTCCCCTCTTCCAAAGAAGGTAGACACTTTGATCTAGTTTATATATATATATATATATGTATATATATATATATATATATATATATATGTGCTTACATGCAAAATATATGTCTATATTAGTCACAGTTATAAAAACATATCAAAAGGAGAGAAAAACATGAGAAAAAATAAAGTGAAAAAATATGCTTTAATCTGCATTCAAAGTCCATAAGTTGTTTATTTGTTTTTGAATAGCCTTTTATTTCATAATACCTTTTTACTTGTCTTGGATCATTGTGTTACTGAGAAGAGCTGAGTCAAATCATCACACAATGTTGCTAATAATGTATACAACGAAAAGAAATGTAGCAAAGGATTTAGAGGATTTAGTTTCGAATTCTATCTCATACTTTCTACTTGTCTTAACATGGGCAAATCCTAGTGCCTCAGTTTCCTCTTCTACTAATGAGATGGTTGGGTTGACTTATGAGGTCTCATAGCTCCAGAAAATACAATTTTTTACTCCATTGATCCCAGCCAACTGCCCTAAATCTTCTTTGATCCTTACTTTTTAATTAACATATCTTTCTTGGATGTTTTTGCTTACTAAATCTTAACACTTGACACTATTCTAATACAAATGCTTTCACATTCATCTTCTACTACTATACATGTATTTTTAAAGGTATAATTGGTTAATGACTCTTGTGTAGTATCTACTTTGGTTTATTTAAACAATTTCTCTTCTTTCTTTTTGTAAAAATGATTGATCTTTTAATCTTCTTAGTTTCATTTTTGATAATGTCCTGTAACTTATGGACTGTTACCATTTGGAATTTTAATCCATTTAATCAACACACTAATTGTGTGTGTATGTGTGATCTCTTTGATATTTCCTCTCCCAACCTATGTCTAACTGTAATCTCTTCTATTACAAAGTCTGATACTGAATGATCACTTTCCCTTTAGATTTCTTCTTCAGTAACCAATAAATTCCTCTTGGTGAAAATAAGTCCAGAAGATCAGTTCCACTGAACATTTATTTTTCCTCTGTGAGTAGTGATGGCAAAATGACTTACTTTGGAACAACAAGATTTGGGGGTCAGTGTTGTATATGTGAGACCCATGGGTTGGAGATGGTCCTGGGTACTAAGAAACTTGCCAGTTCTTTTCTGACAGAGTATTTAAGCAAAATAGTGCTGGTGTGTTAGTCAAATTCTTGCTGTTTTGGTAGAGATTTTGTGAAGATAATGCAAAAAGTACAACCTGTGCTGGACTTGTCAACTCTGCAGTAGCATAATTTCAGTAGCCAGGGGATCCTGGGAACTTTCATATTGTCTCCCTCATCTTTCTTAATTTGCTAGTGCTATCCTCTCTAAGGTTACCTCCTATATACTCTGTGTTTATCTTTTATGTGCTAATTTATCTACAATGTCTTTCTCATTAGTGTATAAGTCCTTGAGGTTAAATAATGTTTTTAAATTTTTTGTGTGTGTGTCTCCAATACTAAGCACAGTATCTGGCACATAGTAAGGCTTAATAAATGTTGCTGATTGACTAGCTGATTAAGTATGAGTGTGTGTGGTTAGTGTCTAATTCTTTATGTAAGATAGTCATAAAAGCAAATGCTGGGAATATTCTTTGATTTTCCTAATAAGTCTCTGTGTCTTATGCCCTTTCCGAATCCAGGAAGATATGACACTACTGGGATCTTGTAAGTAATGATGGGCAGTCAGTCATTTCCTATGTAGCAAGTAAAGACCTATTAATGGTAAACTGAAAGAAGCAATAGCAGAAAGTCTAATAAGACTCAGAAAATAAAGGTGTAGAGACTTTAATAGTTTGAGGGAAATGAGATGGGTCGCAATGATTCCCAAAAAAATATCTAAATATTTTTGGGCTCATTTGTCTTAAAATTAAATATCCTCCCATTCTGTATGACACTTTGGCCAAGGCACATCTGAAGTAGTATATTCATGGGGTCATCAGAGTCTCTAATGGTGGTAGTGGTGGAGGATGCTATGAGTATGCTTCAGCAACTTAAAGGATGAAATATGTAAGATAACAGGAACATAGTTTCAGATCCAAAAGGGACCTTATAGGCCATCTCACCCAACATCCTCATTTAACAGATTAGAAAACTGAAGTTCAAAAAGATAAAGCAACTTGTCCAGGATAACAGAATCAGAAAATGGTAGGTCTAGGACTCAAATTAGGTTCTACATTCTAAACTCAAGGTTCTTTCCACAGTCTTTTATTCTATGAAAACTCAAGAGGAGCAGAGAGGCATTTTTTTTCCATACTCAGTGAATACATTTCCCTTTAGGGGAAAATTTGAACAAATATCATTCTTGAAATGATGAAGAATAAAATTTTTGCTTTGGATAGAATAAAATACTATCTATATTTGACTGATTTTTATGTTACATGTTTTGCATTCTTTCCCAATTCATCCATGTTTTTCATATGTTATATCCCTTTGGGGGAATCTTTCCTTAATACCATTTGATACCAGTAGGAAAAACCATATTTAGAGATGCTGATTTCACTGAAATCTCATTTCTTTTCTTATCAGTGAACTCATGTTATGCAATTTCAGTGGCAAAATTATTTCAAGTGAGCATTGAAAAGGGCCTCAGGTTCATTTTCTACTTTCATAATATTCTGATTATTACCAAGATAGGATTTCAATCTTCAGTTGTGGCTTTCAAATAATTTCTTCCATTTCATATGTCCTTATTGGACTTAGGAAGGAATTTTCAGTACAATAGTCACAATGACTGAGATACATCTATGAATTATCCTAGAAGCAGAATTGTACAAATGTACAATTATGTACAAATATGCATATATATTTATAACCTTATAAATATATTAATATGACTATAGGAAATACTTTCCTCCTTCCAAATCTTAATTTTATAAGCCCCAAGAACAGTCTAAAATTTGTTTCAAAATTTTAATCTATGCTTCTTTCAAAAAGAGCTCATTTTAGGGCTTCAACTAATAGTTTTACAAGTACATTTTTAGAGAATTACCATCACATATCTTGTAATATGCATAATTAGGAGATATCTTTGTCACTGAGTTCTCTCTGTCTCTATTTTTGTCCCTCTCTCATGAAATAAATTAAGAATATTCTCATAGACTATTTCCCTGGCTTTGTTAGGTAAACGAAAACAAGAATGTGGATCACTCATGGTGGAGAAAAGTAAGGGAAATAATGCATGTACTATATAGACTTTGACAACAGAATACTATTCCTCCTTCACAATCTTTTTTTACTTCCTTTAAAAAGCCCTTCATGTTTGATTTCACATGACTCTGGAAACACATTCCTTCATATAAAAAGTTGCCTCATTTTATTGTAGTGATGACTTCAAATTCTTGAAGGCTATCTCAACAAAGCCCAGGCTCTAAAAGGCTTCCACAAAAGTGGAAGACTGCTGAGTATGGGCTTGGAAATACCCTATATGCACATATGCATTTTATACTTAAAAAAACTTGGCATGAAAACAACAACAAAATCTACTCATACAAGTAATAAATTGATTGGATAAATTTGACATCTCTCACATTTAAACTTCATGGCTTTCATAGAATATTTAACAAAGTGAGAAACTTTTAAAACTTTAGATTAGATTTAGATTAATTAGAATTTTTAAATAGGAGTTCATGAAAGGGAACAAAATCATGTTGGAAGAGCAATGCAGGAAAAAAAATCTTGTGTTTACATTTGTAAACTCTGTAAATAATTCAGAAAAAATAAATAAAGATGAGAGAAGGAAATCACATAGAACAGATACAGAATATTTCATTTTTTTTACTTTACAAAGACATAGATATATGCAATCCAAAGAATAGATATTAAAATGGTGAAGAAAATGCAATTTTTCCTGAAAAAAAGCTATTTGTTTTCATTAATAAAATATTCCATATAAATTCAATTCACTCAGGACATTTAGAATATTTTTCTTGCATACTAATTTTGTAGAAAATAGGATGAAGAGATGTAGTATACTTAGTTAAAATATCATAAAAATGGGAATGTTTTGCCACAAAAACTACAGAGACCCATGTGCTCCAAATTTTGAGAATCTAGGAATTCACTAGTGAATATAAGTTTCTTCAATCATACCAACTGCAAAACCTTAAAAACTTCCTAGACAGTTTTCAAGAATTTTTATAATCAAAAATGGCATCACCTGCAGGTGAATTTAGTGATGAGCTTCTTCAAACTTAATTTGCCTGGTTTTATAAACAAAAAATTTATCACTTGGCCTGTATTCAAAACTTTTCTAGTTTAGTAGGATATGGTAGAGTTGTATTCTTCTCTCTTAGTGTCAGAAAACTCAGAGTCAGTTTTGTGCCATGAAGAGACATTGACTTAAGATTTTAATGGAGGAAGCTGCACATACAGTAAATAAAATTTAATATTTTTTTTTCCTTTTTTCATGTAACAAATTATCCATTTTGGGGTAAATGGCAAATATGGCTTAAGGATCAAAAGACAGCTTTCTACTGAAAAAAAGTTTTAATCAAATTGCTCTTATTTTTTTCTCATCATTAAGACACATCTATTTTTATTATTTCCCCAATAAGTACCTTTTAATGATACAGGATCATCAAGTGCAGTGGTTTCCCCCCAAAGATAATAAAGTGAAGAAAAACATAATGGGGGAATTAAGAGAGTTAATTGCAGTACAACTAAGGATGCTTCAGATTCAAAGCCCTTGAAACAGCAGGTTGCCTCTACTCAATGTTTAGGGAATACAGGTTCTCAACAGGGTCCAAAAATGTGTGGACAAATTCAAAAAATGTCACCCTGTGAGATCAAACAAAAAGATTTGTCAAAACAATTATAATATTCTTCTCTTCTTAAAGCTTTCATACAATTTATAGCTAGACAATACAATAGATTAGTCAATCAATAAGCATTAAAAAAAAACACCTACTATGTACCAGGCATTGTGCTAAGTGCTGAGGTTACAAAAATAGACAAAACATAGTCCCTGCCTTCAGATAACTCACAATATAATTGGAGAGACAAAAAAGCAAAAAAAGAAATACAAGCTATTATAGGATAAATGGAAATAATTAAAAATCAAGACACTAGAATTAAGAGGGTTGAAAAAAAAGGAAAGTAGGGGCAGAGATGAAGAGCAAGGGAATTTCAAGAATGGGGGACAGATAGAGGAAATAAACAGAGACAAAAATAACGAGACTTGCTTAGAAAACATTAAGAAAGTCTGTGCTATTGGATCGAACAGCTGAGTGTTTGTGTGTGGTGTGTAAGATGTACAAAGACTGGAAAGGTAGAAAGGGTTGGGGCAGACAGATTCACCAAGAGAATATTTCAGTAGTCAAAGTCAAAAGTGAAGAAGGCCCACATAAAAGTAATACAGATTTAATCACCAAATTTAAAGAACAGAAAAATAACTCTATTTACAATAAAAATTTCATTAAAATTTTTGGTGACTGAATTGCAACTTTGATTAGCATCTGTGTGACTAAAGTAAGCAGACTTAATGAAAAACAACTCAATTCATAGTTTAAGCTATTTTTTCCCAAATATGGTATATTCAATGAATTAGATGCATGATGAAGATGAATTCTACTGACTAGTTTTACTGCCAACATAATCATCTAATGAATTGTATATAATCTTTGGAGCAAAACTTGTCCTAAAAGCAATGTTATCTGTATTTAAAACCTGCTGATTTTAAGTAAGGTAGAAAGTTACTTTGCTCATGAGCCATTATTTTCTAGAATATTCTAATCTACCTGAAGTACCCCATTTCAAATGTGTCTTTTCCACTTCAGAATCTAATTAACTCAGCAGGTGCCTCCTTTAAAAGGGTATGAAATATCCCATTTTAAATAATAGTTAGGATATGAAAAGACAACTAAGAAAGAAATCCTTTCTTTTTCTAGCTTTAATGCTATACAACTGAAAATTTATTTTGTCATTTAGAACATTTTATTATGTATATGAGACAAAACTCTATTCAGTTGCCTCATGTTAATGGAGAGATGATTTCAAGTTTCTAAAAAGTATAGAAGAGAGAAGAGACTCCAGGAGGTCCTGCAAAAATTGAGAAGCCTTTGAACATGGGCTCAGCAATGCAATATACACATATGTATGCAAGTATACATACTATACATACATAGGTATATATACATACTATCCACATACATATATATGCTACCATCTTTCTACATAGTTATATATTTACATAAAGATATATACACACAAAGGTAAACATGTGTATACATAAACATATGCATGATATACAATATATGCATATTTATGCTGTAGAGATTTGTGTGCATATGTGGATATATACATTTATTTGTTAATATAGCATATGAATTCTATTTGTATATTTATATGCATGCATATATATACACATAGAATTTATGCTAGTTAGGTGTATGTATCTATCATATATTATATTTATGAGATATATTATGTATATATTATATATACTATATTAAGTATTACATGTTATGTGCATACACACTCTTATTTATTCAATGTTAAATAATTGACTTTGTGAAACAGAATGGTGCTTTCTTGAATTACCCAGGTTTACATTTTTGTTCATTTTTAAATTGTTTTCTCTGTGGAGCAGTAGCATAGAGTGGTCAAGGTCAGGAAGAGGAAATAAAACTAAAATGAATTGTTTGTTACTATTTGTTATCACCTTTATTTCATTTATTTTTTACATGATCCATAGCCTTTTCATTCAGACCTATCCCCACAAAATTGAAAAAAAAACTGTTTGGGTTATTTTATCTTTTCATTTTTCTTTTTTAGTTAGATTATTAATATTGCTTCTTCAAGGAGAAAAGTACTGTAGACATTTATATGCATGAATACAAATTGGTGAGATTACATATTATGAAGATTAATTAACTGTATAGGACGATATGGAGTGAGGTGAGACTGGAGGTATCTGTCAAGAAGCTCATTCTTTCATCTACTAAACTCTTGTTCATTCTGTGATTTCATCATCTAGTTCCTAGTCTTCCCCATAATTTCCACTCCAGCACTTACCCTTAATAACTTCAGTATTCAATTCATGACTCTTATGTACTTTCATCTAAAGTTACAAACCTCTTATGTCCTCTACCTCTACTTTACCTCAGCAATTCCTTCCATCTTTCTCTTTAACTCAAGTATAAGAATTTTTGTTGAAGGGTAGTTTGGGATTGGAAACTAGAAACACTGAAATAGCAAAAGATCACAGGAATCAGAAATTTAAGAAAAAGAAAACTGTTTTGTTGAAATGCCTACAGCCAGAGATGATGTACTGAGAAGGCAATGAAAGACAGAGGGATCAAATGTTTCAGTGAGACATAAAGAACACATACAGAGAGATTTGGAGGATGATGTGGAGACATAGATTGTGTTCAGAAAAGGGAAATTGAAAGTTTAGAATTTTAGAGGGTAAAGCAGTTTCTAGTGATGATTGGGTCTAAGTCATTCCAGGTCATATACCCTAATTCCAAGGCAAATTGAAATATCTATGATCCTCAAAGAACAATATATGCTATCAACCCTCTGCTTCTGGTCATACTGCTCTTCTCACCTTCTTTTGATCTCCTATGCAATATAGACACACAATATGAAGTTTTATAGTTGCATTAGATCTTTTAATAAACACATTTTCACAGAATCAAAGCCTCTCTTAAACTTCATGAATAGACCTTAGGCCATTTACTTCTAAATGTCATATGAGAGTGTTATATGAGTGTATCCCGATATTTATATTAATAAAACAAACATTCTATCTTGTTTAAGCTCGTGATTCATGGAATTCATAAAGCACTGTGTCACATACTAACTTATCAAGGAAGGGTTACTTCCAAAACCTCAATTAATAATTGGTTGAGTCACAAACTGTACATTGAAGTTAACTAAAGTAAGCACTGAAGTGGAGGTTATGGGGAAGAGTAGAAACTGGATGATGAAATCATATTAGTTGAATTATATGGTGAGAAATTAATACATACCATCTTTAGTGAGATATTGGTATGATTAAATGTCCATTTCTTTCATAGTGATATACCAAGATAGTTCTGTTTGATTATATGCATGTCTTCTGATAGACATAGAAATATACACATATACACACATACATTCTTAAATTGACAATAATATTTTATAATTTTTTAATCTGGGTTAATGTGGTA
>JAJPUD010003240.1:231413-261522 GCA_023553655.1 Myrmecobius fasciatus | reverse complement strand
TCCTTCCTCCTCTTCCCCTGAAAATGCTCTAGACGCCATTCTCCACCATCTCCTCCTTCACCACTGTCTCATGAAGGGCAGTCCTCTTTTACAAGACAAAAAGCATCCCTGACTTTATCCACCTTCCCCAAAGTGGAACTTATTCAGCAAGGAGTGGTAACATGATCACATCTACTCTTAAAGAAAATAACTCTGACAGGTGAATGGAGGACAGGCTGCAGTAGGGGAAAACCGGAGGCAAGGAGACCAACCTGGAAGACTATTGGAAAAGTCCGGGGTGAGGACTGATGAAGACATGAATTAGGGCCATGATTATGACATCAGAGAGAAGGTTGGAAGAAATGCTTTTATAAAGATAGAAATGACAAGATCTGACAACGGACTGGATATACAGACTGAGTTCAAGTGAGGAATCAAGGATGACACAAAGATGGAGACCTTTGATAGTAATAAGAAAAGTAGGAAGAAGAGAGGGTTTGAGGAGGCAAAAATCACGAGTTCTATTTTGGACCTGCTGGGTGGAAGATGTCTATGTGACGCCCAGTCCGAGATATACAAAGCTGGTGTTGCGGGTTGACAGCTTAAGAAAGGATGAATATCTAGATCTTGCCATCATTTACACAGAGACGATAAATGAATCCAGAAGCTAGTCACCAAATAAGACACAATGGAAGAAGCCTTGGGAGATTTAGTGGGTAACACTTATGGGGGGTGATCTAGATGAAGATCCTACAAAGAAAATAGACACAGACAGGTCAGGCAGGTAAAAAGAAAACCAAGGGAAAAAATTATCACTCACACTTACCAAGAAGACTATCCCAGAGAAGAGGATGATCAATAGTGCCAAAGACTGCAAAGTGATCAAGAAGGATGAAGAGGGAGAACATGTCCTTAGATTTGGTCATTAAGGGGGCCGCTAGGGAGGTGGTGCAGTGGATAGAGCACCAGCCCTGAAGTTGGAAGGACCTGCGTTCAAATCTGCCTCAGACACTTAATGTTTCCTAGCTGTGTGACCCTGGCAAGTCACTTAACCCCATTTCCTCACGAAAAAAAAAAAAAAGAAAAAAAAAGATAATTAAGAGGTCACTGTTAACTTTGGAGAGAGTGATTTCAGTTGAATGAGGAAGGTAGAAGCCAGATATGCAGAGAATGAAGAAAAAAGTAGAGGGAGAAGCACTGATTAATAAGGATGGCTTTCTTAAGTTCAGTGAAGCAGGGGGGCTTAGATACAGGATGGTAGGTAGTGGAGTGTGTCTGTTGAGGCTCAGGATGCTATCAGAGCCTAGAGGAAAGATGGGGGTATTCAGAAAAGCCGCTGCAGAGAGTGGGATAAATGAATGAAATCAGATTGCCTTATGGCAGTGAGGGCCCAGGGGAGATTGTGTAAAGGCCCTGTAAAATGGGCCTGAATGTAGAGAACAGCGTAGCTGAGTCACCAAGGGATCAGACAGGGAAGGGAGGAAAGCGTAGTTAGTGCAATGATGATAGCAGCTAGTTCTTCGAAAGCACTTTCAAGTTTTTCTCCTCAGAATACCCTGGGAGGTAGGTGCTACCACCACCCCCATTTTACAGATAAGGAAACTGAGAAGGGAAATTAAATGCTTTGCCTAAGGTTACACAGCTTGTAAATGTCTGGGGCCAAATTTGAACTCGGGCCTTCCAGACTCCAGGACTACTGAGTCATCCAGCAGCGAGGAGGAAAAGAAGCAGATGGAACAGCAAAAGACTGATCACAAAATCATGAATGGGCCCAGGATACAAGTGGGTAATGGCAAGAGCATGACTGCCCTTGCAGAATGGAGTGAATCACTGAAACCGAACAAATCGCAGCATAAATATGTACCTCGACATCTCCTAGCTTGAAGGCGGAGGGGGAGGAGGGATGCTGTGAGCCAAATACTGACCTCCCTAAGAAATGGAGGGGAATGTGCTGGGGGTCAACAGAGAAATGGCCATCAAGGCTCCATAGAGGAGAGATTGCTGACCCTGCCGTCAGTGATGGCAGCAGAGAGAGCCTGGGAGTGACCATCAACCAGGGAATATCCTGGCTCCTCTGCCAGGACCACTGAGTTGAGAGTCCAAGGAAAAGGGCAGCCATTGCAGAAGAAGGGTAGCCAGGGAAGGCGCCGGGAGGGAGCCAGGGATCAATGACAGTCAGGAGATGGGAGGAGAGGGAAATGAAAAGTTCTGCGATGAAAGCAGGTTTGTTAGCTAGGGAATGGGCATTCCAGAGGGCAGAGTGGCAGGAGTACTAGGGGAGAGGGGTCTTGAAGGGTCTTGAGTTCATGGCATATGAGGGTCTACTGAGGGCATGGTCAGCCTAGAGGAGAGAAAGTTCTGAGGGGAGATGCTCAGTTTCCAAGCGCTCATCTGAAAGGCTCTCACCTGGAAGAGAAATGTTTTGCTTGGAATAAGAAGAAAGAACAAGGAGGGACGAGGGAAAGCTGAAAAGCAGCAAGCTAAGGCTCAATGGGCTCTGCCCTCGCTGTGCCCCCGCCTTGTGGAATTTCTGTCTCTATTCCCATTGGCATTCAGGAGGCACCCCATAGATGTCTGCTGAATGGCATCAGAGGAGCTCAGGCAGCAGTAGCTGGACCTTCAAGCAGGTGGGGGCTGGCTCAACCACCTGGCACCACTCTGCCTGCCACGGCAGGCACAGGGCACAAAGGGGAATGCCCACAATGTGCAGAACCGGGTAGGACCTCCGTGCTAAGAAAAGGAAAAAAGCCGCCCCTGCAGGAGAGACTTAGGCTAGATTAGAAGCAGTGTTAGAGGAGGAAGGGGCTCAACCCTGCAGAGTCTATCCAGAGCCATCTTCAAAAACAGAATACGCTGGCCTCTGACTGGTAGAGGGAGGGAATGGAATAATTCCCAGGGTCCTGTCCCAGCCATGGACCCTGTATGGTTAATTTGTAGGAGTTGCCCAATAGGCTTCCCCAAGAAGAGGCTCCTGGCACGGCCAGGAGGTTTGGAAGCAGGTTGAGAACCCAAGGAGGACTTTGGGGGGACAGTCCTGGCACTTGGGGGAGCCAGACTCTGATGGTGGTGGTGGCAGAAGGCTGGCAGCAAAGTTCTGTGGAGAAGGGGATCCCTCAGGAGGGAATGGGGTGGGGAGGGGGAAGAAGGGGCACATTTGGGAGCCGGGCTCTGTGGAAGGAAGAGTCGCTCGGTCTGTTTAAGGGCAGTCAGAAAGATGAGGGAGTCGGCTCTGAGGACCTGAGGGATCCAGGTGCCACTCTGCCCTGGGCAGGAGCAACACAGTTTGCTTCAGTTTCTCTGGTGTGTATTTTTTTTAAGTCATTTTATGCACAAGGAGCTTATTTCTTAAACAAACACTCGTGGTTTTGATTTACACCGAAGACGGCTCCTAAATAATTTATAGCGGGTTAAATTTATTGCAGAGCCCTGGCTGGCTGCAAATTCGAATTGCCAAATAATTAGATTTTAGGGCCAAGCTTATAAATTATCCGTCGATTTGTCCGGACTTGTTTGTCAGCTGCTTTGTGCTCCAGGTCATCTTTGGCATTGGGCTATTTGTGTTTTAATTGTTGATTTGCACTTTGACAGATGAGAGCGGACGCCTCCAAGTTTCAGGGGGAGGACGGTGGGGAAATCAGGGCTTGAAAAGGCTTATTTTTCCCTCCCTCCCTCTCCCTTCTTCCCATGTCAACCTCAAGGCCATTAAAATAGAAAAGAGCTCCAATACAGACAAGTAGCTCTGTGTGTGTGTGTGTGTGTGTGTGTGCCCGTACACACACATATACCATTTACTTTAACTCAACCTGAGTTTTAAGAAAACAGATAATGCTGCAAATCACAAAAGAAGCCCGGTGATCACAGCTCCCGGGAAAAACGCACCGCCCACGGATGCCGGGTATGTGGGGAGATGGGCGGCCGGACCCATGCTCACACCCGGCTAAAGCGCGGCCCGCCCCGTACGGAGCGCTGGCATATGGCTAACTTCAGCTAAGCAGATCCTTCAGGGAGGAAGCTGGAACCAAATGATTTCTATGGAGCTGCCTCCACACATACATTCATCACAAAATTAATTGAAACAAATTTCAGGTCCGACAGGGAGGAAGCAGAGCCCCCAGGGTGCCACCGAGGCAGGAACGGCTGTGGCTCCGGCCACTGTCCTCGTGGCAATCGGCTCCGCGGGGGAGGCTCCAGCCAAATCCAAGAGCAAACTCTCCTGGTGGCGAGGACATCTGCCAACTAGGACTTCATCTCTCCTCCCTCCCTCCCTTCTCTCCTGTATAAGAAGGCACAGACCAGGAAGGCTCAGCTAGCAAAGGATCACCAAGAATCCCCCTTCCCCGGGGGGCCAGACCTCCACGCACAAGACTCACAAGGCACTACTCCTGCTCAGCCAAGTCCCCCACAAAGTGGATTGATCAGCCAGGGGTAAATGACTTGCCTAGGGTCACACAGTAAGCGAATGATTTGGTTGCTGAGGTACAGGGAAGCTGGAGGATGTACACAACTGCCTCATTAACCAGACAGCCGTTTGCAGGGTTGGGGGAACGGTCAGCCCTGGGTCCCCAGGAGTGGACAAGGGGAGGGACAGAAGCCCATCACAGGGCTTCAGGAAACAAGCTCAGCAAGCAGGGAGCAAGCCCTCAGGCAGCAGCGGGGGCTCTTCCCGGGGCTTCAGTCCCCAGGATCTGAGGGGCTCCCTCGGCTTCTCTGGGGGATGAATGGGCTAGGAAGCCTGCCCCAGATCTCCCAGAAAGGCAGCAATAGAGCAGGGATGGAATCGGGGTCTGATCTGCAGAAACACACTTCGGGGGCCAGTCCCTCCCCCAAGCAACAGCCCTCGGGCAGCAGCCCTGCCTGCACTGCCCATCACTGGGGGATCGCAACGCTAACCCGGTCCTATCCCAGCTTCCAAAGCTACTCACTTCACCATGAAGCCCCACAAAAGAACACAGGCCAAGGAAGGCTGCAAAGAGGCCCTGCCTGGGGGGCCCACAGCCAAGGCCCTGTCTCCTGGGCGTCCCCCACTCTGCAGAGGGGGAGAGGTGGGCCAGGATTCTCCCCCTGCCAAGGGAAGGTCTTTCTGGTTTTCCTATCTGTCAGAAGAAAACGCAGGGAAGACTCCAGAGCTCCTCCTGGGAGCTCCTTCCCCACTCCTCAGGGAGCCCAAGGGCCCTGTCTGCCTGTCTCTCGGCATCCCAGGCAAGGGTAGGGAAGCGAAAACTTAGTCCTCCTAAACGTTCAAACCCTTCCCCAAGCAGTGGATCCCCTCATGGGAGAGGGCCGGCCAAGGAAGCATCACACCCAGTTCTTAACAATCCTTATCTGCAAATGATGCAGCCAATCTGGAGAGCAATGTTAAACTGTGCCCCAAGGCCTATCACACTGGGCACACCCTCTGACCCAGCAGTGTTTCTACTGGGCTTATATCCCAAAGAGATCTTAGAGGAGGGAAAAGGCCCCACAAGTACAAGAGTGTTTGTGGCAGCCCTTCTTGTAGTGGCAAGAAACTGGAAACTGAGTGGATGCCCATCAATTGGAGAGTGGCTGAATAAATTATGGCATATGAATGTCATGGAATATTATTGCTCTGTAAGAAACGACCAGCAGGACGATTTCAGAGAGGCCTGGAGAGACTTGCATGGACTGATGCTGAGGGAAATAAGCAGAACCAGGAATACAGAGGGCACAATAACAGCAAGAAAGTGTGACGATCAACTACGAAAATCTTGGTGGTGACCCAAGGAAATCCCAATAGACTTTGGGAAATGCCATCTGCATCCAGAAAAGGAACTAAGGCTAAATATAAATCAGCACGTGCTATGTTCACTTCTTTTTTTCTGTTTTTTCTCTCTCTTATGGTTTTTCCCTTTTGCTCTGATTTTTCTCTTCAACATATTTCATAAATATTCATAGTATTTATCATATTTCAATCATATTTCATCAACATTTCATTCATTATCAATTCAATCATATAATTCAAAATAATTCATAAAACAATGTGTATTAAAAATAAAAAATTAATAAAAAGGATACACACACACATAAAAACCAGTCCTTGCCCACCACCTACCTAGGGTGGCTCAGCACAGAGGCTCCTGGAGGCCCCCAGGTCTGCCTCCCCGGGGCCAGGAGGGGCTTTCCTCAGAACCAACTCTCCCCAGAAAACTCCCAGCAGACCCTACCTTAAAGCCACAACCACCTTCTGGGCAGGACACGGAGCCCCAGCCCCAGATTCTAAGCAGCTGCCAAGGAAGATCCAGCCTCACACGCCCAGGGGAGCTGCTCAGCAAACCGAGGGGAAAGCAGGCATGGGACAGAGGGAGACAAGGAGGCAGGAGGAAGGAGTGGAAGGGCGCAGCTTCGTGCCTGGAGGACCCACAGCCCCCAGAGGGTCAGTTCACAGCTCCTCTGGGCCATACGGAGCCCACCCGCTCTGCCCAGACTTCTCCATCAGAATGCCAAACCCCGTAGTTCCTGCCCAGCCCCAGGTCCTCAGCCTGTGTGCAACTCAGAGGGGGACAAGGCCTACCCTGCCATCTGTCTGGTCCTTGTCTAGACCCTCTCCCTTTCTCTAATCCTAGTAAATGAGGCTTCTCTAAAGAGCCGTCCCAGGAAGAGCAACTGGCTCTGCTGGGCTGGGCCCTGGGCAGGGGGACGTGCAGATGGAGGCGGCATGGCCCCCAAGGGTGGCGGCTTCCATTCCCTGCAGGCTCCAGGGAGGGAGGCCAGGGGCTTCTTGCTCAGGCTTCCCCGGCTCCCTGGCTGAGCCCCAGGAGTCTGCCCACGGGCTCCCCTCACAGCTCCGGCACCACCTCCCCCAGCCAGTGTCTTCAGCCCACCAGGGAGCAGGGGTCCCAGGGCAGGCCTGTGCCCCCAACACCAGGGCCTTAAAAAGCCACTTCGGGCACGGTGCCATCGGCTCGTTCTCCCACAGTGTCCCCTTGCCCTTAGAGGCCTAGCCCTCCAGCCATCAAGCCCAGCACCGTGGGGCCACCTCCCCAAGTCCTTTGAGCCTCTCCCTCTCCCACTGCAGCCTTCTCAGGTCCCCACCCCCCACCCTGTTCTTTTTCCTCACCATGACTGCTGACCCTCCCCTCTCATCCCTCTGTCCCCTCTTATCCTTCCTTTCTTCCCTCCTTCCCCTCTCTCATCCCTTCCACTCTCTCCCCTCCTGGTGTGTCAGCCCTCCCCTACACCAGCCCCCTCTCGAGTCCTTTGCCCCTTCCTCCTATCCCTGAGCTTGGGGCTCAGCCTTACAACCTCACCGCCCACCCCTGCCCGCGCTCCCATTCATGTGCTGCCAAACGGAGCTGGAGGAAATCGTGGAGTTGTCATGACTGCGTCCCCGACCCATTGGTGCTCCATAATCTCCTCTGGACCCTCACTGCTGCAAGGTGATCTCCCACTCCCCTGACGAGCACCACGCTCTTCCAGACTTTTGCCTCGACCCTCTCACCTGCCATGATGCCCCCTCCTTTGCCCTCACATCCCATCTCCCAGATGCCACCCTCTCTTCCCTGGTTCTCACACGAAGAGACGACCCTTCTCGGAGCCAAGGCTGAGCCCTCTCCCCTGCCAGTCTCCTGGCTGCTCGGCCAGTCACCTCACTCCATCCCCCTCCCCGAAGGCCATCCACGCTTCCCTTCCTCTCCCGTGCCCTCGCCAAAGTCACCGAGGCGCTCCCAGCCGCCACATCCCACGGCCTCCCCCCGACCTCCCTCGCCTTCTCCCCCCGCACTCTCTTCTGGTTCTCCCGTCTGCCCGACCTCCCCTCGGTTTCTTTTGCTGGTTTTTCTGCCCTGGGCTCTCTTCCTTTCTTCCCCTGTACTCCAGATGATGCTCAGACTGGAACCCCGGCTGTCCCCCTCCATCTCCCCCTCTTTCTCGCCCCCCCATGTGTAATCAGAGGTCAGCTCCTGTCATTCCCACTCGGGTGACCTCTCTCCTCTGACAGGGTCCCCATCCGGGAGCAGGCCCCGTCACCTGTCTGCACTACGGCAGCAGCTGCTGGGGGGTCGGGGGGTCTCCCCACTACAACCCAGCAGGGATATAAAAAAGCGGCATCCTCCACAAAGCAGGGAAGGCCGGGAAGGGGGAGCTGCTGGATTCTGTTGTCGCCACGTTAAGTGTGGGATGCCCGAGATAGGACAGACGTGTGGAGATGCCCACAGGAAGCTGGTAACGTGGGCCTGGCGCTCAGACGATATTTGGGAGTGGGAAACATCTGCATACAGACGGTAAGAGGCTCTTTGGGAGCCCAGGGAGGGTGAGGAGAGAGAAGGCAGATTGGCGAGGGCCCGGCGGTGGCAGGGGAGACAGCAAGGCGATGAGGATCCAGGCCGAGTGGCTGGCAGTGCCCAAAGCTGCCCCTGGCACGGCGGCCCTCAGGGCAGGGCCCAGGAGCAGGAGCCTGGTCTCTAGGGCAGCCCACACCCTGCGCACACTTCCTATTGTTTCATCCCCTCGCGGCTAATTTTTTCCTGCAGTTCTGGCCTGGCTGAAAATAAAGGCAGGTCGCAGCTTGGAGAAAGCCAGCAGATCCATCCCACTCCCCAGGCCCAGGAAGCACCCCCAAACACCCAGACTTTCTTTTCTCTCCCTCTGTGCCCCCCGGGGGTGACTGGCCATCAGGGACGGCCAAGGAAGCCCCGGCTTTGGGGAGCCTTCCCTGAGGGGTGCCTGCGGGGCTCTCCGGCCATCACTCAGCCCCGCTCGCCTGGCAGACAGCGCCAGCTTTAATGCCATAACATATAACCCCTCCACGCTAACAGGAAATACAGCATGCGCCAGGGGAGCCTGAGTTATCGAGGCGGTGCTGAGCATAACTCTGCATTTCCTGATTTGGGTGCATTTAATCTCCACCATAATATTACTTTAATGTCAGTTCTGCATTTCATTTGCAGCCTAGAAGAACAGCAGGGCCTTCCTGTGGCCCCACGGCCAGGTCCTGCCAGCCCAGAGGGGCAGCGGGGCGGGGCGGGGCGGGCAGAACCTACTCCAGGCCCTCCTTGCAGGTGCCCAGGGGACTCCAAAACAGAAGTGGGCAGGGGACGGGGCTGAGGCCGCAGGGCAGGAACGCCCAGGGGAGGAGACACACTTTAACTGGGGCTAGGAGAGAGGCCAGGGGTGGGAGGAAAATCTTAAATTTCCCTCAGCTTTTCCAGAACACTTTCCTCCCTGCCTCGTGGAGGACCGCCAGGCTGCCCGTATCTAGCAGGTTCTGGGATCTTCCAGTTGCCCCCCTTCTCCACGACCCTGCCCAAAGCCAGCACCTGAATGCTTCCCTTTATAAGCAGCAGCCGCTTACTAGCGGGTTACCTGGAAAGGCAGATGGGGCCTCGGCAAACGTTCCCAAGGAAAGAAGCCCCATCGGACGCAGACCAAACGCGAGGAAGCCTCCGTCCCCCAAAGCCGGGGCCCTGGGATACAGAGGAGGAGGAGGCGGCGCTCACAGCGGCCGGGTTGGCCAGGAAGCACGGCCAGAGCCAGGCAGGCCTGCTCACACCCCCGGGCCGGGCACAGAGGCCTCCTCCAGCTCCCTCAGCCACAGGCTGCAGGGGCCCAGCCCAAGTGAGAACTCTGGCTCCTGGATGCCAAGGCCAGCGAGCTCCCGAGCTCTCGGGCGGCTCCCCTGGCACCCTCTGCCCCCAACCACCAGCCATCCCTGCCACACCCTGGTCCTAGCCTCTGGATCCAGCCGAATGCAGCCATTCTCCCCTCCCCGAGGTCACCCGTTCCCCACCAGCATAACCGCAGGGCCTGGATCTGAGGCCCTCCCTGTACAGAGGAGCCCACTGACTCATGAGGGTCTGACAAAGCCCCTACTAAGTGCCAGACACTGGGCTCTGCAAATATCTGATCCTGCCAACAAGCCTGCAAGGCAAGTGCCATTGTTTCCTTGTGAGGTAAGTGAAGCACATAAAGGCCAAAGGACCTGCTCAAGTCCGGGGCAGGATCTGAACTCGGGTCTGTCTGACTCTGAGCAGAGGCTCCTAACTTGGGCCTGGGGTGGGCTACGTGTCCACTGCGGAGGGAAGGTGGGGAGCAGACCATTGCAGGTAAGGGAGAAGGGGGGCAGGGGCGGACATCCAGCTGAACGCAGAGAAGAAGACCGTGAGTAACGGGGGGCCCCGGACGCCATGAAGGGCAGCAGGAGCCACGGCCGTCTTTGTGGAGAGGGCGATGTCTCACGCCACGTCCCCTGCCTCCATTTATCTGAATTTGATACACACGTGCCGCATGTCTGACCCAGGCCGCAATGGGAGGGGGCAGCGAGGGGCTGAGGTCCCCGGCACCCCACACCCCACACCCCGCCTCCTCTGGGCCCCCTCAGCTACAGCCCCTCCTAGCTGGGGATCATGCCCCCCAAAGCAGACCCTGCCTTGTTCAGCAGCTGGAAGGCTCGGTGACATCTACTTAAAGTTCCCACGCCCCAGACAGATGCGCGTCTGCCACTGTGGCTGCCCTCGCCAGCTCTGCCCCGGGCAGGGCACCAAGACCACAGCTTCTCCAGCTAAGGCCACTGACAAGCAGCACCCGGTGCCATTCGGCCACCTCTGCCTGTCTCCAGCAGAGCCAAAGTGGCGCCAGGACAAGCCTGACCACTGGGCTGACCAGCTGCGGGCACACATGGCCAAGGGAAATGCACTAGCAGCCAGTACCTGGGCAACACGGGCCCTGCCTCCGGTGCACAGCGCAGCCTGAGCCCCAGTGGGCCCCACCACTGAAGTCCTTCCCAGTAAGAAAAAGAGCTGCGATGGCTGAAAGCCGCCCCGCTCTCAGGACTTGTGAGCAGCCACAAGTCATCACGCCCACATTCAGGACCCCAAACACCCCCCACCCCCACTGGGCCTTCCCCAGGGCAGCGCATCAGAGGGGCGCCCCCGCCCCCGGGGACCCCTGGCAGCACCTGCCCCCACCCCACTCTCGAGGCCCCTCGCGGTCACCTGAGGATGGATCTGCGGCTTGTCACAGGTGGCCTCGAAGTCCAGCACTAAGAAGTAGTGGTACCTCTGTGGAGGGATGGCCGCCATGGCCGCCATGGCCACCCCGAAGCCGTGAGTCGCCAGCGTCTTGCCGGATTTGGAGCCGAGCTCCGGGACGAAGAGGAGGAGAAAAAGGAGGAGGAGGAGGAGGAGGAGGAGAGCCCAGCACTGTCCTCGCCTTCCACAGCGAGCCTCACTGTCCCAGGACGGCCAAATGCTGCTACCATTGAACACCCAGAAGTCTGGAGGGAGGAGGGGACAAAAGACATGCCGTTACTCTCCCCAGCTCCAGCAGGAGGCCCTCCCTGGCGCCAGCCCCCCATTGCTGCCCAGGCTGGGGTCCCCCGGCGCCCCAAAGCAATGAGGCTCCGAGGGCTCCTCCCCACCCTGGAGCCCCGAGCAGCCCAGATGGCAGATGATCGGTCAGTAAGTCATCCATCCCACGTCTCTGAAACGCCAGCTACGTCCCAACAGTCCCTGCCTTCAAAGGGCCAACGCGCAAACGCCCAGGTACAAACAGGGAGGATCAAGGAGGGGACGACGACCAGAAGGGCCTCCTGCAGAAAGGGGGGTCCGAGCGGCGAGGGAGAGCCCTGGGGGGCAGAGACGGGGAGGGAATGGCGCACCGGCTGGCGGGCCCCTAGCGTATGGGGAGGGGAGGACAGGCTGCCCACAGAGGAGTCTGCGCTCGATCCCGGCAGTAAGAGGGAGCATCGGTGGCTGGCCGGCAGGAGTGAAGGCCTGGAGTGGCAGAGGGAGGGGGCTGGGGCAGGGACACCTGAAAAAGCCACTGCAGTGTGCAGGTGACGAGGGCCTGCAGCGGGAGGCAGCCTGGTGAGTGCGGAGCAGGGAACCTCTGGGAAAGGGCCTGGGGGGCAGGGCTGAGGTTGAGGGGCCACAGGGAGGATTCGGAGATGAAAGGGGGCCCAGGTTGGGCGTGTTGGGTTTAAGATGTCCAGATACACCTGGGGGCTCCAGAGAGAGATCTGGGCTGGAGAGAGAAGGGGGACTCCTGCACCTGAGCCGCCAGGAGCTGACGAGATCATCAAGGGAGAACTTGTAGAGGCGGGGAGAAGACAGAGAGCTGGAGGGCCTGGACCTGCCTCCCCCACCCCTCCGTCCCCTCCACAAGCCACCTCAGCCTCTGCAGACACTCCCGACACAGGACCTGTCCGTGCTGTCCCCTCCCCCATCACGGCTGTCCCCCACAATGTCCATCTCGGAGCTAACACCGTCTGGCAGTGAGCCTGGTGATCCCGAACTCTGGCTGCCCTGGCAACTGTGCCAAAAGTCTGGTGGGGCAGGAAGAGCAGCACGACTAACGCTCTAATCCAAGGATCTAGGGGTTCATGGGCTGAGAAAGAGGAATTCTCACTTCTCGGGCAGTCTCCCCACTAAGCCCCACAGCATCTGCTGCACCAAGCAAGCAAGCAAGCAAGCCAAGGGCCCTTTGGAGCCAGGGACTCTGTTCCCAGCAGCCCCCGCTGCACTGACGCCCCTCACTCTCCCTCCTTTCCCCCCCAAACTCACACTCCCTTTAACTAGATCAGCAGCTGCTGCCTCCTAAGCCAAGAGCACCAGAGCCGTCCAAGAGCAACCACAGACTCAGCCAGGAACCACAGGCCCACCACCCACAGCTCCCTTGGAGGTGGGGGCTCACAGGATGAGAATGGGGGCAGGGGGTGTCCTGGGGGTCAGCTCGAGGCTCCCCCATTGAGGCAGACAGGGCCAGTCGAGGCTGATAATCCTCCAGCCCCGCTTGGGGCCCGTTTCTCTCCCTGTGAAATGGGTTTTCAATGGACTCTGATCAGCATTGCCCAGGTCCCACCTCAAGAACTATTTTACGGCCTTTTCAAGTAACGGCAAAGAGAGCCCATAAAAGTGCAGCTGTGAGACCCAAAGCGGGCTCTCATTTCCCGGGGACTCGGGCTACAGAGCTGAGAGGCTGGTACCCCTCCCCAGGGCTGCTTCCCAGCATGCCTAGCAGCATCAGCATAGCCCCCTCCCCACACTCTGACAGGACCAGACCCAGGGCTGAGCCTGGGAATCCACCTCCTCTGCACGGGCCAAACTCGGCTCCCCTGCACAATCAGGTACGCCACGAGTGTCTGTGGACGAGCCCACGCGATACCCAGAGCCACCCAGGGCACCTCACCCGGGCAACCTCAAAGCAGACAGGAACGCCCACCACAGCCACCATAAACGGTCACGAGGCCCCTGCCTGCAGGGGATGGGGAGATCTCATCCGGGCCACTCTCCTGGTTAGAGGCCCAGCTGGTCAGTTCACACGGCCTCGGCCTCCTGGTCCTGCCCTCTGGGGCCCAGCAGGACAAGCCCCGTCCTTCCCCCACGGGCCAGCCCTGAATGCACGCCGCAGGCCCGTCTCCTACAAGAGCTGGGAGCAGGCAGGGCCAACGAGCACACCTGGGCCCCCAGCGCCAATGATGGCCTGGTATCAGCTCTTTAGGCCTGACAGGAAGCGCTGGGCCCTCATCGCTTCCTTGGAAAGTGCCCCGTCACTTGTGGGAAAATGAAGGCCTTTGCACCCATGCCAGGAGCTCCGGGGCAGCCCGGGCACCTGCAGGGTCTAGAGGTGGGGGCCAGGCAAGGTAACAAGCAGTTCTGGGCTGGGCCAACCTGGCCCCTGCCCTGCAGCAGCCCCGGGGGCTCCGGAAAGGCTTCCTGCTGCAGTGTAGAGGGGAGCCTGGGAAGCTGGGAGGCCGAGCAGGAAGGCTGGCTTCCCCGGATCATGAGGGTGGCAGTTGAGAAAGACTGGAAAAGGAGGAGGGTCTGCTGGCTCCGAGGGGGTGACGAGGGGCAGACGCAAGAGCGGGGAAGGAACGGAGGCCACGAGGCCGCAGGAAGGTGGTCAGAGTTCAAGGCTGCGCTCGGGAGGGAGGTGAGGGCTGGATGTAGAGCCGGGACCCGGAGAACATCTGGAGGCCCAGGACCCAGGCTGCCTCCACCCAGGAGACGGACCAGGAGAGGCCGGTCAGGGCCGCCACAAGCTGCCGAAAAGGCAAGGACAGAGAAAAGGGGGGGGGGCCTAAGGGCTCCCTGGGAACTCCCCCTGAAGAGAGCTGAGATGAGAGCGCAAAGTAGGGGCAGGGAGGTGCAGGAAAACATATAGTGGGGATGGCTGGTCAGCCCCTGGGGAGTAACCCACCTGATGCCTGCTGGTGGCAAAGAGCAGAGGGGCACAAGGGCTTTCCCCCACAAAACCTGCATGCCCCCTCCCCCCACCAGGGTAGGTCTGCCAGTACAGGGCCAGCCCAGGCTGGCAAAGAAGGCCCAAATGGCCAAAGGAATGCCAAGGAGGAACTCTGTACCAGGCTGCATGGCGCCAAAAGGCTCCTCGGAGGAGGAGAAAAAAAACACCGAGGGGGACCCAGAGACAAGAGGGCAAGCCCCGGGGGCCGAGCCCAGCAGCTCCAGCACCACCTCTCCTCAGGCACCCACTAGCAAGCAAGGGGGAGGCAAAAGCCCCCCGGCATGGGGCGGCCAGGTCTGGGGGAGGGCGCCTGTCCCCACGCCCCACCCCCCCCGGGGCTCATCTGGGCCCAGTATTGACCCAGACAAGAGAAATGGCTGCTCTGAAGCCCTGAGTGTGCATCAGGTAAATAACATACGTGCCAAAACACACATTTAATGAGGTAAATAATATGCCTTTAGAAAAAGACTCAATCCGTGTTTACCTGAGAGACCAAGACAAGCAGGCATCCCCAGACTAGAGGAGACCCACAGAGGGGTCAGACTCAGCCCTGCATCTTGGGTAAACACACATCTCATTGCATTGCATTATGGAGAGTGGCTGGTAGGGGAAGAGGGAGGGAAGGAAGGAGGAACAAGGGAAGGGAAGAAGAGGCAAAGGAAGGAAGGAGACAAGGGAAGGAAAGAGACAAGGGAAGAGAAAAAGGGGCAAGGGAAGGAAGGAGAAGAGAAAGGAAGAAGGGGCAAAGGAAGGAAGAAGGAGGCAAGAGAAAGGAAGGGGGGCAAGGGAAGGGAAGAAGAGGCAAAGGAAGGAAGAGACAAGAAGGGAAAAAGGAAGAAAAGAGAAGTAGCAGGGGGAAGAGTGCAGACTAAGAAGCAGAAGGATGTGGAGTAGGACATGAAGAATAGTCGTTCCCCCCCCCCCCAAAACAAACATCTAGAGCTGTTTGAGAGCTTGGACCCAACATACTCAAACATGGACTCAGGAGCTCAGCATGGCCAGAGAGACGTGTCTGTTCCAAGGAAACTCAAGAGAGCCCCAAACATGACTCTAAGAGAACAGAGTCAAGTTTCACGGTCCAGGCCTCCCTCCCACCACAGGTATCTTTTCTGCTAGGACCCCCACCCACACCCCCAGAGGTGCCACACCTGAGAAATGCCAGGAGCACCACAACTAGGCAGGGAAAGCACCTCATAGACAACAGGATACTATGAATTGTGACCACTGAACTGACAGGCCCTTCTTGACACCATTAGGGCCCCGATGTAAAAATCCCTTCATGCCAGAGGTGAACAGGACTCAGGAAATATCTAGGAAGGGGAGGGTCACACATTCAATCAATGGCAAAGCTGCAAAAACAGAGTGGGTTCCTAAGTTAGAGACCTACACATTTTAGAATTGAAGTAAAAATCAAAGAAATTATTTTAGTGATTTGGCTCTTTATTAAAACCCAAACTCCATGGGCTTCTCATTAATGTCTAAAACCAAACTCACTCTCTATCCCCCTCAAATCTTTTCCTTTTCCTAATTTTTCTGATACCATCCAGGGCACCAATTCCCAGTCTCCCAGGCTGGTCACCAAGGTAACATTTCTCTGACCCTTTACTTCCTCTAATACTGTCACCATCTTGGGTCGGGACCACCTTCCCCACTGCAATAGTCTCTGGGTGAGTCTGCCCCCCCCCACCAGCCTCAACTCTCTCTTCACTCCCCACAGCCCTCCAGAGCTCCTAAAGGTAACTCCTCAGGCCTCCATCCAGCACATAAGGCCACATCTTTCTCCCTTTGGTGACCTTAGAAAAACCAGGCCAGCTAAACATGCCAACCAAAACACTCACTCAGCAGACTGACCTAGCAGCCAACATGCTAAGGTCAGAGCTGCCTCCCTGCTTGTCCAGGGCCAGAGTCTCCCAGGGCCTCCAGTCCTGTCAGATCAAACCATCACAAAGCTGGAACAGAGGCATCAGAATGCAAACTCCCTGACAAGCCATCCATCCTTCTCAAGCCCTCAGAAGAGAAGCCATGAGGAAGTTTGCCTAGAATATCCTACAATCGCAAACCTCTGTCTGCCTCTCTGCAACCTGCCCTCGTGGCTCCTCACTATTCAGTCTTAGGGCCAAGGAGACCGAGACTAAGCCCACCTCCAAAAGACAGCCTGCCACAGCTTCTCTAGGAAACATCTCCAATTCCTTCAGCAGGTCCTGAGATGGCCGAGCTCAAGGCCCTTCTCCAGCCCAATCACCCTTCCCTCCATCTTGTCAACTCATCCTTCCTAAAATAATTCCCAGAATTAGACACACTCCTCCATGACAATTGTGCTTGCCAAAGCACAGAACTGTTGAACTCTCCCTGCCCTCATTCTAAACAACGGCTCCATGAATATGCCCACTGCAGCCAAGATCTCCAGGCAGCTAAAAGAAATGTATGTATGTGCGTGATGTGAGGAATAGAAGAGAGAGGCAAGGGGAAAGAGAAGGAGGAAGGGAAATGAGAGAGACAGGAAGATCAGAGACAGTGAGGGAGATGAGAGACAGAGGGAGACATACACAGAGTTAGAGACAGGGAGAAACAGAGGCAGAGAGAGAAGGAGGGGGGAAAGATAGGGATAAGGAGAGGGAGAGGCAGAGGGAGAGGAAAGAAGTGATAAGGGTCTGCATCAATAAATAAGTGCTTAAAGGACAGAAATGAAGTATTTTTTAAATGCAGTGTTGCAAACTATTAACAACCATAGGAAAGACTGAATTGGAAAAAAGGACAAAAGATGGGAATAGTGCATGTTGGAGAGGTTATGGAAAGACAGGTACGCTAATACATTGTTGGTGAAGCTGTGAGTTGATCCAACCATTATCAACAGCAACTTGAAAATAGGCAAAGAAAGCAACTGTAATGTTCATGCTCTTTGACACAAAGATCCCACTGCGAGATTATTTTAAGGAGTTCACTGATAAAAAGTAAGATTACACAGACACAAAAACACTCATAGCAGTACTTTTTGTGATAGGAAAGAACTGGAAATGAAATAGATGCCCATCAAGTGGTGAATGGCTAACAACTCTGCTCCATCGATGAAAGAAAATATTATGAGCTGTAAGGAAGGATGAATATGAAGACTACTGGGAAGCATGGGAAGACTTATTTGAAATAATGTAATGTGAAATAAGCAGGATCAGGAATACAACACAATATAACAATGTTAGGAAAGAACAATAATAAAACAATTGAAACTGCATGCTGTGAAACTGAAATGACTGAGTCAGGCCGAAAGAAAAGGCAAGGGAAGTTACCTTTCCCTTCTTTCAAGGGAAAAGAATGGAAGATTTGGATGGATTTATTAGTTTTGCCAAACTGTTTTTTCTCTTTTTAAACTATACATCATAAGGAATGAAATTTAAAGCATAAGAAATGCAGGTGATATAAAAATAAAAGACAAAAATTATTTTTTAAAATGCTTACTGGTTGATGAATTCATCTGATAATTTTGCAATTGGTTTTTTGAACCCTAGGTGTAAGACTTTACATTTATCCCTAAGTTATACTAAGGTAGAAAATACATGGAATGAAAATGTTTGTGGCAGCCCTTTTTGTAGTAGCAAGAAACTGAAAACTGAAAGGATGCCCATCAATTGGAGAATGGCTGAATAAATTATGGTATGTGAATGTTATGGAATGTTATTATTCTATAAGAAACAACCAGCAGGACAATTTCAAAGAGGCCTGGAGAGACTCTCATGAACTGATGCTGAGTGAAATGAGCAGAACCAGGAGATCATTATATACAGCAACAAGACTTTATGACGATCAATTCTGATGGACATGGCTCTATTCAACAATGAGGTGATTCAAACTAGTTCTTATTGTTCAGCAATGAAGAAAGTCATAGGCATCCAGAGAGAGGCCTGAGGGAACTGAGCATGGACCACAATATAGCACTTTAATGCTTTCTGTGAATGTTTGCTTGCCAGATTAAAGGAACATAAGAGAGTTTACCTCTCTGACCCGTGAAGAAGGAATAAATTTGTGTCCAAAGAAGATCTGGAACTCTTAACTGAACACCATATAGATAATTTTGATTATATTAAGTTAAAAAGTTTTTGTACAAACAAAACTAATGGAGACAAGACTAGGAGGGAAGCAATAAATTGGGAAATCATCTTTACATTTAAGGGCTCTGATAAAGGCCTCATTTCTAAAATATATAGAGAATTGACTCATTTATAAGGATCCAAGCTACTCTCCAATCAATAAATGGTCAAAGGATACAAACAGAAAATTTTCAGATGATGAAATTAAAACTATTTCTAGTCATATGAAAAGGTGCTCCAAATCACTATTGATCAGAGAAATGCAAAGTAAGACAACTTTGAGGTACCACTACACACCTGTCAGATTGGCTAAAATGACAGGAAAAGATAATGATGAATGTTGGAGGGGATGTGGGAAAACTGGGACACTGATACATTGTTGGTGGAACTGTGGCGGATCCAACCATTCTGGAGAGCAATTTGTAACTATGCTCAAAGAGTTATCAAACTATGCATCCCCTCTGACCCAGCAGTGTTTCTATTGGGCTTATATCCCAAAGAGATCTTAAAGGAGGGAAAGGGACCCACCTGTGCAAGAATGTTTGTGGCAACCCTTTTTGTAGTAGCTAGAAACTGGAAACTGAATGGATGCCCATCAATTGGAGAGTGGCTGAATAAATTATGGTATATGAATGTTATGGAATACTATTGTTTTATAAGAAATGACCAGCAGGATGATTTCAGAGAGGCCTGGAGAGACTTGCATGAACTGATGCTGAGTGAAATGAGCAGAACCAGGAGATCATTGTACACAGCAACAACAAGACTATATGATGATCAATTCTGATGGACATGGCTCTCTACAGCAATGAGATGTTTCAAACGTGTTCCAGTTGTTCAGTGACGAAGAAAGCCATATACACCCAGGGAGAGGCCTGTGGGATCTGAGTCTGGACCACAACATAGCACTTTCACACTTTCTATTGATGTTTACTTGCATTCTGTTTTCCTTCTCAGGCTTTTTGCTTTTTTTTCCTGTACAGCAAGATACTATATAAAAAGCTTTAATTAAAAAAAAAAAAGAATGTTTGCTTGCATTTTGTTTTCCTTCTTAGGTTGTTTTTTTTTCCTCTTTCTAGATCCGATTTTTCTTGTGCAGCAAGATAACTATATAGATATGTATATATATATATATATATATTGGATTTATCATATATTTTAACATATTTAACATGTATCAGACTACCTGTCATCTAAGGGTAGGGTGGGGGGAAGGAGGGGAAAAATTTGGAACAAAAAAATTTTTGCAAAGGTCGATGTAGAAAAATCACTCATATGTTCTGTAAATAAAAAGCTTTAATAAACAAAAAAAATCTATGGAATGACATTCATGACTTAGAATATGTTCAAAGGAGGATAACTAAGAGTGAGAGGAATGGAGAACATGCCATTCAAGGATCTCTTCAGGTTCAGTCATTCAACCAGTTCTGAAGTCCCCTAACTAAACTGAACCATCCCTCTAACCCCACGTCTCCGCCCCATCCACAAGGTTGGTACCAGAGTCTCTAACAAACATTGTCCTGAAAACCAAGTACATCAGGTCCTCTACTTTTTCCTAATGACCTTTTTCCTTCCTCCTGATGACCCTTATCAGAAAAGGAAATGAAGGAACATGTCCAAAATCTGCTCCTGGTATGTCCTAAGTTTCAGTCATCTCTACTAATGTGTGTGTGTGTGTGTGTGTGTGTGTGTGTTAATTTCTCCAGGAACTGCAGTCAAGTCATCAGCCTAGAGGATCTACAACCTTCTGTCTGGAAGCGGTCACAGGGAACCAGGTCCTATGATCCTACAGAACAGGAAAGGTCGCTCTCCTGACCCACTGGGTGATGGAGGTGAGGGTGGGAGTGAGTAGGAAGAGTGCTTGGGGAGAGTGCACAAAGAAACTCTTCCAAGATGACACCTGGGAACTAGAGGTAAGGATACCATTGGTCTATATAACCCAAGCCTTCTCCTAAAACTCGGGCCAGGCTTGGGGTTCAGAGTGATGCTTTAACCCTATAAACGGGGTCATGCAGAGCCTAGACCACTCCGGCTCCTTCCCCCCAGGTCACCTCGGCTGCCAGCCCCATCCAAGTCCGGCCACCACCCCTGCCATTTCTGCCACTGAAGACCAGCCATGCACAAGTACCAAGGCCTGCAAGGCACTCGAAAATGCCAGGCCTGAGCAGGGGCCTGGCTGCCCCTCCCAAGTCTCAAGAGCCTCGCTTTTGGCATCTGTTATCATGTCCCATGATTTACCCAACATTTACTAACCAGTTTGCAACTCCCCAAAGCCTGGGCAGCCTCCATCTGGGGTCACAGCTGGGAAGGAACAGTTGTTTTTACCCACTTTATTTCAGGCCACACATGGAGCCACCAGCAGCTTAATCTTTCTGAGCATCCTGGACGACAAAATAATTGCGGATCGGACAGATCGCTGCCGTTCCCCAGCCCCAGTCATGCAGACTTGGGGATGGAGGCTCATCTGGCACAGCCTGGCGCAGCAGGCCGGCTCTCACGCTCAAACCCTAGCCCTTGTAGGTGGGGGAGGGGAGGAGGAGGACACAGGCTCCCCTGAGCACTGACCGTGCCAGGAGTGTAAGGGGACAACCTCTCCTCCCTGAGCCGTCTCACCCTTCCCCAGTCAGCAGCTACCATATTGCTCACTCATCTACCTGCAGATCAAGCAGCCAGGCCTGGACCTCCCTGAAGGACAAACAGGAGCAGGAAACAGTAACTCACATTTCTAGGTGCTTTCCTCCATGAGGAAGACTGGCGTGAGCCTAACTAGCCCCATAGGTCAATGAAGGGAACTGAGGCTGAGATGTCATGGCTTGTCCAAGGTCACATGGGTGGCCACCCCGAGGAGGCCAAGGTCAATGCAGAAACTCGGCCCCACCTACATGCCTCAGACTGACTGGGATGATTTGGGGGCCCATTTCTCCTCCTCGGAGACCATTCTGGGGGGGGCTGGCCCACAGGCTCACTGAGCTGAGTTCTCACCAAGATAAAGAATTAGCTCCCCACATCTGCAATCCAGCTTGCCCAGGAAACAAAGTGTGACTGGCTAAAAGCAGCCAAGATCTGTCTGAAAGCTCGGCGCTGGACTCCCCCCCCACCTCCCCACCAGGAAGGAACGCTCGACACACACACACCTTTAGGACCAGAACCTGCAAATCCCCGGCCAAATATTAGTCTAAAGGAACAAATCTTTCCATATTTCAGCAGCAGCAGCCAGCAGGCATAAAGTACAACAGAAAGCATCCACAAGAGCTCAAGTGGGCACTGCCCCTCCCTCTGTGACCCGAGAAGGCTGGCTCTAAGGCTTTGTCCTCCCAGCCCCTCTCGGCCGGGCCTGAGCGCCCTGAAGCGGCAGCCAGGCTGGTCTCCCCATGGGAGGAGATGAGACCATTACCTTGGGCCTGGAATACTATTAAAAGGATTAATTTAGGGACCCATGTTTGGACTGTCACATCCAATCACTACTCACAGATCTACAACTTCCCAAATCAGACACATGCAAAGGAGAATCAATTGCAAGGACACCGAGGGTCTGAACAGGCATACTAATGGCCTCTCAAGTCACCGAGGTGCCCGCCGGCAGCTAGCTCTGACACTCCCATAAATTATGTGCCTCTGGATTGTACCTGGAACAAGGCTGAGCACCCACCACAGCAATCCCGGCCTCCCCTGGGCCTCCCCAGGATCACCCCAGGGAGATGAGGATGAAAAAATACCCAGACTGGTCCCGGCTGACCCCTCTCTGGCTTCCCTTCAAGGAAGAAAAGCTGCAGAGGCAAATGCCCGGCCCCACCCCCGCATTTCTAGCCCCCTCCCAGCAGGAGCCTGCACGACTCCTTCCAGCCAGCCTCAGTTTCCTCACCCGGGTCACAGGGACATGAATGCTGACTCCTGACCCACCTCCTAATTTGGGGCTGGAAGGCCCTCAGCAAAGACAAAGGGCTCCAGCTACCTAAGAAACCAGGCACCAGACAGGGCAGGGACTGTCACGTTATGGGGAATTGTGACAGCTACTCGACAGCCTAGAAGCCGGAGTCCCTTTGGTGGCGCTCCGGGCCAAGGACTCCCCTGTTCTAAGAGTCAGGCCCTGTCCGGCCAGATGGCTGCTGACTGAGACCTGCCCTGCAGGACCACAAAGCAGAAGCCACTGGGTGCTGCCCACACAAGCCTGCTGCAGGGCCCTGCCCCATCTCCTGGCCAGCACCTTTCCCTTGCCCGGCTGGACAGGCTAAGCCCAGGAGCACCACAAGAATGACCAGCCCTCACGAGCCCCACTCTACCAGTGTGCCAAGCTAGATCTGCACCCACCTCTGCCCCTCCTCAGGACACCCTGAACAGATACTCTTCCTCTAGACCCTTCCCACAGAGCCTGGGGTGGAGGGAGGCACTCCAGCTAAGGAAGTGCCTCTCCAGGCAGACAAAGGGGGCCACAGGCTGGACAAAGCCACCTTCCTTCCACGCTCCCACACGACCATCAATCACCAAAAGCCAAAAATGTCCGTCTCTTGACAGCCTTCATCGCCTGGCCCCTGCTCCACCTGGCACCCTCCCTCTGCCATGATCCAGGGCCATCCTGCCTAGAGGGCACTTCCCCCCCAGCCCCAGCTTTCGCTGGCTTCCCCTTCAGCCACCTTTTCACCAGAGGCCTTCCCTCCAGCACCTCCGGCCTACAGCATGGTGGTACAGAGTTCTGCTCCCCCCATGGGCTGTGAGCCCCTCGGGGGCAGGGGCCGTGCTCTGGGTCTCTCTGCACCCCAGCAAAGTCCTGAAAGGCTCTTCCTCAGAGCCACACCTAGGCCGGGACCTCCCAGAAACACCAATTAAATGCAAGAGCTCTGAGGCAGGCCTGCGCTCATGTGTGCTCACCCCACAGAACCCAGCCCAGCACCAAGCACAAAACAGAAGGCAGCAGTCCCACAGGGGGGAGGGGGGTGACCACATCACTCCCTCCCTCAAAGGCTCAGGGGCTCCCCCTTACCTCCAGACCAAACAAGCTCCTCTGTCAGGGACTGTAGGACCTTCCCAACCCGCCCCCATCACCCCCTCTCTGGCAGCCTGGGCCTCCGCCTCTGGCCCTCAGCTCAATCTCCCCTTGCAGCAGGTCCTTCCCCCAGTCTAGCCCACAGCTCCTCTGCTGCTAGCATCTCCATCTCCACATTCTGTGCCTGTGGGTGAAGGTTCCACTTCCCCATTAGACTACTGGGGCCCTGAGGAATTGTTGTGTGTCCCCAGTGCCTAGCGGAGAGCCTGGCATGCGGATGTGTGGGGACAAAGCAGCAGGCACTTCATACTTCTCCTTGGCAGAGCCTAAGACCACCCCAGGGAGTCTGCTGCCTCAGGCGGTATCAGAACCTGGAGGTCCAAATGAGGGACAGAAGGAGGGAAATACCTACTCTGGGTCAGGCACCATGCCATGCCTTGACAAATATCATCTAACGTGATCCTTACAACAACTGCATGAGGAAGACTCCATTACCAAAGCAGACAGGTCTTCGGTCATCTAGCTACTATCTGAGGGAGGATTTGAACTCAGATCTTCCCAATGTGCTTCTCACTGTGGATCCTCCTGCCTGTCCCAGGGCAGCAGAAGTTTAAATCTCTTATCTAAATTAGAAATGAGAATTTTAAAAGACCTCAACTAGCTGGAAAACCCTAATGTGCCCACCCTGGCAGGGATCCTCCCTGGCTGCCTGTCACAAGCGCCCCTTTGGGCCTGTGTCCATCAATAACAGTGCTGAATGAGTCCAGGAAAAATGAAGTACGGACTAACATCTCCTATCACACAGAATGACGTGCCCCCATTGAGACAGTAAAAGTCACACCACAGAATAAGGAAGCAAGGAAGAAAACATCTCTCACAACTGGACAGGACCACCCGAGACTGGGAGGACAAATGCACAAGTCTGATCACAAAAAACTAAAAAGGTTGTGAATAACCAAGTCAGTGTAGTGAAATGAGAAGGGAAACAGGTACCTGGGTGGGTGGGGGCCAAAGTTTTTCTGACGTTTCATAGCCAATCTACACTGCTATCCACTGATTCAAACGTGTAAGAACTAGAGCCATTCCCCAATAGATAAATGGTCACAGCACAGGAACCTGCAGCTCTGAAGGGCATAACTCCAAGCTATCATCAACCACAGGAAAGTGTTCCCAATCCCTATCAGAGACACACACACTAAAAGAACTCTGAGGAAGTCGACCTCCCACCGTCAGACTGACAAAGATGATAAATGAGGAAAAACTGACACACCAAGGGGGCTGAGGAGTGGAGCTGTGAGTAGTCTAGCCATTCTACTAAGCAGCAAAGGGCTCTGTCCCCGCCTTCCAAAGCAGCAACATTGCAACCAGGCCCAGGCCCCAAGGAGAATACAGAGAGGAAAAGGACCTGCATGTGCACAAGGAAGGTTTGTAGCTGCACTTTTGTGGTGGCAAGGAGCTGGAAATGAAGGACGCTTGTCAACTGAGGGATGGCTGAACAAAGCACGGTACGTGAATGTGATAATGACTGCTCCTTAAAAATGAAGAGGGTTTCAGACCCATGTAGTAAGACTTGTATGAATGGATGAAGAATTGATTCATGCAATTATCAATCATGATCTCAGAGAAGAGATGATCAAATATGTTTCTAGCTAACAGAGAAGCAATGGTTTTAAGGCATGTCCAATGAGGAAATCTGTTTTGCTATACTTTGTATATATGTTAAAAGAGTTTTGCTTTTCTTTCTTTTCTTCAAAAAAGAGAAGAGAGGAAAGAGGAGGTTTAGGGATAGGAAAAGAAAAAAAAAGGAAAGAAGGAAAGAAAGAAGAAAGGAAGGAAAGAATGAAGGGAAGGTAGATAAGGAGGGAGGAAGAGAAATTAGGAAGGGAAGAAAGGGAAGGAAAAAAGAAAAGAAAAAGGAAAGGAAAGAAGAAAGTAAAGGGAAGAGGAAAGGGAAGGGGAAAAGGGAAGGGAAGGAAAGGGAATGCACAAATGCACAAAACAAATAGGAAGAAGCCCACAAAGAATCCCAAACCAGGAACAACAGCTCGGGTTACATATTGAATTTATTATATACTTTTGAAAATCCAGTTATACAAAACAGAGATTTGAAATTGCACACAAAATCCTTTTTCTGTTCTACTATGTATATCAAAATTCTTGTTTCTGCCTATTCTTTGTTAAGTTCAGAATTTTTTAATAAAAATAAATAAAAATGCTGATCAGAACAGAGCAGACTAAGCCCTCCAGGCTGACATCAACCCACTAATCAACCAGCTGGGCATTCACCTAATCCAATCCACATCTGCATTTCCACCCAGGGCAGGTCAGAGGCTTTGTCAAATGTTTGGCTAAAATCCAGATGCCTTAGTATCTGTTACATTGCTCTACCAACTCAGCCCATAACCCTGCCAAAAAAGGACAGGATTAGATGTGAGATGGTATTTTCCAAGTAAGCCCATGCTGGCTCCTGGTGATCAGCTTTCCTCTTTCTAGATGCTCATAAACAGCTGCTCAAGTCTTGGCCAGGGAGATGCCTAGATCACCAGACTGTGAGATTATGGAACTCACGTTTCCTTTTTTAAAATGAGGGTCATATTTTTCTCTTTTCTAGTGGCTCATCTCTTCTCCCCTTATCCCAGCATCCTAAAGATCAACCCTAGCTGTTCCACTATCACATCTGCCAATCTTTTCCCTAGTGTCTCAAGCCTCTAGGCTTAGTGAGAATATATTTCAACTTCTCTCCCACAACCTGCCTTCTTCATAAACTCAATGTTTTACTAATTATCTAATTATCATCCTCTAGAGACACTGTGCACTTTCCTACCTCCAAGCCTTTTTGCTCACTGTTGTTTTTAATTTCTCACCTCCCATTTCCTCCTGCTAAAATTCCTCCTATAAGACCTACCTTGGACACTGCCTATTCTATGAAAATTCCCCTAATGAGCACATACATTCATCCTCCTGATAAAAATTCTTCCTCATTTGTACTCCTTTGTAAAAAAAAAAAAAAAAAACCCACATTTCAGAATTAGAACCTCAGAGACCATGATAGTTCATCTAAACTCTAAACTCTATAAAACCTCAAACTCAACATGACAAAAAGAGCACACAACCTTTCCCTCCAATTCTCCCCTCTCAACTTCCTAATGTCCATCAAGGGCACCACCATCATCCCAGTTACCAGTTACTCAGAAGCCTGGTGCCATCCTGGACTGTTCATACTCTCTCCCCCACATACAGTCATGATTTCATTTCTTTCTCTGTAACAGCCCTCATCTATAAGCACTCTACTCCACAAGCACCTCCCTAGTGCAGACTCTCAATAGCTCAGACCTGAATTAGTTTCCCTGTCTCTCCCTACTCCCTCCTCCTTGGGGACTTCTGCACAAGTTTCATGTTGTCACTCTCTCTACTCAAAAGAAACTTCAGTGAAATACTTGCTATCTACAGATATTGCTTCTAGGATCAAGTATCAACTGACACTGAAAGTCCTTCATAAGTTGGCTCCAACCCTCCTTATCAGTCCTCTTCTAGACCAACTGATGGTTCCAGAAGAGAAAGGGAGGCTGGGGACTTGGCACAGCCCTCCCAATTCACACTACTGTGGGAGCTGCCCCAGTGGGGACCCAACTAGAACTGGCCAGTTAGGCCACCCATCCCTTCTTTTCTTTCCCTTTCCTATGTCTATGGTGGGTGCTCTGTCCAAAGGAATATACATTTTGAACACTGAAACTGTACAAGATACCTGGAGACTACATTTTGTTCTTAATAGGCCTTAAACCCAAATCATTCTGGCTTTCATTGACTGGCCAACAATAGGCCCCAGGCCAAGCTCCACTTGGTCATAGTTTAAGCTCTATTTGGCCAGAAACCCTGAAGGTCTCCCCCTCCTAGACTTTTTTTTTTTTTGACTAAGTAAAAGAGGTCATTCTCAGCCTCATTTCTTTCCTAGAAATCACAGAATGGGTGTTCCCTCAAGGTTCCCTGAGCCTTGTTAAAGACCTTCACTTAAAAGGGCCAAGGTTTCCCACTGCATCCAGGGCCACCTCCACCCGTCCTGAGCTATGTTTTGCCACTGGACCAGAAGGCCCTGGAGAACATGTTGATGGTGATTTTGCACAGTCCTCCCTCATTTAAATCCAATTCACTTTCATGTCATGGCATCTCCTTCCTGATGCCATGATCCTCTTGGACAATGAAGGCCAAAATGAGTCCAACTAACTCTCTTGCTGTTCCTCATGCTTTCACCTCTACTCAGAATCCCCAAAGTTTTCTTTAAAGCTCATTTCCCAGGTCACCTCCTCCATTAGGCATTCTTCCTTCCTTCCCTGACCAAAATCGTCCAGCATTTATTCTGTGTGCTCACATGTCCACGTTGTCTACCACTATGGGATACAATCTCCTTGAGGACAAGAAGAGTTTCATCTTTGTCATTCCAGTATGTCCCTAGCATGGTACTTGGCACAAAGCAGATGCTTTAGAAAGGCACCCTGGACTTGGGTGGCTGGCAGTTCTTCCTAGGGAAGTTTACCTTGGCAAAATGTTAAAGATCTTTATCTTTATCCACAGGCTAACTGGCAGTAAAGGGGACCAGAAATACACAGAATAGAAAGAAGGCATTAGTCTTCAGAGTAAGATAGGGCAAGGTCAACATGGGATTGTATAACTGGAGGCTAGGCTGCTGGGGAAGGGAGTGGGGGAGGATCCTGGATCTTCAAAGTATGGGTCTACACTCTCAAAGTCAGTGACTTTGGCCCCTCACCCATACAACAAACATGACACAAGAATGATTTTGACCTTCACTAAGATGGCTTGCCAATTCAAAGAGCTACACAAAGTTTAAACCAACACCTAATGAAAAAATCAGTCTTAGACCATTTAAAATCATAAGATCATTGGACACCACAGGATGACTCACTCTCAGAAACTCAAAGTAACCAAAACAGAGATATGCTTGTGACCCCAGGTTCTTGAAGCCCAAGCCCCAAGGATTTTTTCCACTTCTCTCCTATCAGAGAGCAGACCACTATGCCCCTGGCAGACTGGTTGGCTTTGCAGGCCAATCTTCTGGAGGCCCGGCAGCATCTGGAAGCACAGGCCTCTTCTGGGGCATCTTTCCCCAATTCCCCTGCCCCTTTTCACACATTTCCAAGGAAGCCATTCACCAAATAAACCCAGCACAAAGAAAACACCACTTTTCAATGTTTTTAATCACCTTTATTTAGAAGTTTCAAGCTAATAAGATATGGGGAACTGTGGTGACTGTTCAACTCTCTGACCTAGCCAGCTGATTATTTACAGGATCTTTGGGTAGGAACTGTTAACGAGCTTTTAATTTGGAGCACTTCAGTGGAGTCAAGTGTTCCGAGCTCCAATGAACCACCCCCCCGAATCCATAAAGGAAGCCTTATCAATCACTTCTTCCCCGCACAGCAGCCAAGTGGTGGGTTTCTAACCAAGTTCCCAGACACTCACATTACTGAAGTCACACTCCAAATCACTGTTTATAAATGGACTTTTAAGCAATAGGGGACTCAGGTGTTATAGACTTAAGCTCAAAGCACCAACCCACTAAAACAAGGTACACCATGTATGATAAAGTCAGAATAAAGCCGTATTTGATGAAGCCAAGTCCTGTTAGAAATTCCACAATCAAAATCAGTGAGCCAATCCTCACCGACCAGAGTTGAAATACAGCCTAGTATTTGGCCAATCAGATTCATGTGGTGCTGCCATTCAGAAGGGAGCCCCAGTAAATCTCTCTGGCAAGAGCTGATGTTAAGGATGTGACCAGAGACCATTAGCAGAGGTAATAGTTCAAACTGTCAGGGCCAGTGGTTTTCAAAAAGACATCGATTCCATTCAGTCCTAAATATAGGAGTCCAAACACCAAACCAAGCCAAACTTGCAAGTCCTTCAGTCTGACCCAGCAGCTAGTATGGCAACACCATGGGGCTTGTATGTCAGCTGAGGCCGGCCAGAGCCCCAGAGCTACCCATGCATCTGCTGTAAAGGGAAACACACCACTCTGTACTGTGGACACCTGGGAAGGGGCTCGCCGGAGCTGGGGTGGGGGGTACCTTCGCCAGCCCCACATCACTGGACAGAGCCAAAGGCCAGAGAACGCCCTGCTCTGGGGCCTCTCCCTTTGGGCCAGGTAGCCCTTTCAGTCAGGACCCAACTGTCTCTCAGCCCTCTCAATACCCAAGAAAGAGTCATAAAGCCCCCTTCCCCCACCCCAAAAAACTCTCCCCTTTTTCTCCTCTCCACTAAAAAAGATGGATGTTAGGAGCCTGCCTCCTATGATTCATCGGCCACTCAGCTACCATCCTGGGGTATCCCCCCCCCCAGCTATACCCAGCATTGCACAGAGGGAGAGTTGTGGGGGTGCCCCATCTAAAGGGCTCCTTCTAAGATACTTATCCCTTCAAGGGGAGGTGCCCTCCTAATAGCCAACCCTCCCCGGAATGCCGGAGTCATCCCATTTAGGTCCCCCCTGCTCCCCCACACCAATGCCCCTGAGTGAGGGATGCTCCCATGCAGGCCCACTTCAGCTGTCCCCTCTAATAACTAATTCCTTGAGGAGGGAGGGCGCCCCCTTAATACCTAGGTTTCTCCTCCAGGAAGAGAAGCCCTTTTATCCACACCTCCCTCTATACCGATCCCACGGGAGAGGGGAGCCCCCATCCATCCAGACCTTTCCTCAGCCCCGCCCCGCAGGAGGGAGAGGGCCGTCGCCATGGCAACCCTGCACGGGTCCCGCCCGCAGCGGGGTACCCGTCGCCATGACAACCCCTACCCGCACCCCGCCCCTACCCCCCAGCCCCCAGCCCCCAGCGCGCGCTCTCGCCGCCACGTCCGCGCTCCCGCC
>JAJPUD010003240.1:172254-231013 GCA_023553655.1 Myrmecobius fasciatus | reverse complement strand
CAGCTCCGCTTCACCCGGGCCAGTGAAAAATGATTAGTGTTCCAGAACTGAGAGCAATGGGGAGAGGGGCGCCGCTGGGGACAAGGGGGGGGGGGAAGATCGTAGAGTCACCCAGGAAATGAAGCAAAGTGGGGCTGAGAAGCAGCCGAGTGGTTGGAGAGCTACCCCTGGAGTGGGGAAGACCTCCATGCAAATCCCATTTTAGGCATGCATGTGCAGTGTGACCTTGGGCCACTCCTCTACCTCTGACCTCAGTTTCCTCATCTGTGAAATGGGGGCAATGATAGCGTCTTTCTCCCAAGGCTACGGTGAAGATTAAATGAAATAACCCTTGTAAAGAGGTTCGTATTTGCCCGCTATTCTGTTTCAGGAAATCAGACACTGATTGGCATGGGGGGGGGGGGACCTCAGGGGTGGGCGGGGGGACTGTGAGGGAAGAGGTGGAAAAGATTGAGAGATACTGAGGAAGCAGAATTAAAGAGGCACAAAAACCAGTAGATGTTGGGGAGAGGGGCGGTGAGAGTGAGGAAAACAGTGTTGTCATTGAGGTTGTAAACTAGAGGCTAAACGGTTGTTGGGTGCCCTCAGTAACAGAAAATCTGGGGAGACGGGACCACTGGGGAGGAAGAAAATGAATTCGTTTTTAATATGTAAGGGTGTATAAGACTGGAACATGGCAGAATGCCTGGGGCTGGTGGCCATCTAGGTCGAGGTATCCCAGAAGCCCTTGGGCCAAAGGAAGGATTTCCTTTCCTTTTTTTTTTTTTTTTCTTTTTTCCTGAGTTTTTCAAAAGAGGGAATTAAGAAGGACCCACGGAGGCCTGTTTCTTATGAGAAAAATTAAACTTCCTTTTGTCACAGTCTTCAGCTAATTAAGCTCCAACCTTGCTGTCCCAGGGACAAATTACCTTATAATGTAGGTTATGGCTCCTATCTTACCCAAAAGGGAATCCGGGGCATGGGGTGTAGGAAGGTTCTCGATGTACAAGTACTATAGAGAGTATTTATTCGCTAAACCTGCTAGAGTCACAGTTCAAATTAAGGGAACACATGAGTAGTGCTCTCCCTTCTCATGGGATGAATTATACTCTTCAATCACTCAAGGTGAATTATTTTGAAATACTTCTCTCCAGCCCCCACCTGGTTCCTCTTACCCCAGACAGCTCCTCAAGGCAAAATGGAAGTTCTTAGCACAGGACAGGACAGGACATAGATGTTAGGGAAAGGCACATGAACTATATGTAGTATGTGGTTGTAATAGATTGTTAATTAGTGTCCTATAAGGAATGATGAACAGGCTGATTTCAGAAAAAAACAGAAAGAGCTCGATAAACTGATGCAAAGTGAAACGAGCAGAACCAGGAAAACATTGTAACAGCAGTAATTAACTGTGAATGACTGGCTTGTGTCAGCACTACAATTCCAAAGGACTCATGATGGAAGATGCTGTCTACTTCCCAAAAAACAACTTATGGAACCTGAATGCAAATTGAAGCATATTGACTTTCACTTTCTTTGTTTTTTTTGTTTTTTTTTTTTCCATTTTTTCTTTTAGTCTCTTCTTTCACAACATGCTTGGTGTGGAGATATGTCTTACATGATTGTACATATATAACCTGTATCAAATTGCTTGCTATCTTAGGGAGGGGCGGGTGAAAGAGGAAGAGGGAAAAAATTTGCAATTCAAAAAAATTTATAATGAATGTTAAAATTGTCTTTACATGTAATGGGGGAGGGGAAGAAAAACTTTTTTTTTCACAACATAACATTTTCATGTTCTCTATTGAGGTTTGCTTGCATTGTATTTCCTTTATCGGATTATTCTTTCTTGTAGATACGATTTCTCCTGCACAAAAAATGATGTGTGGCAATAACTATACATATATTCGATTTCTTAAGTATTCTAACATAATTATCATGTAGTGGATATCCTGCCATCTAGGGGAGGGGTGGGGAGTAGGGGGGAAAATTTGTAACAGAAAGCTTTGTGAGGGTTAATGTTTTGCAAATAAAAAGTATTAATAAATTTTAAAAAAAACTTTTTTTAAAGAGAGAACAGGTCATAACAGCAGATCAACCTTATTTTATTTTTTGATAGGATAATAAACAGGTAGATGAGAGGTATACTCCTGGATACAGTTGACCTCAATTTTACTAAAGTATTTCAGACTTTTCTTGTGGGGAGCATGGAGTGATAAGGGTGTAAATAACAAAAGCAAACGATTCAGAACTGATTGGATGGCCAGACCAGTTGTTAATGGGACAATGTCATTGTGGTAAAAGGTCTCCAGTAGGGTGCCTCAGGGGTCTGAGTTATATAACATTTTTATCCATGACTTAGATAAAGGCATATATGGAATTCACATCAAATGGGCAGATAACCCAAAGCTAGTTGGGATAGCTAGCACATTGGGTGGCAGCCAGGAGCCAAAAAACTCCAGATAGGCTCACACATTGGGCTGAATCGAATAAGAGAATATTCAATAGCGAGAAATGTTAAATCTTACAGGGGCACAGGGAGGCATGGTTACATAAATGTTCTCAGTCAGTCCACAAGCATTTATTGAGTACCTACTGTGTGCCAGGCACTGTGCTAAACAATGGGGATACAGAGGTAAAAGCCAGTCCCTGCCCTCAGGGGGCTCACAATAAAATAAAATAAAAAAAAACAGGGGTATGCCAGATGTATAATAGATGAAAGATTACCTTAAGAAGACTCTAGCAACTGGAAGGACTAGACAAAATAAAACAGTCCTTGACCTTGAAAAGGGCATAGACAGGTGGGGAGTGGATTTAAAAATAATACAAGTTAATTTTAATAAGAAGAAAGGGCCAAGGGGAATAGAAGAGTGGGGAGGGGAAAGCCCCTAGCTGTGCTTTGAGACTGAAAAATAGGTGAGAAAGTTGCCAGAATTAGAGAGGTGGAGAAGAAGAATCATAGGAATGAAGAGACTTCCTGAAGGAGTGGGTTTAGAGCAATTAAAGCATTAAAGTTAAAGCATTAAACATCTTTTCCTTTTCTGCTCCCCCCCCACACACACACACACTGGCCAGGGATTCAAGAAGAATCCAAAATGATTCAATGAATATATGAGGGAAAAAGGAAGATATAATATCAAAGCTCCCAGAAGGAGTTTGAAGAAAGAAAAAACTTTGAGTATTCAAAAAGGAGGTCCACTAGGAACCTCAGAAAAAGTTGTTTTTCTTATTGTAGTAGGAAAGATAAATGGAGGTGTTTGAATGTATTTAAACATAGAAAAAATTTAATAATACTAAGGAGGGTAAGGATGAAATCCTAAAAGAACTAGGTTCCAAGAATTTTTTTTTAATACTGAATTTGTGATTCCATTGAGATAGAAGGCTCCTGGGGAAGAATTTCCTTTATCTTTGCAGAGATTGGCACTGTTTTTGTCATCCAAAATCTTAGCTATCTGGGACCCTGAAAGATTAAGCGACTTAAGACATAGCCAGGACATGTTCCAAACAGAATCTGCCAAGGCCAGCTATCTAAGACATGCTAATGACCTTTTATTCTTTTTTTTTTATTAGTATTTTATTTTTTGCTCTAAATCACTATTGTTTAGAGAAATGCAAATTAAGATAGGTCTGAGGTACTACTTTGCACCTCTCAGATTGGCTTACATGACAGGAAAAGATAATAATAAATGTTGGAGGGGATATGGGAAAACTAATGCATTGTTGGTAGAGTTGTGCAATGATCCAACCATTCATGGACCATGGAACTATGCCAAAGGACTAAAAAAAGTACATATCCTTTGATCCAGCAGTGTCTCTCCTAGGCCTGTATTCCACAGAGATCCTAAAAGAGGGGAAAGGACCTGCATGAGCAAAAATATTTGTAGCAGCCCTTTTTATAGTGACAAGGAATGGGAAATTCAGTAGTTGAGGAATGGCTGACTAAATTATGATATATGAATGTAATGGAATATTATTGTTCTATTAGAATGGACAAACAGGCTGATTTCAGAAAAGCCTGGAAAGACTTACATGAACTGATGCTGAGTGAATTGTGTATAACCAAAAGAACATTGTACAGAGTAACAGCAAGATGATGTGATGATCAACTGTGATGGGTTTGTTTCTTCGCAACACTGAGGGATTCAAGGCAATTCCAATAGATTTGGAATGGAAAATGTCATCTACATTCAGAGAGAGAACTATGGAGACTGAATATGAATTGAAAATATGAATATGAAATAGTATTTTCCCCTTTTTTGTTTGCTTTTTTCCTCATATTTTCCTTTTTGGTCTGATTTTTCTTACACTATATGACAAATATGGAAAGATATTTAAAAAGGATTACACATATTTAATCTATATCAGATTGTAAGCTGTCTTGGGGACAGAGGAGTGAAAGAGAGGAAGAAAAATTTGGAACACAAAGTCTTACAAAAATGATTGTAATGATTGAAATTGATTGAAAATGATTGAAAATTGTCTTTACATATATTTGTAAAAATATTGAAAATACCATTGAGAAAATATTATTGAGAAAAAAATTGTTTTTTTCTAGCCATATGTAAAGACAATTTTTAGCCCTCTTTATATATCTATATCTATATATATATACCATCTTCTTAAACATATTTCCATATTGGTCAAGTTGTAAAAGAAGAATTAAAAAAAAGGGCAAAACCACAAGAAAGACGAAACAAAAAACAAATTTAAAAAAAAATAAAAATAGTATGCTTTGATACGCATTCATTTACCATAGTCCTTTTTCTGGGTGTGGATGATATTTTCTATCATGTTTTGGATCACTGTTTTGCGGAGAGGAGCTAAGTCTTTCATAGTTGATCATCACACAATATTGCTGTTATGGAGCAAAATGGCCAGGTAAAGACAGGAACTTGCTCAAACTCACCCCCAAACTGCTCCAAATGCCTTTAAATAATGACTCTAAACAGTATAGAATGTTCTCCTGGTTCTGTTCACTTTACTCAGCATCAGTTTATATGTCTTTCCAGCTTTTTCTGAAATCTGCCTGTTCATCATTTCTTATAGAACAATAACATTCACATACAGCAACTTGTTCAATTGTTCCCCAAGTGATGAGCGTTCCCTCAATTTCCAATTCTTTGCCACCCTAAAAAGAGCTGCTGCAAATATTTTTCTATGTGTAGATCCTTTTCCCCTTTTTTATGATTTCTCTGACATAGCAGTGGTTTCTTGTTCTAGAAGAGAGCTTCAGGTTTTAGTGGACCACAAGCTTAAGATAAGTCAACAATGTGAAGTGGTTGCCAAAAACATCTCATATCATTTTGAGCTGCATTTAGAGAAGAATAGGAAGGTCCTCTGCTCTCTTTCAGACCTCACCTGGAATCTTGTATTTAGTTCTAGGACTATGATGTAAGGAGAACATTGATAAGCTATTAAATATATAAAGAAAGGTAACCAGCTCAATGAAAGGCCCTTAACACTACATCATACAAGAGTGGAGAAGGAAAAGTTGGAGGGAGTGAAAATATAAGGAGAATTCAAGTATTCAAAAACTGTTCCACACACTAATGCATTGTTGGTGGAGTTGTGAACTGATCCAACCATTCTGGAGAGCAATCTGGAGCTATGCTCAAAAAGTTATCAAACTGTGCATACCCTTTGGCCCAGCAGTGTTTCTATTGGGCTTATATCCCAAAGAAATCTTAAAGGAAGGAAAGGGCCCCACATGTGCAAGAATGTTTGTGGCAACCCTTTTTGTAGTGGCTAGAAACTGGAAACTGAATGGATGCCCATCAATTGGAGAATGGCTGAATAAATTATGGTATATGAATATTATGGAATATTATTGTTCTGTAAGAAACGACCAGCAGGATGATTTCAGAGAGGCCTGGAGAGACTTGCATGAACTGATGCTGAGTGAAATGAGCAGAACCAGGAGATCATTATACACAGCAACAAGAAGACTATACGATGATCAATTCTGATGGACATGGTTCTTTTCAACAGTGAGGTTATTCAGGCCAGTTTCAATGGTCTTGTGATGTGACCTCTCTGCACCCCGAGAGTTCTGTGGGGACTGAATATGGATCACAACATAGTATCTTCACCTTTTTTTGTTTTCTTTCTCATTTTTTCCTTTTTAATCTGATTTTTCTAGTGCAACATGATACTTGTGGAAATATGTATAGAAGAATTGCATATGTTTAACATATTGGATTGCTTACTGCTTAAGGAAGGAGATTGAGGGGAAGGGAGGGAGAAAAATTTGAAACACAAGGTTTTGCAAGGGTGAATGTTGAAAACTATCTTTTATACACTTTGAAAATAAAAGGCTATTATTTCAATAAATAATAAAATAAATAATAAAAAAAACTGTGTCATAATCTCTTTTTTCCCTGAGGCAATTGGGATTAAGTGACTTGCCCAGGGTCACACAGCTAGCAAGCCTTAAGTGTCTGAGACCAGATTTGAACTCAGGTCCTCCTGACTTCAGGGCTGGGGCTCTATCCCCTGCCCCACCTAGCTGCCCCTGCCCCCTTATATCTTAATGCAGAAGGGCTTAGTCTGGTTCTTCTTGGCCCAGGAATGATGAGGGATTGGCTGGGTGCCAGAAAGGATTGTGCCAGTGGTCAGAGCTGCCTCTAGAACTCAGAGCAATGGGCTACTTCTCCAGAGTGCTGAGAGGACCTCAGGCAGAAGCTGGGTACCCCCTGTGGAGTCGGCTATGGTGCTAGGGTTGGGCTAGCTTCCAACTCTCAGTTCTTATTTCGGACCTTGCCCTCCTGACCCCAGGGTCCTTCCCTGGCTCTCTGGGCTGTCTTGCTGGATTCTATGGTTGGATGCTTTTAACCTGGGCGTTTGCTTGGATATTTAGGGGGAACCACTTTGGTCCCCCTCCCATTCTCCCTCCTGCCCTTCCCCAAGCACCACAGAAGGATGTGGGCCCTTCTTCCTCCTCCCCAGCCTACCATCCTGTAATTTGGACCCCTGACCATCCATCACCCTGGTGACCCACTCCTGAACTGAGAGACAGATCAGCGGGCCGGGAGGCCAGGGTGCTAATGGGCCGCCTCATCTTGGGGAGCCCTCGTGGGGGCCTGTTTAATTCCCCTTTTGATTTTAATATAGATTTATTGAAAGTTTCAGTCCCCCAAACCAACTACAGCAGCAAATTGGTGCTCTGTAGAGGCGGCCGGGCGCCCATAAAGCTGCCAGGCCCGGGGACGAATGGCACACTCCCGGAGGTCAGCGCTGCCACAGGGACTCTCTGGGGACCAGCTGCCACATTCTCAGAGGTTTCTGATTAGCCCCTTTCTTCAGGGCCATTGAAGGCTTCCCCCTTTAAAGTGGAAATCAAATGGCACTGCCTGGCTGGGGACGGGCACCTTTCACAGTCTTTTTGACAGGGTCTCCGCCAGGCCCATCCCTATCTGGTTACTTCTATCTTAACTTGCCAATGATCACGGGCCGGCCCAAGCCAGATTCAGGATGCGTTAGGAGGGAGATTTAGATTGCCGGCAAAATGAATGAATGAATGAACGAATGAATAAATGAATAAAAAACTTTAGAGCTCAGCTGGGAGAAGCAAGGGCCTCTAGGACCATGGGATCTGTTTTTGAATCCTAGAAAGTCTGTCTGGTGAAAGAGGGATGAGTCTGGCTGTGCTTGCTTGTGGGGGACAGAAGGAGGGACAAAGAAGCCGGAACAACCCTCCCACAAGAGAGCTGTCCCGGTGTGGAAGGGCTGGGTGGGATGGCCACCCTTCCAGCAGGGGTTAGTCAGGGAGGCTTCACCTCCAGGGCCCTTCGAGCTCCAGGTTTCTGAGGTGCCAGGGCCTTGCAAGGTGATTCAGCCCCGTGGGGAGGTTCCATGGAATAATCATTGGTAAGGTCCTTGAAGGTAAAAGCACTTATTTAGGAGTCAGCCTCTTCCTCATTCATTAAGGAATTGCTCACTGCTCTTAATCATCAAGCCCCCACCAGTGTATTTCCATTTATACTACTTAAAATCATCACACTTTTAGACCTTAAACATAACTATTTCCTTAATTGCAAAGCAAAAGAAATACTAACACCATAGCTACTCATATGTTAAAGCAAATGCATGAGTAACAAATTCTTTCTCTCTTCATCTGCCTCTTTTAGCTTTTTTGGTTTCCTTCAAATCCCAGCTAACATCTTTTAGAAGCCTTTTCCAGTTCCCAAGTCTTTCTTCTTAATTCCAGTGCCTTCCTTTGTCAATTTATGCTGATTAATTTTCTTCATACATTTGCCTCCCTCATGGAATTGTGAGCTCCTAAGAGCAGGGAATGCTAGTTTTTTTGTTTGGGGATATTTTTGGTCTTTATTTGCATCCCTAACACTTAGCACAATACTTAGCACATAGTATGTATTTAATAAGTGCTTGTTGACTGACTTAGTGACATCATGATATATACATAAACTTGAGCCCAATAGTTCTGTTAAGTATCTTTGGGGAAAGAGTGAGCACATCTGTCACAGACGGCCAAAAAGAACATGAATGAGGAAAACCTATCTACTTAAGGTAACTCACACCTCTAGAATTATAAACTTTAGTGTCTTTTTTTGTCTCAAGAATTATAGATAAAAGTTCCCAGTTGAATAAAGCTTTTGTATTGAGCATATATTTCCTTTTTTCCCCACTTAATTAATAAGAATTTATTTTCTATGAACTAGGTACTGGGTTAAATACAGGGGTCACAAACAAAGACAAATTGAATATATTTTCAGCCACAGTCCAAGGACTGGTTAGTTTTGCTGAACTTTTTTTTTTATTAAAGCTATAATCACCCATTGACCCAGCATGTTTCTATTGGGCTTATATCCTAAAGAAATCATAAAGGAAGGAAAGGGCCCCACATGTGCAAGAATGTTTGTGGCAACCCTTTTTGTAGTGGCTGGAAAATGGAAACTGAATGGATGCCCATCAATTGGAGAATGGCTGAATAAATTATGGTATATGAATATTATGGAATATTATTGTTCTGTAAGAAACGACCAGCAGGATGATTTCAGAGAGGCCTGGAGAGACTTGCATGAACTGATGCTGAGTGAAACGAGCAGAACCAGGAGATCATTATACACAGCAACAAGACTATACAATGATCAATTCTGATGGACATGATTCTCTTCAATAATGATGTTATTCAAACCAGTTGTTCAGCGATGAAGATAGTCATATACATCCAGAGAGAGGCCTGAGGGAACTGAATGTGAACCACAACACAGCATTTTAACACTTTCTGTGAATATTTCCATGCATTTTGTTTTCCTTCTTAGGTTGGTTTTTTTTTTCTCTCTCTAGATCTGATGTTTCTTGTGCAGTAAGATAACTGTATAGATATGTATACATGTATTGGATTTGTCATATAATTTAACATATTTAGCATGTATTAGATTACCTGTCATCTAGGAGTGGAGGGTGGGGCGAAGGAGGGGAAAAGCTTGGAACAAAAAAAAAGTTTTGCAAAGGTCAATGTAGAAAAATCACTCATATGTTTTGTAAATAAAAAGCTTTTAATAAAAAAATAAATAAATAAATTTTAAAAAGCTATAATCAAATCAAACAGGGAAAAATGAGAAAGAAAATAAAATGCAAGCAAACAACAACAAAAAGAGTGAAAATGCTATATTGTGATTCATAATCAGTCCCCACAGTCTCTCTCTGGGTGCAGATGGCTCTCTCCATCACAAGATCATTGGAACTGGTCTGAATCATCTCATTGTTGAAGAGAGCCACATTCATCAGAACTGATCATTGTATAGTCTTGTTGTTGCCGTGTGCAATGATCTCCTGGTTCTTGAGAATATATTTCCATTGCTAAGTTGAGAAGATGCTTATTGATTTTCTAGCATTCATTCACATTTGTCAAGGTCATGGGGTGACTTCTCTGATTCCCTACTTCCAAGATGTTCCTCTACTCAGTCAGACTTTATTCCTCTGCAATAACTGAATGCACATCAATTCCAGCTTCAAATTTAGTTGACAGTTCTGAAATCTGCCATTTCACCTCTTTCCTTTTGTCTTTTTGAGTTCAGACTCTGAATCTTCTCTATAAATGATCCCACCTTAGGTTCTGGTTGATAATCACATTGTCATATTTAGCCTAGAGTCAGATAAAATTACATTTGCTCTGTATTCATAAAAATAATTTGGTTATATTTCTTCAGATATACTGCAGTTTATCATGACAGAACAACCATTTCAATAACTTTCTATTAAAACTGGTTCCATTCCCTTCTTCAGTTTCTAGTGGATGCAGGATAGTCTTCTGTTATTCAAAGTTCCTTCCTTCCCACATGTGCAAGAATGTTTGTGGCAGGCCTTTTTGTAGTGGCTAGAAACTGGAAACTGAGTGGATGCCCATCAATTGGAGAATGGCTGAATAAATTATGGTATATGAATGTTATGGAATATTATTGTTTTATAAGAAATGACCAGCAGGATGATTTCAGAGAGGCCTGGAGAGACTTGCATGAACTGATGCTGAGTGAAATGAGCAGAAGCAGGAGATCATTATACACGGCAACAAGACTATACGATGATCAATTCTGATGGATGTGGCTCTTTTCAACAATGAAGTGATTCAGGCTAGTTCCAATGATCTTGTGATGAAGAGAGTCATCTACATCCAGAGAGAGGACTGTGGGGACTGAGTGTGGATCACAACACAATATTTTCACTTTTTTGTTATTGTTTTATTGCATTTTGTTTTCTTTCTCATTTTTTTCCTTTTTGATCTGATTTTTCTCGCGCAGTGTGATAATTCCAGAATACATATAGAAGAATTGCACCTGTTTAACATATTTTGGATTGTTTGCCATCTAGGAGAGGAGGTTGGGGGAAGGAAAGGAGAAGAAAATTTGTAACACAAGGTTTTGCAAGGGTGAATGTTGAAAACTATACATGTGTTTTAAAAATAAAAAAACTTTATATAAAAAAGAAATAAAATCAAAGTTCCTTCTTTTTTATGTTTAAAGGTCTTTCTCTTGGCTGCTTGCAGAATTTGTTGTTTTTCATTGGAATTTTTAAATGTAGCCCGTATATGTCTTGGGGGTTAAAATTTAAGAATTTTTTTGGAGGTTATCTATGGGTTCTTTTGATTGGCACTATTTTCTATATCCCCAAGTTCTAGTGATTTTCTTGTTTTATTTCCTTCATTGTGATGTACAGGGTTTTTGATTTGTCATATTTTTCAGGCACTCAGTCAACAAGCATGTTTTATTTATTAAGTGCTTATAGGCACTGTGCAAGGTTCTGGGCATACTGATGTAAGATACTATCAATGAATAAAGGTAGCAAAGGTCTTTTACAAGAGATGCTTGCCTCTGCTTTGAACTGAAGCTTAAAAGGATCCAGGGAAGGTAGGAGCCAGAGATTGAGGAAGGACAGAACTCCAGGCATGGAGAATGCCATCCTTGGCAAGGAAAGTGTTCTAGCCAGCTAGAACTGGCTCAAGGGGGCTGATTGTTAAATTTTCCATGGGAGCATTCCTACCTCAGAAGTCAGGAAATAACTGCAAATCCTGGCATGATTCATTGTTTTCTTAATTGTATGGACTTAAGAAAGTGTGGAGAGGGGCAGCTAGGTGGTGCAGTGGATAGAGCCACAGCCCTGAAGTCAGGAGGACCTGAGTTCAAATCTGACCTCAGACACTTAACATTCCCTAGCTGTGTGACCCTGGGCAAGTCACTTAACCCCAATTGCCTCATCAAAAAAAGAAAAAAAAGTGATGGAGAAAATGTTGACAGTGAAGATTTAAGAGAGTGTTATTCATACATTCCCCCACCTGCTGAACTTTGTTGTTAAATTTTTAACAGCAAACCCCTTGTTATCCAGAGCAGAAGTATGAAGCTGGGAAAGTGTCATGGGTGCAAGACCATGACCTTAAGTTTCCTGTTCTGTCCTCGGGATCACTGGCTTTTTTTTTGCTTGCACTGAGGTAAAGTTTTCTTATAGTCTTATTACTTCTTTCCTAGCATTTGTACAAAGAACAAAGAAGGAAGGAACAGAAATGATTTTGTCATTGATGCAGACTACAGACCACCTGTACAAAAGGAGAAAATAGATGCAATTCAAGAAAGAGATCACCAGACTGACACAGGGGGGACTTCAATGATCCAGAGAGCTCGTTGTCTACTAGAATTCTCTCCCTCTCACCCTCCCCTTCTCTCTCCTTTTCTTTCTGTTCTTTTTCTCTCTTTTTTCCCATCTGTTCCTCTTTCCTCCCTCTTTTCCTCCTGCTCTCTGCCTTGTCTCTATCTCTGTCTGTCTGTCTGTCTGTTTGTATATTATGTATATGCATACATATCTATATATGTATGTATGTTTCTTTACTTTTCAAAAGATAGAGGAATCAACAAGAGAAGCTCCATTTTGGACCTGTTTCTTGCTAACAGAAGAATTGATTTCTGGTGTGAATGGTGTGAGATGGGAACCAGGGTAAAGGGACCATTCTGTGCCCCAGCCCCCTAGAGTTTGTGACAAAGAGAAAAATCTAGGCATACCCTGACATGGCGCCTGGATTTTGGCAGAGCAGATTTCAAAGAGTTCAGAGAACAGATAGGAAGGATCCCATATACTAACATTCTATAGGGGTGGATTAGCCCAGGAGGGGTGGGAAACTAAAGGATAAAGTTCTGAAGGCTTTTTAAAAGGAAATAATTCTGATATGAAGATTCAAAGGGACTGATGTGGATGCACAGAAAATTTACCAATCAATTTAGATATTTAAAAGATGCGTATAGATGATGTAAGGAACAGTAGGTAACAAGGGACTGATACAGAAATGTGGTACAGTCCTTTAAGCATAACATCAGAACTGTGAAAGCTCAGAATGACCTGTGGTTGACAAGAGAAGCTCAACAAAAATAGGCTTTTAAAAAAGCTAGATTGTGGGAAAGAGAAGGATACAACACAAGAGAGTACCCCTGATCAGGATGGATGAAACAATTAGTTATTAAAACCCCTACTATGTGCCAGGCATTGCATGGATCACTGAGGATAAAAAGAAAGGAAGGAAAGAATGATTTAGAATTAATAATAGTTTGGTGAGTGAATGAATGAATGAATGAATGAATGAATGAAAAGCATGTATTAAGTGCTTTCTGTGTTCTGTGTAACACACCCTCCAGTGCTACTTCCCAACACCTCAGACTAGTATGTTTGTTCCCAGACTCTTCTTCCCTTTAGAGCTCTAGGGGTAACCCTGAAGGATTGGGCCATGGGTGGGAGTGGGGGAGAAGGAAAGGTTTCCAAATACTGTTATTCATGAGCCCCCATGAGTGTGCTCCCAATTGCTTATCAGCCAGAAATAGTTCATTAAAAGGGGGCATTTAGTAATGTTGTAAAGTAAGAACAGTTGATACAAAAGCACACCCCAAAATTCAGGGGCACACTCTCCCACAAATATTTTCATGTTCCAAGGGAAAATGAACTCTAGCTTGGAGAGCTCTCATAGTTCCTAGTTAGACGGAAGTTCTTTTTACCCTTCCTGGAGGATTTGTGAAGTTTCTGTGAGGTATGTGTTGCTCTCTGATGGGGCCTGAGAGTTGGGCCACCTGGACAATCTTGAAGTTGTACTTCTCTCCATCCCAAAGAGTTCATGGTCTCTGAAGCTTCCTTTTCTTGGTGTGCCTATGTGAACTTCTCTCAGTTCCTGGTTGTATGCAGTATTTGTTACTGGTCCAACATGATAGGATCAATGGGAGAGGGCAAGTTTTTTTTTTTTTTTTTTTTTTTGCTTATACTTGACCAATTCTTTTTTTTTCTTCCTAAGCTTTTTATTTATAAAACATATGCATGGGTAATTTTTCAACATTGACCTTTGCAAAACCTGTTCCAAATTTTCTCCTTCTTCCCCCCACTCCAGATGGCAAGTAATCCAACACATGTTAAACATGTTAAAATATATGTTAAATCCAACATATTTATACAGTTATCTTGCTGTACAAGAAAAACTGGATCAAGAAGGACAAAAAAACTGAGAAAGAAAACAAAAATGCAAGCAAACAACAGCAGAAACAGTGAGAATGCTAAGTTGGGGTCCACACTCAGATCCCACAGTCCTCTTTCTGGGTGTAAATGGCTCTCTTCATCACAAGATCATTGGAACCCGTCTGAATCACCTCATTGTTGAAGAGAGCCATGTCCATCAGAGTTGGTCATCATATATTCTTGTTGCTGTGTATAATGATCTCCTGGTTCTGCTCGTTTCACTCAGCATCAGTTCATGCAAGTCTCTCCAGGCCTCTCTGAAATCCTCCTATTGGTCGTTTCTTACAGAGCAATAATATTCCATAACATTCATATACCATAATTTATTCAGCCATTCTCCAGTTGATGGGCATCCATTCAGTTTCCAGTTTCTTGCCACTATGAAAAGGGCATTTTTGCACATGTGGGTCCCTTAAGATGATTACATTTAACTGTCAAAGTAATTGTGGAAGTGTTCCTTTTGTAATATCCTTCCATGTTCTTTATAGGCCCAGAGCTGTATCTAATTCTTTCAACCAATCTCAATAATATCTAACATTTATATAATAGTTAAAAGTTTGCAAAGCATATTTTATCCCCAAAATAACCCTGGAAGGTAGGTGCTAATATTATTCCCATTTTACTGATGAGGAAACTGAGGCTGAGAGAGGTCCCCAGGATCACAGCTAGTAAATGTCTGAGAGAAGATTTGAACTCAGATCTTCCTGGTTCCAGTTCCAGCATTCAGTCCACCACACCAAGGTTTTTATTATCTGATTTTGTCCAATGGCTTAAAACATTTTACCCCTTTCCAGCCTACCGAGGTTCCTCGGACTGATTGATGGATTGATTCAGGAGTTACCTAGGAAGGGTTCACCCATATTTTATTCCTTTGATTGATTGGTCCCATAACTCAATCAAAGAGATGTTCTTGCTTACAAAGGTTTTAGGGCCACAGCTTCTTGTTAGTAACATTAGTTAGGTTGGGGATGTGGGCCAGCCTTCTTATGGAAACTGAGATTCAAACACAACCAGATAGCATCTTCCCTCAAGAAGCTCACATTCTGACAGAGGGAGCATTGCATGTAGGGTAGTGGGTACTCAGGGAAGGGAATTCTAACCTAGGGGAAGGGGACATGAAGGCAGCTGTGGTCATCGGAGTATCCATTTAATTGCCGTTCTCAGAGGAAGAGGAGGAAAGGGGGAAAGTACACGGGGGGGCAGCAGGGCTAAAAATGGCTGGATTTCACTAAATGTCTCAGCTCAACCAACCAGCGACCACAGAGGGACGGCAGAGCTGCTCAATTCTAATTTAGCTTCTGTTTTCTCCACCAAGAAGAATGACCTTTGAACGGGAAAAGACAGAACAAACATGACTAACAGGGACTTGATGCCTGGGATAAGTAAAGATCTAGTAGGAAAGCTGTCTTTGATGAATTCAAGTCATCTGGCCCTGGCGAGCTACATCCCCGAATCCTAGAAAAGCTGTCAGAGGGGATGGCTGAGCCCTTGTCAGGGATCCTTGAAAGACTGGGGAGAAGGGGGGCCTGAATCATGGGCCTGGGGAAGCGTGATCCCGACCAGACTTTCAGAAAAAGGACAGGAACTCAGCCTGCGAAGCCTAGGCCAGCGAGCCCGCCTGTGGCTCCTGGCAGTCCTGAAGGGGGGCTCCCAAACAGGTGGAAATGGCTTCACCAAGAGCGGGCCGTGTCCGCATGATCATTCCAGTTTGGGGCAGGCTTTATAGGCCGGGAGATCGGGGAAAAGGGGCGGGTAGGACTTATTAAATTTAGCAAAGTTTGACAAAGCATCTTGTGCTATTGTTGGGAGAAGATGGAGGAGGAACAACGAGACAAGAGGTTCACTGGGATCTGGTCAGATGGCCGGACACAAGGTCATTAATGCTCCCTCTCAAAGAGATTTCCAGGGGATACCCCAGGGTCTGTGCTTGGCCATGACCCTTCAGTGGGGGGCTGGTGGGCTCCCCATGGCTGGAAGCCTCCAAGGACACACTGGACGACCACCTCCTGGAGATGCTGCCGGGGATTTCCTGCTCAGGTAGAATAGACTTCAACGTTCCCTTGCAGCTCAGGAACCCTCAGGCAGCAGATTGCCCTGAGTTTCTTCGAGTAGAAGCCATGGAGGCTGAGGGCAGGGAGAGGGAGGGGGAGCATCCCTTGCTGATTTGGGGGTTTCATTCTGCCCTGCTTCTCCCCCTCCCCACCCTTTTGGGGGTGCATGAAAGCATGACTCTGGGGTCCCCCACTCCTACCTCACCTGCCCTTTGGGACAACTGATTTAAATGCCCCTGCCAGATACTGAGGGGATCCCAGAAAAGGGCATGGGATGGGTGACTGAGCTGCTCTCCTTCGTGCCCAGAAGGGCTGCTCTTCGGCACCAGCCAAAGCCATGGAACGCTTTTCCCAGGACGTGTCACACTCCCTGGTCCTGTCCTCCCCACAGGCTGGGCAGGAAGGTGGCACTCGGGGACCCAGTGACAACCAGTGCTGCGCTGAGGCTGCCCTGCACGGTCCTCATTACTGGGGGGGCTGCACTTTAGTGTCCCCTTGGGGACCTCTTCTCTCCCCTCTGGGTCTTGCCCCCCTCTGAGTTTTCCCTTCCTTGCTCCTTCCCTGTCTCCGTGCCCCTTCCCTCCCCTTCGGCCCCTGCTTTGCCCCCAGCTTCCTTTAGGTCTCCCCTTCCTCTCCTGCACCCACAGGCTCTTGAATATGGGCTTTCACAGCAGTTCCCATGAGCCTCCCTGCCCCCACCCCTGCCACAGCCCGGCAGCAGTGCCTCAATAATTCATCTTAATGTCTCTATTAAACAGGGTTATGACCAGGACGAGACAAGGAACAAGGTCTTTGAGTGTGGAAATATGGCTCCCTGGGCCAGGACCTCAGGGATCCTCCTGCCCAGGCAAGGGAGGGCAGGCCCAGCTGCGGACATCGTTAGTCCCTTCCTCTTTGGGGGCCCGGGGGCCAGGCCCCCCAAGAGATCCAAGCCCCAGGAAACTCACGCTCGGCCCTTCCAGCATCACTACCCTGCTCCCTCTGCCCACCACCGGGCCCACCATGAACAGCTCAGGTCAGGGGTAGATCTGGTGAGCAGAAGCCGCCCCCAGCCTGAGGTATCCTTTGAACAGCAATAAAAAGGAGCCCAATCCCAGCCTGACTCAGCCCACAATCACCAGCCCCAGAGACCTGTCGGGGCCAGGATTCACCTCAGTCAGTTTGGCTAAGCCCTCATCTACCCTCTGAGCTGGGCCCACCTGCAGCCTGGGCCCCTCACTCTCAGGCCCTCCACCCTTCGGGAAGCACCTGGGCCAGAAAGTCACTCAACGGAGGACATGCTGTTCTCAGCGAGGCAGAGGGACCTTCCCCCCTCTCCTCCTCCTCCTCTGCTGGCTCCCGGCCTCTCGTCCCCCCTCTTTCTCAGGGCAGACTTTACTATCTGCGGGAGAGGAAGCAGGGATCCAGGGTCAGAGGCCACTCTGCCCTACTCAGGGAGAAGGCGGCTGCTGGGGTAGAATTCTACCTCGCCGCTCTCCTAGATACTGCTAGTCTGGGGGGGGGGGGGCCACCCCGCCCCACTCACACACGAGAACCCCGCTTTCTTCGGGGGGGGGTAGAAAGACCTCAGGTTTTCTATCCAAGACTCGACTCTTTTCCCCAAATACATCAGTCCCATAATGAGCACACAGAGCACTTAGTCAAGAAAACCTATTGATCCAAAATGAAACAAAAGAGAAATCAGAGATTTTATATCTATATAATATATACGCATATACTATATACATTTATACCTATACACATATGTCAGTGTATATAATATATATATAATATATGAATATATAAGATATATGTATGTTTATATGTGTATCATATAGTGTATATGTGTACATACACATAAGAATGTGGATCAGAACACATTATTTTCACCATTTTGAGGGGTTTGTTGGCTTTTTCTTTCTCATGGCTTTCCCCCGATTATTCTGATTTTTCTTTCACAACATGACAAATATGGAAATATGTTTTAAATGATTGTACCTGTACAACCCACATCAGATTGCTTGCTGTCTTGGGGAGGGGAGAGGTGAGGGAAGGAAGGGGAAAAAATTTGGAACTCAAAAATCTTACCAAAAAATGAATGTGGAAAATTGGAAAAATAAAAGACTTTTGAGGAAAAAAAAGGACCAAGGAGAAAAGAAAAGAAAAGATTTCCCAGTGCCTGAAGAGACCAAAGGCTTCCTGTTCTCATCAAGTTCCCCCTGCCCCTCAGGAAGGGCAGGGCGTTCATCTTGGCCAAGGAGGAGAGAGTCCCATCCCCACTAGCTTTGGGACTAGACTTAGATGCATGACTCCAGAATAAGTTAGGGCACACATGCAGCTGTGTAGCACCTTGCTAGCTGGCCCTTCTTGCCCTCTGGTGGGCACAGATGGGGAAGGAGTCAAGCCTCCTTCTTCAGAGATCCAGAAACTTAGTGGCTGCCGGGCACTGGGCTAAGAGCTGGGGATACAAGCAAAGGAAAATGAGAGTTACTTCTCTCAAATCCTGATGGAGAAGAGAGAACACAAAAGTGGAGGGAGATGTTTGGGGGGGGAGGAAGGAGGGTACCTGTGTGGTGAATGGGAGGGAGACAGCAAGTGAGAAGTGCTACTTGGGCTTTCTCCTGACATGCAGTGAATTTTGTCTCACAGTAAAGAGGATTCTGGGGAACTTCTCTTCACTCTTCAAGCTAATTTCCTAAGAAAAATGAGGAAGGCTAACTGTGTGACCCTGGGCATGTCACTGACTCCCACTTGTCTCCCAAAAACTGAAGGAAAAAAAAAGAAACATGAGGAAGGGATTTAAGGGGAAAACAAAGAATAAAAATATCCCAAGAAGCGGAAGAGAATCTGGTATTGTATATTAATAACATGAATAGGAAATCATCCAAGAATTATAGGGGAGGCGATGACAGAAAACATTTGAGTGAGGATCAACATAGAGAGAAACAGAAATGATACTATTGTCGTGGAAGTAAACTACAGACCAACCGTTACCTCAATTTATCCTGTAAATTATAATTTTATTACCTCCCATTTATCCCACCATTTATCCTCCTATTAATCTTGTTTGCACATAGTTATTTGTATGTTGTCTCTTCCATTAGACTGTGAGCTCCTTGAGAGCAGGGACTAAGGTTGTTTTGCTTTGTTTTTGCCTTTCTTTGCATCCCGAGCACTTAGCACATTAGCTGGCACGTAGTAGATATTTGATAAATTATTGAACTAGAGAAAAGGGGGAGGGGGAAATAAGTTATTCAAGGAGCAGATCACAAACTTGGAACAAAAGTATAATACGGATGTGGGATCCCATTATATGGATATCAGCCAGCATTCTTTCTGACAAAAAGAGCAGATAAGAAATCCTTTTTTTTTTTCTTTTTTAAATAGTATTTTATTTTTCCAAATATATGCAAAGATAGTTTTCAACATTTGCCTTTGCAAAATTATTCAACCATTCCCCAACTGAAGAACATCCACTCAGTTTCCAGTTCCTTACCACTACAAAAATGGCTGCCACAAACATTTTTGCACACGTAGTTCCTTTTCCCTCGTTTATGATCTCTTTTATGTCTTTCCTCTTCTATGGTCCACTGCTGGATCAAAGGGTATGCCCAGTTTTATAGCCCTTTGTGCATAACTCTAAAATTGTTCTCAGGAATAGTTGGATCATTTCACAACTCTACCAACAATGCATTCCTGTGCCAGTTTTTCTACATCCCCTCCAATCTTTATCATTATCTTTCCCAGTCATCTTGGCCCAGATAAGAAATTCTTTTCTTGCCTTAATGACCATTTCAGCTTTCAAATATGGAAGAACCAACAAAGGAATATTCTATAGTATATTTCATTTTCACCAACAGGGAAGAATGAATTGCTGGAGGGAAAATGATGGCAACTTTTGAACAAAAATTAGATCAGAAGAGATAGGAACTCTCAAGAATTAAATTCTAAGGACACAAAGGAGAACAATTCCAACAAGGATGAAAAATGGGAATTGTCTAAAGAAACTGAAATGGATATATATGGAACTCACTAGCTGGATTTTTTAAAGACATGTATAAATGCTATAAGGAAGAGTAGATAACAGCAGATTAATAATAGATAATCAATCAGTCAATGAAAGGATATGTATTAAGCATCCATCATATACACATGATGGGAGCAACATGAGCAGCACCTCTTACTATATTGTAGATACTGGGAATATAAAGATGAAATGAAACAAGCTCCACAGAGCTTCTATTCCTAGGAGGAGACAATAGATAGAAGGCAATTTGGAGGTAAGGCACTGAAAGCTGGGAGGGACCGGGAAATACTGAGCTGAATTTAGAAGGGGATATGGGATTCTAAGAAGTTGAAATGAAGAGGGAGATCATTCCAAGTATAGGGGAGAGAGAGATAGGGATAGGAGGTAGAAGTTTATAGGTGAAGAACAGCAAAAAACCCAGTTAGGTTGACCTGAAGGGACCATGAAATGAAGAACTTTATAAATAAAACTAGAAAGATAGGCTGGAGCGGGGCAAAAACATCTTAAAGGTATCAAAAGAGTATTCATTTGATCCTAGAAGTAGGATCCTGAAGTTCATTGAGTGAGTGATAATGATCCAACCTGCACTTTAGAGATGCTACTTTGGCAGCTGATTGGAGGATGGATGGATTGGAGAAGGGAGAAACCTCTGGAAGTAGAGAGAACCCCATTCCCATTTCTAGAGTTATTGCAATAATCCAGGTTAGAGATGATGAGGGCTCATGACAGGTTATGGTAGTGTCAGAGGAGACAAGGGTTTTTTTTTTTTTTTACAAGAACTGTTGTGAATGTAAAACTGACCTTATTTGGCAATATCTTAGAGGGGGGTGCAATGTGAAAGAGAGTGAGAAGTCAAGGAATGATACCTAGGTTGGGAACTTGAGGGACTTCAAGGATAGGGGGTGCCCTTGATAGTAATAGAGAAGTTAGGAAGAAGGGAAAGATTTTTTTTTTTTTGCTGGGGAGAGACAACAAGTTTAGTTTTGGACCTGTTGAGTTTAAGATGTCCAGTTCAAAATAAACAATAGTCATCTGAAAATGGGAGACTAGAACTCTGGGAGAGAGACTAAGACTTGTCTTTGGACATGTAGATTAGGGAATCATCTACATAAGAATGATCATTGAACTGCAGTGAACTAGTAATGAGATAACAAAAGGAGTTTGGAGAGATTGAAGGGAGAAAAGAGTGCCCAGGACAGAGCTTGGGGTGGTACTCACAGTTAATGACCACAACTTGGAGCCAGAACTGAAAAGGGAGAATGAAAAGGAGCAGTCACCTTGGTAGGAGAACTGGAATAGAGCAGTGTCATGACAACCAGAGAAGATGGAAATAACCACATGACATGGTCCTGTAAGCAGTGCTAGGAATACTGAAGCTCAAAAGATGCAGAGGCTGGGAGGGGAAGGACAAATGAAAGGGATTTGTGTGTGTGTGTGTGTGTGTGTGTGTGTGTGTGGTTTCAGCAATATTAGGCAAAAGAGCAGGATGTAAAGAGAGCAGCAGTGTCCCCCAAGTCACCAGAGCTCTTTTCACATCAGTCATAATTGAGGGGAGAAGCAGTGAAGCACCCTAAGGGAGAGACAGGGGAGATCATGAATCAAGCAAGTCAAAACACCACCATGACCTTGACCATCATCTCAGACAACCTGGAGAGGCGAGAGGAGGGAGAAAGATGGTGGTGAAAAGGGAGACTTAAGGAAAGAAGAGAGGTTTGGAAGGGCTTCTGTAGGGAATAAAATAAGGGATCAATAAGGGAAGAATATAAGTATATCTTTACTTCAGTTGAAGCTGATCACATAAACTCATGATGGGCCAAGTCAAGCACAGATGAGTGACTTCCTTTGAGTTTTGCTCATCAAATCCAGCGATTCTAGAGAGCAATTTGGAACTATGCTCAAAAATCACCAAACTGTGCATACCCTTTGAGCCAGCAGTATTTCTATTGGGCTTATATCCCAAAGAGATCTTAGAGGAGGGAAAGGGCCCCACATGTGCAAGAATGTTTGTGGCAGCCCTTTCTGTAATGGCTAGCAACTGGAAACTGAATGGATGCCCAGCAATTGGAGAATGGCTGAACAAATTATGGTGTATGAATATTATGGAATATTACTGTTCTATAAGAAACGACCAGCAGGACGATTTCAGAGAGGCCTGGAGAGACTTGCATGAACTGATGCTGAGTGAAATCAGCAGAACCAGGAGAACATTATACATGGCAACAAGACTATATGATGATCAGTTCTTTTTTTTTAATAAAGCTTTTTATTTACAAAACATATGAGTGATTTTTTCTACATTGACCTTTGCAAAATTTTTTCCCAAGCTTTTCCCCTCCTTCCCCCCACCCCCCACCCCTAGATGACAGGTAATCTAATACATGCTAGATAGGATAAATTATATGACAAATACAATACATGTATACATAGCTATACAGTTATCTTACTGCACAAGAAACATCAGATCTAGAAAGAGAAGAAAAAACAACCTAAGAAGGAAAACAAAATGCATGGAAATATTCACAGAAAGTGTTAAAATGCTGTGTTGTGGTTCACACTCAGTTCCCACAGGCCTCTCTCTGGATGTATATGACTATCTTCATCGCTGAACAATAGGAACTGGTTTGAATCACATCATTGTTGAAGAGAACCATGTCCATCAAAATTGATCATCGTATAGTCTTGTTGCTGTGTATAATGTTCTGGTTCTGCTGATTTCAGTCAGCATCAGTTCATGCAAGTCTCTCCAGCCTCTCTGAAATCCTCCTGCTGGTCATTTCTTACAGAACAATAATATTCTATAACATTCATATACCATAATTTATTCAGCCATTCTCCAATTGATGGGCATCCTTTCAATTTCCAGTTTCTTGCCACTACAAAAAGAGCTGCCAGAAACATTCTTGCACATGTGGGTCCCTTTCCCTCCTTTAAAATCTCTTTGGGATATAGGTCCAGTAGAAACACTGTTGGGTCAAATGGTATGCACAGTTTGATAACTTTTTGAGCATAGTTCCAAATTGTTCTCCAGAATAGTTGGATCCGTTCACAGTTCCACCAACAATGTATATGATGATCAGTTCTGATGGACATGGCTCTCTTCAACAATGAGGTGATTCAGACTAGTTCCAATAATCTTGTGATAAAGAGAGCCATCTACACCCAGAGAGAGACCTGTGGGGACTGAGTGTGGATCAAAACATAACATTTTCACTCTCTTTGTTGCTGTTCACTTGCATTTTGTTTTTTTATTCATTTTCTTTCCTTTTTGATCTGATCTTTCTTGTGGAGCAAGATAATTGTACAAATATGTTTATATATATTGGATTTAACAAAAAAAATAAGATTTGCAAAACACTAAAAAAAAAAGAGTTTTGTTCATATGCCCAAAGTGCAATCAAACCGTGTGTACCTTTTGATCCAACAATACCACTACTAGGTCTATATCCCAAGAGATTATAAAAAAGGGAAAAGGACTCACACATACAAAAATATGTAGAGTAGCTCTTTTGTAGTGGCAAAGAATTGGAGATTAAGGAGACAACCACCAACTGGGCAACAAGTTGGGGGATACTATTGTGCTATAAGAAATGATGAGCAGGTGGATTTCAGAAAATCTGAAAAGACTTATGCAAACTGATGCAAAGTGAAGTAAGCAGAACCAGGAGAACATTGTACACAGTAACAGCAACATTATGCAGTGACCATCAACCATGAACAGCTTAGGTCTTCTCAGCACAACAATGCTCCAAGATAATTCCTAAGTTCCCATGATGGAAAATGCTATCCACTTCCAAAGAAAGAACTGATGGAGTCCGAATGCAGATCAAAGCTTACTATTTTCACTTTCTTTTTTTTTTGTAGTTCTTTTCTTTAGTCTGTTTCTTCTTTCACAGCATGACAAATATGAAAATATATTTTACATGATTCTACATATATCACCTATAACTGCTTACTGTCTTATAGAATGGGTGGGGAGGCGAGAAGAAGGGAGAGATTTGAAGCTCAAAAAATCTTTTAATGAATATTAAAAATAAATAAAATGGAAAAAATGCCATTGACAAATAAATTCTAAGGGGGAAAAGAGTTTTTTGTTCAGTTACATCTAAGCAGGTGAAGTAGAGGTGGGGGAGATGTGGGGCTAGTATTTGGCAAAGTGTGAGAGTACTGGGGCAAGGGATTCAAAAATCGATGACAGGTAGAGTGGGTAGTAAAGTGGGTATCAGAGCAGCAGTAATGGCAGTAAATGAGGAGCCGGCCTTTTTTTGAACCAGCTCGGCAGTGGGTTCAGCTGAGACACTGAATCTCACAAGAAATGGCCCAGCTGATCAAGGGAGCAACAAACCATTGAATGCCATGTCCCAATGAGAGCATGGGGACTCCCCCAAAGGAGAAGCGGGTCCCAGAGCAAGAAATCTTGAGATTTCCTTTCGTGTGAGCCTCTTTCCCATAAAGGAGAGTGCACATCTTGGACCAGGGAAGTGGGGGGATATTTTATAAACTACTTTCCTTACCAAACCTGCTCAGGGAATAATTTTTTTTAATGTGCATTAATGTTTGCTGGAAAATCAATATGGGGGAGCATACCACACGGAGGCTTGTTGGAAATAGGATTTTTTAGGTATAACCCCTCAGGGCTGCTCCTAGTACTCTGAGGGAAGAAATAATGAGCTGCCCTCAACAAACTCAACCGACTGGAGGAGCGAGCCCAGAAAAGATAGTCCATTAATAACTTGGATGAAAGCATCCTTTCTATGCTTAGAAAATGTCAAAATGAAGCCAAGAGGTTGGGGTGACAATCAGAATGTGAACACACTAGAAAATGGGGTTGTGATCCCCAAGCATCCCAACAAGCTAGAAGGATGGAGTAAGAGGAGATCTGGGACAAAGGAAAGTCTTGTACAGGTTTGAACAAAATCCACTTCACACATAGAGGGAAAGGTGGCGCTAAAGAGCAATGCACCAGACAAAGATCTGAGGGTAGTAGTGGGCAGCAGCAGGGTGGCAGTGGGCAGCAGCAGGGCCATGTGGCAGCTATTTGGTCAAGGAATGACCATTTGGAAATTCCAGGGAAGAGGAGAGGGAATGGCCCCTCTGTGCCCTGCCCTGCTGAGACCCAGCTGTAGTAAGTAAAGTTCAGTTCTGACCACCTCAGTTTAAGAAGAATATTGATGAAGAGAAGAACCCTAGGAGAGGGAGAGGACAATTGGCTAGATCAAGTCTGTGAAGGCTCCCACATTTACACTCAGCAAAGATCAGTAGAAGGAGCTGAGAAGTTTCAACCTGAAGAGGAGAAGACTCAGGGATAAGTTGTCCCTAAGGCGCTTTCTAGCCTTGACCTTCAAACAGCAGGAAGTTATGGATCTGTTGGGGAAAGAACTGGGGTCTCAGGTGCCTTTTTCCATCGTTTTTCTTGGCCCTCAGTAAGTTAATAAACATTTATTAAGCTCCTACTTTGTACCTGGAACACAGTGCTAGGAACTGAAGATACAAAGAAAGGCGAAAGGCAGTTCTAGCTCTCAAAGAGCTCTACCGGGGGTGAGACAACATACAGTGAAGTGGAAAGCCAAAGTTGGGGAGGAAGGAAGAGAAGAAAAGGTCTATGGATGGAGATGGGATGTGTGCAGGATGGAGAGATCCAGAGAGGGGTCTGGATCTTCCTTATTTAAATGGAGGTTGTAAGAGAGCTTTCCACGCTCTGTCAGAGGGAAGGATTTGGGGCTGAAGTGATTTTGCCTCATCAGGGGCTCTATGAAATCTGCTATTTCTGTTCCTTTGGGCTTCAGGAATGGGTGAGTATTGTCTCCTTCATCCAATCATTAAACCTGCTAGCTCACACTAGGGTGTGACTTGGACATTTGGGTTCTGAGACTTGGAGTCACAACCCTGTCTGTACCACATTCAGACTCTTCTCTAGCTTCTCTTGGGTAACTTGGTGGTAGCGAAGTGGATGGATTGCAGTCCCTAGTCCAGAAGACTTGAGTTCAAATAACACCCCAAACATTCACTAGCTGTGTGCTCCTGTTTGCCTCAGTTTCCTCATCTGTAAAACGAACTTCAGAAGAAAATGACAAACCACTCCAGTATCTTTACCCAAAAAACCCTCAAATGGGGCCATGGCAGGACTACTGCCCAGACCTTGGGCACAAACCCCTTTCCTTCTGGGTTGTTTCCCCATTTACAGTGGGATGGATGGGCTCCTAGGCTCCTTCCCCAACACCCCAAATCGTTCTCTGATTCTGTAACCCTGCTTCTCTGACTGGATTCCTCCCCCACAGTTCTGCCCAAGCACACAGGAGGACCCTCTAAAAGAAGCGGGGTATCCTGGCCAGCCCAATGGAAAACCAAGAGAGAGGGACCTGGGAGAGTCTCTGTCCTGCTGCTGGCCTAAGAACCCGGGAGAAGGGCAGTGATTTCTCTTCCCGAGGAAGGAGTCAGAGAAATTGAGAGAGGAAAAAAAGCCTCCAATCTTTCGGGGGCCAGACCCTGGGAAAGGCGAAAAGCTGAGGGGTGTCGGGACAGAAGCGGGAGAGCCCAAGGGAGATCAAGGGAAGGAGAGGGAGGAGATGGAGAAAGAGAAAGACCGGAGGGACGGAACAGAAAAGGAAAGTGGCTCCACCCTAATTAGGTTGGCAAGAGGCTGGTGATGTGGGTTGGTGCTCAGGGCAGGAGGACTGAAGGAGACTGCAGGGACATGGATGGAGGGCGAAAGAGCCAGGGCCAGCAGAGGGGAGGGGAGGAGAGGCAAGGGTGTGGTGAGGGGGAAGGGATCTAGGAAGAATGAAGGGCTCAGGGTCCTTGAGGGAGGGGGAGCAGGAGAATGGGGGAAAGTGGGGTTCAGGGGCCTCAAGGGGAGCCAGGACTCCCTCCCCGGGTGGAGATGGAGGGGGCAGAGTGACCCCCGCGGGGTTCACTGGCTGAGGATACCCAAAGCTGGGGAGGGGCTGGAATACCTGTAGGCGGCTGAGGGAGGACTAGAAGGAGGGAGGCTGGTTCAGAGACATCAGGGGAACGAGAAATCCCAGGGAGGAAGCGGCTCCATTAATAAACCCGGAGGCGCAGCGGCGCGGGGGAAATTAATGAGCGCTCGGAAATCGCTGAGCCCTGAACCCGTTTTTTAAATCTGTCCTTAACAAGAAAAATAAAGAAAAGAGACTTGGCCAATTAGGAGGTAATGGAGACATTGCAGAAGCCGCGGAGACAAAAAGCAGGTGAGGGAGCGGGCTGAAAATGGAGGCTCCTTCTTTCCCTCCCTGCCTCCCCCCACCAAGTTCGGCTCAGGTCCATCTTGGACCGGGCGGGGCACGCAGCTCTAGGATGCCCAGGGACCTTCAGTTTAATTCTGTGCAAGCAGCAATTATTAAGCGCTTATTGTATGCTGGCCATCCCTATTCAAGAGGGGAGCGTTTTCTAGGGAAACCACAGGTCCACAGAGTAGAGAGAAACTAGAAATGGGAAGTGGAGGGAGTTCAGCACCTGAACTTAAAGGGTGCTCCTTCCCAGGCAGCTGAAGCCTTATTCGCCCCACCGGCCCAACAGGGTCCTCAGCCAGGCGTCTTGCAGCCTCTGCCTGAGAGACTGTGGTAGGTAGTACAAAGGTGGAATAGGACTCAGGGATTCGGGCATCCAGGGGCTCAGCTTCCAGACCCCCGGCCAATCAATTCACTCTCAGCCTCAGTTTCCTCAGATGAGGGGGTTAGACTCCATGGCTTCTAAACGAGAGGTTTCCAGCTCTGGATCTCTGATCCTGTGAGAAAGTCCCCACCCCACGGGCAGCCCAGGCTGCTTTGGAACAGCTCTCAGTGTCAGGGAGTCCCTCCTGGCTTCCCCTCATTGCTTCTGCCTGACTCCTAGTTGTTCCCTCGTGACCCATTTGGGGTTTCCTTGGCAGATACTAGAGTGGTTTGCCCTTTCTTTCTCCAGATCATTTTACAGAAGAGGAAACTAAGGCAAAATGGGATTAAGTGGCTCGTCCATGCTCTCACACAGCTAGCTAAGTGTCTGAAGCTAGATCCTGATTTCAGGCCCAGTTTTCTATCCAGTGCTCCAGGTAACTGCCCTATTGATCACTGGGGAGAAGCAGAAAAGAGCTCTTCCAGGTAACCCTTGGGATGCTCCCATAATGCTTCCTGGATAAGTCTTTTTCGGTGCAGGTCACTTCACTCCATTTCTTTCAGCCTCAAGTAGACTTGATCCCTAGCTTATCAATACCTTCCTGATCATGACTCAATGCCTGGATTTGAACTGCGCACCCTAGAGGGGCTCTGAAGGGACAGAGTTCTACAGTGTTTGTCTATCTAGCCATCCTCTGTCCCTTCAGAAGAAAGGCAAAGAAGGCAAGGCAATGAAAAGCGGTTATTATTATTAATGGCTTCATGACATCTTGGTGGGAGATCTCAATATTTTCTCAGTGGTTTGGATTGGGGATATGCATGTTCATCACATTTGCACATGACACAAAGCTGGGAAGAAGAGCTGACTCACACAGGATGCTCTAGTTAGGATTTTTTGAGTTTATATCTGGTTTGTTTTCTTCCCTATTAGACTGGAAGCTCCTGGTAGACAGGGATTGTTGGGTTATTTATCCTTCTTTGTATCCCCAGAATTAGCATAGTATCTGGCACATAGTAGGTGCCTAATAAATACTTGTTGACTTGAATTGGCTAGAGCATCTGAATGAATTTTTTAAAAAATGAAATTTAATTGTGAGAAATGTAATTTACATTTGAGCTTAAAAAAATCAATTTCCTAAAGACAAGACAAGAGAGCTAGCAGTTTATCTCAAAGAGATCTGGGAACTTTTGTAAATAGAAAGCTCAACATGAGTCAGCATCCAGATGGGCAGTTCAGAAAGCTAATGTCATCGGGCGCACATTGAAGAACCAAGCTTCCAGGAATAAGAAGTGAGTATTCTCACAATTCTCTGGAGTATTGTGTTCAATCCTGAGCACCAAAGTTTAGGCAAAACATATAGAGAGAAGAGGCTGATGAAGATGGTGAAGAGCTGAGAAATCTTCTTGCAGGCAGCTGGGTAGCACAATGGACTAGGCCTGAAATCAAGAAAACCTGAGTTCAAGTCCAGCCTCAGGCACTTAATTGTGTGATCTTGGGGAAATCAATGTCTACTTCTGTTTCCTCATTTGTATTATGGAGATAATAGCAGCATAATAACAATACCCCCCTGGGAAGTAGATGCTGTTATTATCCCCATATTGCAAGTTGCATATTGCAACTTGATTCCATTGATCCTGTTAATTATTATTCATTATAAATCACTTAGCACAAGAACTGGCATATAGTAGGTACTATATAAATCTCATTATTATTACTATTATTTTGGTTATAAAGTACAGGAATTGGCACATAGTAGACACTATATAAATCTAGTTATTATTATTTTTATTATTATTATCATATGAGGGTCCATTTATTGAGCTGGAGATTTTTAGGCTAGAGAAGGAAAGGGGGTATGGAGAGTGGAAATAGGACAATAGAGTTGTTTTTGAGTATGTCTTATGGAGGGGAATCTGATCGGATCCAAAAGGCAGAACCAGGATCAATAGGATCAAGTTGCAAAGTAATCACTTGGGGTTTGGTATCAGGAAGAACTTCTTAACCATGGGAACGCTTCCTGTGTGGAAGGTCAGCTTCTAGAGGCTGGATGGACACTAGCAAAGGATGACCTAGAAAGATTCTAGTTTAGCCCATCCCAGACTTTCAGGTCCTTTTAGATTCTTTTTATTATTATTATTATTTAAGCTTTTTATTTGCAAAACATATGCATGGATAATTTTTCTTTCTTTCTTCTTCTTATTTTTTTTTGCATGGGTAATTTTTCAACATTGACCCTTGCAAAGCTTTCTGTTCCAATTTTTTCTCTCCTTCCCCCCACCTCACTCCCCTGGATGGCAGGTAGTCCAATACTCCTTTCAGATTCTGACTCAAGAAGGTCACAGTGACTTGCAGAAAGCTCAAGGAAATGGACCAACAAAACTACTTTTCCAGGTCACCATCAGAGAGCCTTGGACTTAAGGGGTACTTTCACCTGGGTTTCCCGAAGGCCCTCAGCCCTTGTCCTCCTCCCTGGAAAGGCCGTTCTGTGATTAGCAACCCTTGCTGGTCAATGACATCTCTAAAGTGATGGCGAAAGCACCAGTGGCCCTCAGCCTGGCACAGGAAACACGGACCCTGGCGCTCACCCGTCATAGGACTGACTCACAGATGAGTCAAAGTTGGGCCACAATGCACACTGTGGAAACCCACCGGAAATCTGACTCCCCAAATCAATTCAAACTGGCTGAGCTATAATAACTCTGTCACCTGGAGTGAAGATTGTCCAAGGGCCTAGCAGCCCAGGGAGTGATAAATAGCAAGGCCCACGTCTTGTTAGACGGAGGAGGTGCAGAGTGGGGGCCTCTGCACGGATTAGCCCAGGGCCTTATTTATCATCTTCAGGGCTGATCTGGGAGAGAGGGGTTAAGTAGAGAGTTAATGAAATCCGCAGATGATGCTAAATGGAGAGAAGCTGAGAACACCAGCTCTGGGAGGACACAGGGAGGGAGGCAGGCCCCCGAGAAGGAGATTAATCTGGAGGGAAAGTGCAATCGATCCAGCCACAGCGAGGGAAGAGGCTCCCGGCTCGGGGAACAGGGGCGGAGGGGCAAGCCAGGGAGGGGAGAATGGGACCCCCAGCTGAGAGCGGAGTGGGCCGGGAGAGTCCGGGGCACGATGCCCCTGTCTGACATCAGTGTGCAGGTGGGCAAACCAGGGAGTGGGGCCTGAAGATGAGGCTCGGCTCTCCCAGGCCCCGGAGGAGTGGGTTCTGTTGTGCTGGGCTCAGCCCTGAAATAGAGATGCCCACATGGGCATCCCGTGCCCTGTCTCCCCCCTCCCTCTACACGCTTCATTTCCACCCTGCAGCATGAGGGGTGTTCTTCTCAGCTGCAATGTTCCTCTGGGGCGGCCCTCCCAGGCCCCTGGGGCCCATCCTTGTCTCTGCCCCGCTGGGGAGATCCTTTGTTATCCTGGTCCTCAGTGGGGAGCTCCTTAGGGAGCTTACAGCAGCTCCCGACTCCTCTGTGACTTAGAACCGTGATCAAATGATGCAGATCTCCATGGAGTTTTCTGAGAGTGGGTCTCATCTCCTGCTGGAATGGGTGCTTTTGGTGATAGGGAGAATGGAGACGATTCCTCTCTCTGTCTCTCTGCTTCTGTCTGTCTGTCTGTCTGTCTATTGCTCCCTCTTCTCCAGCTTTAAATGCATGATCCTGTGACTCCCTGAGCTGCAGTAAACCTGACCTCCTCCCCCCAAGAAGGTGCTAGATGCTCCCAGATGATGCCTGAGGCTCCCTTCTTTGTTCAAATGTGCCCGTTTTGCCAGACATTGTGCTGGATGCTGCTGATAAAAACACAGGAAAGCAACAGTTCCTTACTTCAAGGAGTTTCCACCTTACTGAGGGGAGAAATGGAAAGGAGGAAGAAAGGAAGGAAGGAAGGAAGGAAGGAAGGAAGGAAGGAAGGAAGGAAGGAAGGAAGGAAGGAAGGGAGAGAGGGAAGGAGAGAGGGAGAGAGGGAGGGAGGAAGGAAGGAAGGAAGGAAGGAAGGAAGGAAGGAAGGAAGGAAGGAAGGAAGGAAGGAAGGAAGGAAGGAGGGAGGAAGGAAGGAAAGAAGGAAGGAAGGAGAAAGGGGAAGAAGGAAAGAGAAAAGAAAAATGAAAGAAGGAAGGAAGAAAAAAGGAAGGAAAGAAGGAAGGAAAGAAGGAAAGAAGGAAACAAATATTTACTAAGTGCCCTCTGCACCAGGCATAATGCTAAATCCTTTACAAAGATTATCTCATTTGATGCTTACAACAGCCCTGTAAGATTTTAGCTAGGGACTCAAGGAAAGCTTCCTGTAGGAGGCAGGGCTTGAGCTAAGTCAGAGGAGGAAGGGGAAAAAAGTTATATAAGTATTATACATTTAAAAGCAAAAGCAAATTGTACACAATAGATTTATAGCTTCATGTGCAGTGCTCTTTCTATTCTACTTTTATTTCTTACATTCAGAATTTTTTAAAAGACACAAGGAAAAGTTCAGAAGGTTTTTTTTTTTTTTTTTAAGAGAGAAAAGTCAGATTTGGACATGTTGAATTTGAGATGTCTGGAGGACATCCAAAAGTCCAGTGGCAATTAACTGATGATGTGGGCCTGGAGCTCAGAAGGGAAGTCAACATTATTTAAATCTCATTTGTATCATTTGGTTATTTCTGAAATGTGGGGGGTTCACCCCCCCATAATAAATAGGTGCAAATGGTCCATTTCTTCCCCACTCAGCGTCAAAAAAGGTTTGTTTATAAAACCAAATTTCTGACATTTACAAAAAGTATATATGAAATTTAAGAAAATTACCCCTTCCATAATTCTTTTTTTTCTTGCTTTTTTTCCCCTGAGGCAATTGAGGTTAAGTGACTTGCCCAGGGTCACACAGCTAGGGAATGTTAAGTGTCTGAAACCAGATTTGAAGTCAGGTCCTCCTGACTTCAGGGCTGGTGCTCTACCCACTGTGCCACCTAGCTGCCCTCCTTTCCATAATTCTTTTTTGTTTTCTTCCATGGATTTAAAAAATATTTCATTGATGCTTCTTTTTCTCTCTTATTTTCCCCCTTTTTCTCTTCATTTCTGACACTTTCTCCTAATTCATTCCCACTCCCTCACCCCACATGGAGTCTCTCCAAGCCAATACATAGAGTTAAAGAATACAAATCGGCACAGTGGTTGTGGCTGAAAATATATGCTTTATTCTGCATCCCTAGTCCACCACCTGTCTTCCAAGAAGCAAAAGCACTCTCAGGCCTAGGAAGGCACAACTCACTCAGAATTTTTAAGCCCTGCAATACGGTTTCCCCTTATTCCATTATGTAAACTGTTCTGCTTCTGCTCATTTTAATCCACATCAGTTCTTAAGTCTTCTCAAGATTTTCTAATGTCTTTGTGTCTTTTCTCAAAGGTATCCCATCATCCTCATCGCCCCGGTTTGGGTTTGTTCCGCCCCTGTCCAGTGGATGTACCAATGTGTCATTAGCCTGCAGGCTGCTCACCCACCTCCACAGGAGATTGTACTTGCCCTGCGAGGGCGGCTCTGGAGGATATTATCTCAGAGGAGCGGAGCAGAGAGAACTCAGCCTCATTGTACCGATCAGGGCTCGACTCTAGGTTTTCGGTCCCCTGTGAGATTCACGGTAGCCCATGGAGGGCCTGTTCAGCCCAGTGCCCGTGGACTGCATGGACTCAGCCCATGAGGAGAGCATCCTTCTCACCCAGTTTTTATAATTGCTTCCTTCAAGAAGCTCAGGTGACTGACTGATTGGAATTTCACCTCTTGCCCTCCTTCTTGTATGTGTTACAGCATAATTCAATATTTGCGACTGATAAATGCTGAGGGGGCATAAAGTCTCAGAAAGGATATGGCGGGGTTAATCAGAGCAGACTTCTTAGAGGAGGTGGGTCTTGAAGAAAAGCATTTCAAATGAGAGATGTCATCTGGGATGGCTCGGGGAGGTAAAAATTATGGAATCCGGGACTAAGTGGATTGCAGAGTCTGGGAGGCAGGCCAGGTGAGCTGGGGGCAGAAAGGCGGCAGCTGCTCCTCCAGCTCTGATGAGGGCACCGGCCCGTGGGCTACAGGTAAAAGCAGAGAGAACTTGGGCTTCTTAACTGCGAGTCCAGGATTGAGCGACTTAGGAGAGGAAGCGAGTGGGATCTCTGTGTGCAGGGCTGCTTGCAAGGGGGGTTTCCTGTGTTTTGGGGGGAGTCTGGGGGGTCTGATGCCTTGGGCTGGGCTGTGAATTGCCTTAGGAGCAGCATAGAATGCAAATAAAGCTGACTCTGTGTCGCCAAGTCAGCGAGAGCATTCCCTGTGAAAATGCCCTTCCTGGGCAGTCCCCTGCCCATGTTGGACATGCACTTTGTGTGCCCTGGTCAGCATCGATCCCCGCTGCCAGGTGAGTGATTGATGCTCGAGCCCTTCCTCGCCAGACTTACTCCAACGAGCTCCAGCCTGCTCCGGCCCAGCCACACAGGTGGTGGACAGAATCCCTGCCAGAGGTCACGCAGCCAGCAGCAGCCGGAACAGGCCTCCACATCCTGGCTCTGTCCTCAAGCCCCCAAACAATGCTACCTTGGCTACGGATGTGACTTCGGTATGAAAATATTTCAAGGGGAGTAGCTCTGAGGAGGGGGAAGGGGCTCAGCTGGGGCAAGGGGCAGGAGGGGGAGGGGGATGTCTAGGAATAATGGGAAGTGACTCAGAGGATGGAAACTTGGGTCAGACCTCAGCCGAGTCTTCCTGATCAGAAGGCCCGGCAGATGCTGAGCATCCTCCCTGGGGAGCAAAGCTGTTCTCCGCTGGACACACCCTGGGGGACACAAACAATTTGCCTCCCTCCAAGAGCCAGCGTTCCAGGCTCCTGAATCTGTGTCACCCCTTCCTGGTGCGGGCCAGAGCGGCTCTGACTCCTGTCCCCAGGAACCATCCCTCTCTAACAGTCGCTCTGTTAGAGTGACCTGCTCTGGCAAACTGGCCCCCTTTTCTTCACCCATTCGGTCTCCCGAGTCAGAATCCTCCAAACAAGGCTCAGCTCCAGCAGTGTCTTCTCCAGAAAGCCTTTCCTCCCTCCTCCCAGTGTTCTAGGGACTTGTTTTTGTTTTGTGTATATATTTTTATGTTTCCACTTTTTTCCCTAAGTATAAGTGAGGTTCCATGAAGGCAGGGGCTGATTCATTGATTACAGTGTCTGGAACATAGGCCATAAGCCTCCTCGGGGAGAGAGGGATGCCATCCTGTCACTCCTTCTAAAGTCTGCTGAGAGAAGGTAGCCATTCGTGGTTCAGGGTTTGGTCTGCTTTAATGCATCTGCCTTCTCCTCCTGCCATATTCCAGAGCTCTGAGACTGAGCCCGCAAGACCCACTGACAGTAGATTCCAGGGATCCCAGCTCAGATCAGGGATCTGTTGGCTAATTCCATTTCACATGGAAGCCCCGACTCAAACTATTCCCGAGGTTCCCCAGAAAGAGCTCTGGGCCAGAGGACAGGAACGTATGGGGAGTGGCTTTGGGGAAGTGCCCAAGACCATGGGCACCACGACTGGCGTGCAGGGTCACAGGTCTCATTAGTGGTCAGCTCTGCTCTCTTTTCTCCCAGCCAGACAATGAGGGCCATCAGATCAAGAACTTTGCTTTGCATAAGTTTTGCTCATCCCACCTTGCAGGACCACTCAAAAGCACAGAAGTTCAAAGCTAGACTGAGTGTCAGGGGTCTTGTTCCAAACCATACAAGGCCCCCCGAGTCTTTCCTTCTCTACACTAAACATATAATATGATCTTGAGACCCTTCCCCATTTTGGCTGCCATCTTTTGGATTTTGTGGTTGTTCAGTTGCATAAGGCTCCTTGTGACTCCATTTGGAGTTTTCACAGCAAAGACACTGGAGTGGTTGGCCATTTTACAGATGAGGAAACTGAGGCACACAGAGGTAAGTGACCTGCCCAGGGTCACACAACTAATTAATGTCAAAAGTAGTATGTGATATTTAAAGGATTTTATCTATATCAGATTGCTCACTATCTTGGGGAGGAGAAAAGGAAGAAAAAGGTGAGGGGAGAATTTAGAAAACAAAGTCTTATAATGAAGGTTGAAACTCTCTTTGCATAGAATTAGAAAAAAATAAAATGCTACTAAGTGGAAAATAATAATAATAAAAGAATGAATGCCAAAAAATTAGTATATGAACTCATGAAGATGAGTCTTCCTGACTCCAGACCTAGCACCCTGGAGATGAGGCTTTCCTGATGCCCTTTAGCTCCTGGGATTCCCCTGCTGTGATATTTACTGGGTGCTCTCATGCACTCTGGTCTATCTTCTGAGAGGCCCAGAAAAGGAGAAGGCCGGTCTCACAGACCCTGAGGGACGGCTCCTCTGGGTCTCAGCAGGAGGACACTGGCCTCTTAGCCAGACAACGGTGGGCCTGCCGGCTCTCCCTAGGAAGGAGCCTCTCTGGGGCCTCCACACAAAGGCACATGTCCTGTGTCTATCTGACACAGCTGGCTAGAGAGGTCCCCCAAGACTTCCCTTCCCATGCTCCCCACTGCTCTGTCTTATTATTCCTAAAGGCTTCTGGAGGAGGAGGAGGAGGAGGAGAAGGAAGAGGAGGAGGTGGAGGAGGAGGAGGAGGAGGAAGAGGAGGAGGTGGAGGAGGAGGAAGAGGAGGAGGAGGAGGAAGAGGAGGAGGAGGAGGAAGAGGAGGAGGTGGAGGAGGAGGAAGAGGAGGAGGAAGAGGAGGAGGTGGAGGAGGAGGTGGAGGAGGAGGAGGTGGAGGAGGAAGAGGAGGAGGTGGAGGAGGAGGAGGAGGAGGAGAAGGAGGGCTTTGAGGAAACTATTAAGGTGAGTGGGGATCCAGACCCAGGAGCCGGGGATGGGGAGCAGAGGGGAAGAGCCTGATCCTTTCTGCTTCTGATGGGTCACTAAATAAGGATCTGGGCTGAGCAGGGAGTTGGGGGCTCCCTGGTCTAGGGTATCACTGTGGCCAAAGGGGTGGGCTAGCTCTCAGTCAGGAGGGGGAGCCCCCAGGGAGCCCTTAGCAGTTTTCTGGCAATGGCACAGCGGGCACTCACTTGCCTCTTCAGACTCCCAGACAGTCTTCCAGGTGCATCCAGACTGGTCCCTGCCCCTCTGAGCAGCTGCCCGGGAGGAGGACCACACAATGATGACCGTCCCCATTCAATGGGGGTGGGGGAGGCAACAACTTCTCCTTGGCGTCCATCCCTCCCCAGAGTGTCCTGGGAAGCCCCTAGGGGCTAGGAGGGCATTCCTCCGACCACTTCTTGCAGCTGGACCTTCTGACATCGGGGTCTGAGAAAGAGAGCAGAGCAGATGCAGCAGCAGGGAGAATCCACTCCCACCCCTGCCCCCATGCCGGAGAACCTGGCGGCTGGCAGGCCTGTCCAACAAGAAACCAGGGACTCGGGCCAAGGGAGCCACTGCTTAGGAGCCCCATTGCGGTGCAGCTCACCATTACCTGGCCATAAAAATAATTGAGCATAACGAGGGTGTTAATAATCTGCCACTAATGTTTTAAAGGGACAGGAAATTATCCGCTGGGCAGCACTGAGTGTGTGGATGGCACTTAAGGTTTGCAAAGGCCTCAGTAATGATTGCCTGGGGAGGCAGGGGGTGGTGGCTCAGGCCAGCCACCCCAAAGGACACAGGCCCAGCTTGTGGAGGGCAGGGTGGCCCAAGGCGCCAATCTCTTGGACTGGGGGTTAGTGCTCCTGGCCTCCTCTGAGCGCCCCAATCCTGCCCTGGCTTCTCCCCGCTCCCTTATGATAATTCCCCTTCTCAAGTCACAAAATCCTCACCCCTCAGACCCAGAAGTGACTTCCGAAGCATTTCAGTCAACCTGAAACCCCAAAAGGAATTTCCTCTGTGTCCGACACAAGTGATTTGGATCAAAGATCTGCAATTATGGGGAGCTCACTACCTCCACTTAGCCCTGAGCCATCTGGGCAAGCATTCATGCTTAGGAAATTCTGCCTGACCCCGAGCTCAGCTGCCTTCTTTGAAATTTCTCTGCATTATTCCTGTTTCTCCCTCTCTCAGGCCAAGGAAAACCATCTAATCTCCTTAAAGATAACTTGACTGCTCTTCCAAAGCATGTGCTCCCCTGAGCCTTCTGCTCCCCCAACTAAAGCCTCAAGGTCCTTCGAGCCTGCTACGATGTCTAGTCTCTCCTCACCATCCTCTAGACACACCTAGAACCAAAGATCAGCCCGACTCAAACCCTCCTGAGTCTGCTCTTGGTTCTGCCCAAGAGGGCCAAGCAGAGCAAGATGGAGTTTTGAGACCAGAGGAGGAGAGAGCTTCAAATTGGACAAGAAGATGAATAGTGGAAATAATAACTGCAATCATGGGAGCTGAGGAGATCAACGAGAGCAAGAATGTAGGGGGAGATGAGAAAAGAGTCCAGGACAAAGCCCTGTGGGACACCCATAATCTGGATGAATATCCGGCAAAGGAGATTGAGAAGGAGCAGTCAGAGAGGGAGGAGAACCAGTAGAGACAGTGTCGGGAAAATCTAGAGAGAAGAGAGTTTCAGAGACATCCGGAGGCCGTTAGATTTGGCAATTAAGATATCACTGATCTCTTGGAAAGAGAAATTTCTGTTGAATGATGAGGTTGGGAGCCAGGTTGTAGGGAGTTAGAGAGGAAGAGGAGAAGATGACCTTCTCCAGTTTAGCCAGAGGCAGAGATATAGGACAAGAACTCACACAAATACATGGATACGGCGAGCATTTTTGAGGAGGGGGAGATGTGTTTGTAGGCAGTAGGGAAGCAGAGACTAGGCCTGGAGAAATAGAAGATAAGTGAGAGAGTAAGGCTGATAGAAGGATCATTTATTGGAAAAACTAAATGCTCATGCATGTGGAGGGTTAGATTTTGCAAGGAGAACAGATGAAGGAGGAGAAAGTAAGAGAAGATATCTGAATGATATGAGATGAGGAGGAGGGGAGGAGAAGGATCTCTTGGTGAATGAACTCAATTTTGATAGTTAAATATAAAGCAAAGTTGTCCCTTGAAGGGGTAAAGAAGAACCATTTAAGGTTTGAGGGGAAATGGAAAAGTGTGTGAGAGCTGCTGTGTAAAAGTGAGTCAATTAGAGAGGTGTAAAAAGATTGCCTTGCTGCAGTGAGGGCCCACTTGAGATTATGTAACATAAACCTGTAGTTGACATTAGTACATACTGTAGTAGACAGTAGTTCATTTTCTCCAGCTTCATTCAGCAGCTCATAGTAAAGGCAGCAGATGATGGGAGGTATCCGAAGGTGGGATTTGCAAGGGCAGACTCATCTTTGATGATGTCCTTTATTCTTCCTGTTTGGAGTTCTCTAATGGCTTTCTAGAGCAGCTGTTCCCATCCTACCCTGGATCTCTTCATTGCCCTGTGAGTAATGTTTATCTTGAGTTCTTCAAAGACAGGGGCAGAGAACTGGCTATAGTTCTGGGGTCACAGTTTGGAAAGTAAAGACTAAAGGGAGACCTGGCTGCTGGTCATCACCTGGAAGATAAAAGTTGGATTGATCATTTAATAGGCAGAATCCAACTCTAGGGCTGATGTCTCTTATCTTCAATCTTATCTTGTCTACAGGCTCTTTCCTGCTGCTTATAAGCATATCTTTGAATCCCTCATCCTTGAAGAAAGTTCTCATTTGATCCAGCCATCTCTGCCAGCTTTATATATAATATGAGATATTATTATATTATATAATATAAGAGATATAATATATTATATTACATATAATGTGAGATAAAGGATGGTAGCCTATATATGTATATATACACATATATAATATACATATATATAGGCTACCATCCTTTATCTCACCTTATATATAATATATATGTATACATATATATAGGCTACCATCCTTTATCTCTTATATATAATATAATTATATATATATATGTATACATATATATATAGGTTACCATCCTTTATCTTACATTATATATAATATATATGTATACATATATATATATATAGGCTACCATCTTTTCTCTCTCCTCCCCTTCATGGCTAAACTCTTGAGAACGTTGTCTCTACTTCCTTTCCTCTCACTTTCTTCTGTAATGGTTAGCCTGTCCTTACTCTATCAGAGTAAGAGTTCTAGAGGGACTCTTGAAGGGAGGAGGATCTCTTCTCTAACACTATTGACCATTCTGGTGTGTTGAGTGTGCAGCTGTGCATTCCTAATTCCGGGCTTAGGGCTCTTACTCCCAGAGGCTCATTCCACATAACTCCCAGATCCTGAGTTTTTAACACTCTCCTCAGGTTCCTGGGACTTGGAAGAACATTGGAGTGCTGGGATGCAAACACATCCACATACACTTTGGATGTAATACAGAGCCAGAGAAGGGAACCTGGCCAATAAGGGTTAGATATGGGGTGACCAGAAGGTAGTTCATGCTTAGGGAGCTCTTTTATCCCATATATGACAGCACTCCCCATCAGGGATAGCATCCTTGGTCATCAGTCTCTCATACAATCCCTGCTTCCCCCTTCACTCTTAACCTTTATTCCAATGAGAAGATAGATTCTAATAGAGGATCTTTCCACTTCCCTTTATATTTTTCCAGCTCCCTATCTTTGCCCACTCTCTCTTCCAAGCTTAGAGAATTCAGACTCTCCATCTCTCTTCCTTAAAAGTGACTAGTGCACTCTCTCATTTCTGAAGGACCACTCAGCATGCAGGTTTTAGCTTGCTTGGCCAAGTGACTGTAGAGTTTCTAGTATTTGGAGGCAATAACTATATTAACTGTCTTAGAAAGCATGGGGTTCTCCTCATTGGCTGGCAGGCCAGGTATTTTTTTCCTTTGTTAAAACTTTTTATTTGCAAAGCATATGTATGGGTAATTCTTCAACATTGATCCTTACAAAGCTTTCTGTTACAAATTCCCCCCCTACTCCCCACCCCTCCCCTAGATGGCAGGAAATCCACTACATGTTAATTATATTAAAATACTTGACAAATCGAATATATGTATACATATTTCCACACTTATCATTGTTGTGCAAGAAAAATTGTATCGACAAGAAAAAAAATCAGAGAAAGGAAACACAGTGCAAGCAAACATCAAGAGAGAGCATGAAATGTTATGTTGGGGTCCACATTTCATATCCCTCTCTCTGGGTGTATATGGCTTTCTTCACTGAACAATTGGAACTGGTTTGAAACATTTCCTTGTTGAAGAGAGCCATGTCCTTCAGAATTGATCATCAGATAGTCTTGTTTAGGTATTTTTTAGAGGGAATTCCGTTTTAATTATGGTATCTGGGGTTTTGTCCAATTCTGGAATTCTGTGATTCTTTTTCATTCTTCTTAAATCTTCTCATTTGTAGTTTTTCAGCCTTATGCTTATATGGAAAATCAAGCAATCTACAACACTTCTTAAGTATAGACTCAGCTGGTACATTCTAAGCATTGGACTAAGAGATGGGAGTATGGCTATCTAGGGAAACAACAGGAACACTTGTGAGTAGATAGACCCAAACTCTGTAGAATGGAAATAATTTGAGGTTAATTGGAGGTTCCTTGACCATTCTAGTTATTAGCTTCTGGATTATTTTCAGTTTATCTACATCCTTTCTAAAACATAGTTCCCTAAATCAGACATCTCAGGTCAGGGTAACCAAGGAGATAGATGTATCTGGACCTTCTGGAGAAATGGTTGCCAAGGTGCATCACCATAGCAGTGGCTTCCCAGGCAGAAATGGATGATGGGTTCAGAGTCATGGGCGGTCTTTATCAGGGACTATATCAGGACTTTATGGTGATCAAGGTGATGGTGATGGTTTGGCCACTAGGTCTTACCAATTTTTACCTTTCTGCCCTCCAGATCAAGGGTTCTATCATCTGCCCTGATGGTGCATCATAAGGGTGTCTGGGATTTGCCATCCATCCTGCTGAGAACTTTGGAGCCTATTTGCCCCCTACAGCTGCACACTCCTCTACATGTTGATTCCTCTAGGTAGAGTGTGAGTTACTTGAGAGTAGGAACTATCTCTTTTTTTCTTATTTCAATCCCGACTGCTTAGCACACAGTAAGTGCTTAAAAAAATGCTTTTTCATCCATTCATTCATGCATCAATCTATACTCAACTAGTCATGAGTATTGGAAAAACAATTAAAAATGAATCAGTTGTATTAGCTATGAGTGTGTGGGAGAGGATAATATTGTAGTATTTGCTATTGATAAGACATTTTTCAATTGTGCTTATAAGATTTTTTCACAACATTTGAGACTTGAGTTATTATATTTATTTCCATTTTTTTACATAGCAGTCCAAGGGCAAACCTAAACTACAATGCCATAATTTTCCAGCCATTAGAGGTTATTATGTTATCTGGAATAGTCTATAGAACCAAGCTTAGATTCAAACAAAATTTCACAGAGTCTGGGTAGGAAGGAACCTCAGGGACCATCTAGTCCAATATAAACCTCATCACAAAATTCTTTCTACACTATCTGAAAAAAAAAATCATTCAGCCTTAATTGAAGACATTCACTATTTCTGGAATCAATACATTTTCCTTTTCCTTTTTATAAATTTTATTTTATTTTAAATTCAGAATTCTTCCTCTCCTTTTCCTCTCCCATCTCACCCATTGAAGTTAAAAAAAGCAAAAAACAAAATTCATAAGAAATACATATAGTTGTACAAAATTCCTGAATTAACCTGTCTAAGAAAAGAAAAAGAAAGAAAAAAATATTCTTCACTCTCCATCAGTTCTTTGTCTGGAGCTGGATTTGACTCGGCTCACTAGGATTCTCTGAGTTTCCAGTTCTTACTGTTTTACAAAAAGAGCTGCTATAAATATTTTTGAGCATATAGCCCTTTCCCTCTTTATCTGATCTCTTCGGGACAGAGACCTGGTAGCTGTATTGCTAGATCAAAAAATAGGCACAGCTTATTATCCTTTGGGACATAGCTTCAAATTTCCTTCCAGAATGACTGAACCAGTTCACAGCTCCACCAGCAGTTCATCAATGTACTTTTTTTTCCTCCTCCAGCTCCTCCAGCATTTGTCATTTTCTGGTTTTGTTTAAAAACATTGTCTGTTTTTGACTTTGCTAATCAAGTGGGTGTGAGGTGGAGCCTTGGAGTTGTTTTAATTTGCATTTTTATAGTTATTAGTGACAGAGCATTTTTTTCACATGGCTGTTTCTAATTTAGATTTCTTCCTCTGAAAACATACTCTTCATATCCTCTGATCATTTATTAATTGGGAGACAGTCCATTTCACTTTTGAATAGTTTCTATTATTAGGAGTGGTGCAGTGAATAGAGCACAGGACTGGGAGTCAAAAGGATCTGAGTTCAAATTCTGACTCAGATGCTAAACCCTGTCACCTAATGCTGTTTGCCTCAGTTTTCTCATCTGTAATATGAGCTGGAAAAGGAAATGGTAGACCATTACCAAGAAAACCCCAAAAGGGGTGGTGTAGAGTTGGATACAATGGAAAACAACTAAACAACAATTATTAGGAAGGTTTTTACATATCAAGCCTAAATCTATCTCTACAATTTCACTGAATCAGAGCAACAATAAATCACAATCTCTCAAAGTACGAAAGAACAAGTTAGTAAATGTTTTGCCTAATAACACAGAGGTCCTGAAGCAAAGAAGTAATTTGAACTCATAGGAATCACTGAGATTTTGTAGTACAAGATCCATGTGTGGAATATGTCTCTGGAAAAGTTTATCTTATCATTGTACACAGCAACAACAAGGTTATACGATGATCAATTCTGATGGATGTGGGGCTCTTTTCAACAATGAGATGATTGATGCCAGTTCCAATGATCTTGTGATGAAGAGAGCCATCTACACCCACAGAGAGGACTGTGGGAACTGTGTGGACCACAACAGCATTTTCATTCTTTTTGTTGTTGTTTGCTTGCATTTTGTTTTCTTTCTCATTTTTTTTTCCTTTTTGATCTGATTTTTCTTGTGCAGCACGATAATTGTATAAATATGTATGCATATATTGGATTTAACATATATTTTAACATGTTTAGCATATTGGATTACTTGCCATCTAGGGGAGGGAGTGGGGGGAAGGAGGGAAGAAATTCGAAGTAAGGTTTTGCCAGGATCAATGTTGAAAATTTATCCATGCATATGTTTTGAAAATAAGAACTTTAATTAAAAAAAAAGAAAGAAAAGTGTATCTTACATAGTAGGTAGGTGGGTAGATAGATGGATGAATGGATAAATAGATGGTAGATAGATAAATAGATAAATGAATGGTAAATAGATGGATAGGGCTGTCTTAGGCACTTATTATGTATCTGTATTATATTCTTAGGATACAAATGCAAGTAAACAAGACAGTTTCTGTCTTCCAGAAGTACACATTTTTTTCTCTTTTGAAAAATTGCTGTTCACCAGATTTTCTCCCAGCATCCCATATAACAAATATTTTTAAAGAAAAAAAGAGGAAGAGGAAGAAAATCAGTAAAAATCAATTACTTTTTTGGTGAGGCAATTGGGATTAAGTGACTTGCCCAGAGTCACACAGCTGGGAATTGTTGTATCTTGAACTCAGGTCCTCCTGATTCCAAGGCTAGTACTCTATTCACTCTGCTATCTAACTGTCCCCAAAATCAATAATATTATTTAAAATTCTGAAAATATCTACAAATTTTACATTCATTAACTTTATACCTTTATAAAATAGTGGGATGGGGGTATCTCCTCATATCTTTTTATGATTTTACAGGATTCACTTTGGGAATGTTTTTATTTACAATGCCATTTTTTGGTCATTATTGATCTTTTTATTTACATTGCTATAGTTGTCATTGTATGCATTTTTTTCCAGACTCGACTTCCTTCACTCTGCATCAGTTCATACAGAATGCATTTCCCCCAAACTTCTCTATCTTCAACCTATTTTTCATTTCTTAACAGCACATTAATAATCCAGCACATTCACATTTCACAGTTCTCCAAAGGATGAGCATCCACTTTGTTTCCAGGTCTTGACTATGGCAAAAAGTGCTCCTTTCCATATTTCAGTGCAGAAGGGATTGTTCTTCTTATCAATGACCAAGCAGCTTACATTCTAGCCTGAGAAGATAGTATATAAAAGGAAGATAGAAAATAAGGAGGTGGGAGAGGGAGGGTTTAGAGCATGTAGCTAAGAAATGGAGGCCTTATCTTCCAGTCACGGTAAGTTAGGAGCTCACCTATCAGAATTCAGGGTGGTTTCTGGGAGTGATAAAAAGAATCAGTATAGATAAAAGAGGAAAGAATTGCACTGAATATTTTTCATGGTGTTATGGTAGTTTGGGGGAGGAGGGAAATTAATGAAAGAAAAATCTTTTACTAAGTGTTTGCTGTGTGTTGATCACTCTGCTCAGTGCTGAAGATACACGTTAAAAAAAAAACTCTAATGGTTAAGATTAACAGCACATAAAGGGAAGCATGGCTGAGAGATCTAATGGTTTAGGATTTCCAAAGGAAAGGTTAGTACTTAACTCAGGGGTAACCCTCGAAGACTATAATACTATTGCTCCTGAGTTCTCACTGGTGTGCTCCCTATTAACAATCAGTCAGCCTAACTTAATTAACTATTTTTTTTAAAAAAAAGATATTGCCTGAGAAGGTACTGGCATAAAACATTTCCCCCAAACCCGAAGTTTCCCACCAATATTCATAATGTCCATAGAGAGAATGGATTCATACTTAATGGTATGCGGTACAGATATAGAGAACATAAAGAATTTATACTATAAAGGCTTCATTTCTAAAATATATAGAGAATTGACTCAAATTTATAAGAATTCAAGCCATTCTCCAATTGATAAATAGTCAAAAGATATGAACAGGCAATTTCCAGATGAAATTAAAACCATTTCTAGTCATATGAAAGGTGCTCTAAATCATTATTGATCAGAAAAATGTAAATTAAGACAACTCAGTGGTACCATTACACACCTGTCAGATTGGTTAAAATGACAGGAAAAGATAATGACAAATATTGGAGAGGATATGGGAAAACTGGGACACTGATACATTGTTGGTGGAGTTGTGAACTGATACAATCATTCTGGAGAGTAATTTGAAACTTTAACCAAAGGGCTATCAAACTGTGCACACTCTTTGATCCAACAGTGTTTCTACTGGATCTGTATCTCAAAGACATCATCAATGAGGGAAAGGGACCAACATGTGCAAAAATATTTTAGCAGCTCTTTTTTAGTGGCAAGAAACTGGAAACCGAGTGGATGGCCATCAATTGGAGAATGGCTGAATAAATTATGGTATATGAATGTTATAGAATATTATTGTTCTGTAAGAAACGACCAGCAGGATGATTTCAGAGAGGCCTGGAGAGACTTGCATGAACTGATGCTGAGTAAAATGAGCAGAACCAGGAGATCATTGTACACGACAACAACAGGATTATATGATGATTGATTCTGATGGATATGGGGCTCTTATCAACAATGAGATGATTTAGACCAGTTCCAATGATCTTGTGATAAAGAAAGCCATCTGTACCCAGAGAGAGGCCTGTGGAAACTGAGTATGGCTCTCAACATAGCATTTTCACTCTTTTTGTTGTTGATTGCTTGAATTTTGTTTTCTTTCTCATTTTTTTTTCCTTTTTGATTTGATTTCTCTTGTGCAGCATGATGTTTATGGAAATACGTATAGAGGAATTGCACATATTTAATATATATTGGATCACTTGCTGACTGGGGGAGGGAGTGAGGGGAAGGGAAGGGAAAAAAATTAGAACACAGGGTTTTGTAGAAGTGAATGTCGAAAATTATTCATGTATATATTTTGAAAATAAAAACTTTAATTAAAAAAAGAATTGCATCCTAACTCCTGGCTCTGGAACCCCCCCTTTTTTTTTCCTTTAGAGTCCCCATGGAGGTCTTCTTAGGTCTTCTGGATTCTGAGGTTCATGCCTAATTTCCAGAGCTGGTCCTTTTCTCCACCACAAGAGGTCACACTGTCTGAAAAAGTTGTTCCTTAGATAAAGATGACCATCATTCTGTATCCTTTTCTCTTTGTTGTGTCTCTCCAATCCCAATGCAGGTGCTCCTGATGCCATCAGCCTTGACCCACTCTGAAGGGCAATATTCCTTGTGTTATTCATCTGCCACCACTGATGGGACCTATGATTTAATTTCTGGATCTTACAGAATCATGAGCTTAACTGGACATTTCCGCCCCAGAACGCTTGATTTGCCTGAAATTAAGAAAGAACAAGCCCAAAGAGGCAGAAGTGGCTATATTCTCAGAGATATGTACTCACATGCTCAATGGGCCAATGGGAGAGAGGGTAGCTCCTCTTACTCCCAACTGACTTTTTGACCACAGATAAAAGGAGTTTCATGAAGATCCTGTGAAGGGGTAAACAAGAGCTATGAGTTATTCCTTGCTACATGGCTCTCTAAGTCTGATCCCACTTTCCCCTGGACTCTCTATGTATTTGTGGAAGAGAGTACCGACTTTTGGGGAAATGAATCAACTGTTTTTACTGTGTCACCTTAGTAACCTTTCTGAAGGCTTTTTAAGTCTACCTGGATAATTGATATCAGTTGATCATGGAGATATCACACTAGCGAGGGCTTATGAGCATTACACAGATACCTGACACATTCTAGCTACATGGCTGTGGACAGTTCCCATACTGTGAATCTCAATTAAGAGAAGAAGGGGAAAAAGTCTCAAATGTCTCAGCATTACTCTTAAACCTTCATGGGATTTAGATCTGATCTTTCTTGTGCAGCATAACGAATATGGAAATATGTTTAGAAGAATTGCATCTATTTAACCTGTATCAGATTGTTTGCTGTTTGGGGAAGAGCTGTAGGAGAGAGAAGGAGAAAAATTTGGAATACAAAGTTTTGCAAAGGTGAATGTTGAAAACTATCTTTGCATATATTTGGGAAAATAAAATACTATTTTTAAAAAGATATTTAAAATATCTTTAATATTTAATAATTAATTTATTTTATAATATAACATTATAATATATAATATAATAATTTTATAATAATAAAATAATTAATCTAATAACAAAAAGATAGTTAAAATAAAAAGATATTTTAAATGAATAAATAAATAAATGAATAAAAGCCTTCATAGGAGAAGTAGGCAGCTACCATAGCTTGCCAGTGTGAAAGGAAATTTGTGTTACATTTGGATGAAAATGGCAAGCTAGGTCCAAATCAGGCATAATAAGAGTAGTCTTGTCTAATAGTGAAACAGTTTCAGCTAAGCCCCAGAGAAGGAATTACTATGTATATGTTGGGGGAGGAGGAAAGGAGAGATTCTTAAGATTGAACCTCTAGAGATAGAAGGGATTTTTGAGTCCAACCTTTCCATTTTACAGATGAGGAAACTGAGCTTGAGAAGGGTAAAGTGACTTTCCCAGAGTCACACAGCTGGTAAGTATCTGAGGGAGATTCTGAGCTCCCGCATTCAGACTCAAGGTCCAGCACCCTGGATCTATTCATCTTCAGTTCTGAGTGCTGTTGTTTAAGGAAAATAATAAAAAGTTCAAGAATGTCCCTAAGAGGAAGGACTTAGAGATCATTTTAGATGAGGGTCACTTGAAGGAACTTGGGATGTTTAGCCTAGAAAAGAGAAAGCCTGGGGAGATTAAGGAGTAAGGGCTGTCTTCAAGTACCTGAAGGGCTATCCTGAGGAGGAGAGTTATGGGATATGTTCTGTTTATCCCCAGAGGACAAGATAGGATCAAGGAGGGAGAAAGGGGGTGAGAAACTGCTCACTTTGGAAGCTTTCCACTGTGATCATGGACTATCTTGGGAGACTCAGCCTCTGAGGGCTTTCTTTAGGCAGTGGCTAGACAGCCTGTATTTTTTAGAGGAGATTCAGAAGTCCTTTCCAGCTGCCCATGCCAGTGCTCAGAGGAAGGTGCCCAGGATAGTGATAGCCTTCAAGGTACTATTTTAACCAATAAAAGCATCAGTTAAAAGCACTGGAGATGGCCAGCCTGAGGAAGAAAAGGCTTAGTTGGGGAATAATAGTGTTTTGGGGTATTCATTTAATAGATTTTATAGATGCCTTTTGTTTTTATATTATGGTTATTTGGAAAAACAAACCAGCAAACTCTTCCTTCCAGATTGAGCCCTCCCTTTTGATAAAGAAAAACAACTGAGCAAAAGCATGCCATGGGGATGGCATCAATCAATTGAGCAAGCAATTGACAGGCAGTTATTAGCTGCCTCCTATGTGGCAGATGCTGGGATGAAAAGACCAAAATGAACAATCCTTGATCTCAAGAAGCTGACATTCTATCAGGAGAGACAACTTGCCCAGAGATAAATAAACCTAGACTAAATCCAAAGTAAATACAGCACACTTTGGGGGAGGAGGGCTCTAAGAGTTTGGGGATCAGGAAAGGCTGCATATAGAATGCAATATTTGAGCCGAGTCTAGAAGGAAATAAGCAATTTTGTGATGGGAGGAAGAAATGTATTTCAGGAACAGAAGATGGCCAAAAAAAAGGCTGTAAGACGGGAGATGAATATGATGTTCAAGAAAGCAAGAAGATCATTTTGACTAGACTGTCAGTTGAAGGAATTGGAATAATATATATATAATGAGACTGAAGATATATATATATATTCGGGCCAGATTGTGAAGGGCTTTAAAAGCCAAATAGGAGTTGTTATTTTATCTTGGTGGTAATAGGAAACTACTGGAGTTTACTGAGTAGAATGGCATAATTGGATCTGTACTTAAGGAAAATGACTGGCAACTTGTGATGGATGATTAGAAGTGCTGAGAGACTTGAGAGAGACTTGGAGGTCACAGGCTGAACTGAGATGGAGGCTGTGATGGTAAAGAAAAAGGGTGAAATGCAAGAGGTGCTAGAAGCAGAAAGGGCCAGACTGGGCAACTGATTGGTTATGTGTGGGGTGAAGGAGGATGAGAATGGATATTGTAGGCCTGAAAGACAGGGAAAATGGAGGGGGGAAGCTCTTGAGAGAAATAAGGCAATTCAGAAGAGGGATAGACTGGAGGAAGATCATGACTTCTATTTTGGATGTGCTGAGTTTGGGATGCTTATGGAACTTCCAGTTTGAGGTAATGAACTGACAGTTAATGATGTGAGACTGGAGTTTTAGAAAGAGACTGGGGCTGGAGATAAACATTTTGGAGTTATTTGCATAGAGATGGTAATTAAACCCATGGGATCTTACAAAGTCAGAAGATGGGAGTATAGAAAGAAAAAGGCAAGAGGACCCAGGATAGAGCCTTATGGTACAACAGAATTTGGAGATGTGATATGGATGATAAATCAGCAAATAAGCCTGAGAAGGAGAAATAAGACCAAGAGCTTAAAGAGTTTCCTGGGGATGCTGACAGGTTAATTAAATTACCTAGTTAGTATTATCAGAAACAAGACTTGAACGTAGGTCTTCCTAATTCTGAATTCACCTCTTTGGCTTCTATGTTGTTTCCCTGACTTGTTATTTCTTATTGTACAAAAATATCCCATCATACTCCTGCTTCCAGCTCAACCCTTACAGCTATTATCCAGGGAAGCATTTCCTGTGGATAAGGAACTAGTCATCCTGACCAATTGCTAACCAAGTGTCAGCTACACAATGGGGGTGAAGGGAGCAGGGAATGGTGAGAGGCATCCTGGCTGAAGCAACAAGGTAGCTAAAGGAGGAAATTTGGGCCAGGAAGTTCAGGTCATGCCCACCAGTTTGACTGCCATTTTCCCTCAGACCATGGTGGGGACAGCCCAGGACCCTGAACCCAAGAGCCTTGCAAGAGGTTCTACTTCCAACCATATTGATATTCTATGTCACAGTTTATTTTAGCCATTCCTAAATGGAATGGCAATCACTTTGTCTCTGGTCCTTTGCAACTATAAAGGGTGCTGCTATTAATATTTATATATATATATATATATATATATATATACACACACACATACACATATATATATATTGCACTTTTGTTTGTATCTTTGACAGATGCACAGTGTTACACTAGCAGTCAGTAAGACTTGAGTTCAAATCCTGCCCCAGACACTTAACTAGCTGTGTGATATAAATCTCTCTGAGCATCAGTTTCCTTATTTATAAAAGAATTATAAAATTCTTGTGAGGACCAAATGAAATAACCAAATAGTGCTATGCAATTTTTTGAAAATGTTTTGAGGTAGTTGAACACTCTCTTTACATGTATTTGGAAAAATCAAATACTACTAAGAAAAAAAAAACATATTGAGATATATACTCAGTTAGTGAAGTCTAATTAAGGGTGTGGACAGTTTACATAATTCTAAGATGATATCCAGGTTGGCTTGACTCTTCCTTGAATGAGCCAAAAGTATGCCTGTTTTTCTGTAGCACTGTCCCTCAACATTGACTGTTTCTGGTTTTTGTCACTTCTTCTAGCTCGAAGGATGTGAGTAAAACCTGAGAGTTGTTTTTATTTGTATTTCTCAATGATTTGGAGCAAGTTTCCATATGGTCATCTATGGTTTGTAATTCTTTGGAAAACAATTTATTCATAATTTTTCCAATGATTAGAGTTATTCAAAGGTGAAATGAGCTGCTTGGAGAGTTTCCCTTTGACCCAATCCTTTTATTCCTCTCACTGATTTTTCCCTTAATGAGAGTGATCTTTCAGAATGAGAAGGGAGAGGCATCCAGGGAAACAGCCTCCCGATATTACGTATACCAGTAGAGTTTTAACCACAGGCTTTCTGGTTTTTTATTTCCTAGATCTATATCCACACACTGATGGGAGACTCACTCCAATCTTTGTTTTGATCAGATTGTGTAACCAGTGTGACTATAGAATTCCAGTGTGACTATAGAATTTTAAAATAACTAGATAGCCTCATTTAGCATATATTACAGAAATCCTTTGACTTATAATTATATCAATTTGACCGAATTTGCTCATTTAACCAAACTATCAAAACTTGTCAAATATTTTCAGTCTGGATTTCTTGGCATTGATATACAATTAATAGTGACTCACATTTATGCCGCAGTCTGAGGCTTACACAGTAATTTCTTTACAACAACTCTCTGAGGGAAGGAATCCTTGACAATTGAAGAAACTGAGACCCAGAGAGATTAAGTGATATGCACAGTTACATAGCTTGTTTATTTCAAAATCAGGATTCAAACTTGGATCTTCTAAATCCAAATTATTAGAAATCTGTTCCTTTAACTACCAATTTTTTGTTTGTTTGTCGAGCAGACACATATAGTTGGTGTTAAATTTCCTGAGGCCACATTTGAATTCAGGTCCTCCTGACTCTATGGCTGGTGTTCAAACCACTGTACCACCTAATTGGTCCCCCCCCCATCTATTTTTAAAATAATTTTTATATCTTTCTCCCATCCTATCCCAACCAATGGTGATCTTTTCTTTCTCTGAATTCATGTGTTGTCTGTACCATTTGCCTCCTGATTCAAACAAACAAGACACTCTTCTCTCTCAGCTTATTTCTTTAGGTATCCCCATACCTGCAAGGTTCTCCTTCCTATTCACTGACTATTAATTTCCCTGACTTCCTTAGAGCCCCATCTACACTCCCATCTTCTATAAAAAAAAACTTTCTTCAACCCCTCTTAATTTCAGTTCCTTCCCTCTCTTAATTAATTTCCTACTTATCCTTTATATAGCTTGCTGTTTATATACTTGTTTGCATGTTGTTTCCCTCATTAGATTATAAACTAATTGAGGTTAGGGACTAGGGTTTGGTGGTTTTTTTGGCCAATTTTTGCTTCCTCAGTGTTTAGCACAGTGCCTGGCATGTAGTAGGTCCTCAATAAATATTTGTGAGTTGATTAAATAACATTCTATAGTCTAAAAGAGGCTTTTTTTCTATCTTTTCCTGCTGGATTTTGTAAGTAATATATGGAAATGCAAATAACAGATTTATTTCATATACTGCAAATTTTGCTGAGGTTATTTCAGTGAGTGTTTAGTTGATTCTCTAGGGTTCTCTAAGTACACCATCATATTATCTACAAAAAGCAATACTTTGAGGGTTTTTTTCAGTTTTCTATGCTTGTTCCCTCAGTTTCTTTTTCTTTGTCTTATTGCTTAAGCTAGAATTTCTGACACCATGTCAAATTGTAGTGGTGACAATAGATATCATTGCTTTATCCCTGTTCTTATTGGGAAAGACTCAAGTTTATCTCCATTGCAGATAGTGCTGACTCTTTATTTTAAATATATGCTATTTTAGATATATACTCTACTATTTAAAAATATACTCTGTAAATATATACTATGATACTATATAGTATTATTATACTGTGATAAATAATAATGTTTTCTGTCTTTTAAACACAAATTGGTGCTGCATTTTGTTAAAAGCTTTTTCCCCCTTGATTGACATAATTACGTTATTTTTATTGGTCTTACTTATGTAGCCAATTATATTTTCCTAATATTGAACCAATTTTGCATTTCTGGTACAACCTTGGTCATAGACTCTAATCTCTTGGATGTGCACTATACCCACAGATAGAGCAATTTTATTAAACAGAATTCTTTCTTTTTCCTTCCAATCTCACCTCTCTTTTAACTTCCTTAATACTGTTGAGCATCCTACCCTAGATATCTATGTTCAAAACCTTGGTGGTATCCTCTAGATAACTTTATTCCATAGCCTTCTCTGCACCTCTCCATCCTGTTTCCATCTCGAGCTATGAGAATAATCATCAAATCAACACTACTATTCCTAGAAGAAGTCCACCAATCAATTGCCCATCCCAGTGACTTACCAGAACCCACACCCTCATTCCATGCATGACTCCTTTATAGGTGTCTCTTCCTTTATTAAAGTATAAGGTTTTTGAGGCAGGGCTTATTCTTTCTGAATTTGTACCCCCAGTACTTGAAGGAACAGGTCCTGTTACCTAGTAAATCCTTAATAAACTGTTTTAATTCATTCTTCATCCTGGGATCCTCATCTTTATTCTCCTATCTATCTAATCAGTCATAACACTTCATCATTTCTAGCTCCACAGCATCTCTAGCATCACTCTCCTGTGTAACACCAGTTTAAATTCCTATTGACTCTTGGCAGGAAAAATTGCAGTAGCTGCTGATGGGTCTTCCTTCCTCAAGTCTCTCCCCACTCCAATCCATTTTTAGTACAGGTGCCAGAGTGATGTTCCAACACAGATCTGATTATGGAGCATGTCTTCAAATTGCAAGGCTCCTTCCTACCTCCAGCATCAGAAACAAATTTACCACCTCCCTGCCCCCTTCCCCCACATCTTCACTCTCCATCTTTCGCCCAATACCAGCTCATTTGTGTTTCTTTCCACATGATGTCCCATCTGCCATTCCTCCTTGATATATCTTTGTACTAACTGGCCCTTACTTCTGGAACATTCTTCTTCCTCACCTCCACCTCCTTGAATCCCTGTCTCTCTTCAGATTCACATTCATTCATCAACATTTTTTTTGTCCAAGAGTTCACCTTTCACATTAAGGATATCTTCCTTCTACTCTGTCTATACCTTGAATATACCTATAAATTCACATGTTGTCATCCCCATTAGAAAGTGAATTTTTTGAGGACAGAGATTGTTTTTGCTTTTATCTTATATCCCCAACAATTAGTTCAGCACCTAGCACATAGAAAGCACCTAATAGATTGTTGTGGATTGATTAATGATGGCTGCCGCATGTAACCAAAATGATTGGTGCAAGAGAAGTAACATAAAAGATATTGCTGTCTGGAAAAGCCAGTTCCTTCTGCAGCTCATTTTACAAATGAGGAAACAGAAGCAAACATGGTTAAATGATTTGTTCAGGGTCATACAGCTAGTAAGTGTCTGAGGGCAGATTTGAATCCAGGTTTTCCTGACTCTAGACCTGGCACTCTGTGCACTATGGTGCCATCTAGCTGCCCTTGCCCAAAGAGGCTATACAGGTAATAAGTTTCTATGCCCAAAGGGCTATCAAACTGTCCATACCCTTTGATCCAGCAGTGTCTCTACTGGGCTTATATACCAAAGAAATGATAAAAAAGGGAAAATGACTACAAACGAAAATGTTTGTAGCGGAGTTTTTTGTAGTGATAAGAAACTGAAAACTGAGTGAATGCTCATCAGTTGGAGAATGGCTGAATAAGTTATGGCATATGAATGTGAAGGAATATTATTGTTCTATAAGAAAAAACCAGCAGGATGATTTCAGAGAGGCCTGGAGAGACTTACATGAACTAATGCCAAGTGAAGTGAATAGAATAAGGAGATCATTATACATGACAACAACAAGACTATGTGATGATCAATTCTGATGGATGTGGCTCTTTTCAACAATGAGGTGATTCAGGCCACTTCCAATGGATTGGCGATGGAGAGAGCTATCTATACTCAGACAGAGCACTGTGGGGACTGAGCCTGGATCACACCATAGTGTTTTCACTTTTTTGTTGTTGTTTGCTTGCTTTTTTGTTTTCTTTCTCATTTTCCCCCTTTTTTGATCTCATTTTTCTCGTGCAGCATGATAATTGTGGAAATATGTATAGAAGAATTGTACATGTTTAACATATATTAGATTACTTGACCTCTAAGGGAAGGGATAGAAGAAGGGAGGGAGAGAAAAATTTGGAACACAAGGTTTTGAAAGCCTGAATGCTGAAAATTATCTTTGCATATATTTTAAAAACAAAAAAAAAATAAGTTTCAGATGTGAGATTTGAACCCCTGTTTTCTGACTTTAGGAACAGTGTTCTTTCCATTACCATATGGATTATTCTTTCTGGAGGTTTTATGGGAAGATATAGAAAAATGTCTTGCCACACTCATATAGATAACAAGTATCAGTCAGGATTCAAATCCAAGTCCTGGTACAAGAAAACAAAGGATGAGTTTGAAGTCTGAGATTTCAAATCCCTGCTCTACTATTTACACTAGTGGACTTTGAGGAAATCACTATACCTGTCTGGGTCTAATTTTTCCCAACTGCAGTAATTGGACTTGGTGACCTTAGGGTCTGCCTAGATTCTGATGTTAAAATCCCCAATCAAGTCTTTGCTGTAGTACTCCATGCTGCCTTCTGTATTTTTTTTATTATGCTTTTATTCCTTGTAATTGCTCTCAACGTAATCTGTTTCATGAAAAAAATTGGCTTATTTTATTATGGTTTTAAGAATCACACTGAATCCCAAGATGCAAAAGCATTGCAGTATGTACCAAGAGGGCAGTATCAGCACTAAGATGCAGAGGATGGATACAAAGTTCCCAAAAAGCTCGGGTTAGGATTTTCTTAGCCCAAGTTCCCCCCCCCACTAGAGATAGAGTTGGGGGTGTTAACGGTATCCTGTTCAATCTCCTTAAGACTATGAAGGGTCGATGAGTTGGCCAGAGAGTTTTTCCACTGGAAGTTCCTTGTATTCATGAAATCATAAATTGGGGGGGAGAGGGAAGGAAAAATGGGAGAAAACCTAGTAGTTTGTGCTTTATATTTTTAGTAAAAAATTATATTTTTAGTATATTTATAATATTTAGTTATCCTTCATTTTCCAAGAGAGCCAATGACCTGATGAGGGTGATGTCTTGACTTGTGTATAAAGCAGAATTAACTAAGGCAGAATCGCCAGCTTCACTGTCTCCTACAGTCATCCAAGCCCAGCAGCTGACATAAGGCAAGATGACCAATCTGTGAGAGGCTTTAAACTGCCGGAGATCAAGCACTCACATGGAATACTTAAAAGACTAGAAAGAGATGTTTGGAGTCAGCAGCTAGGGGGCGCAGTGGATAGAGCCATCGACCCGGAGTCAGCTAAACCTGAGTTCAAATTTTCCCTCAAACCTGTGTGATCTACTTAACCTCAGTTTTCTCATCTGTAAAATAAGCTGAAGAAGGAAATGGTAAACCAGTGTCAAGAATAGCGTTAGGTTCACTGAGCCACAGTTGGGAGATCAGATCTCCAGAAGGGGCAGATTCACTTCAGGCTACTTGAGTTCTCCAATGGACTAGAGAAGCTGCCTACTAGATGCTGTCTAGGGAAATGCAATCTCGCTGCAGGTTATGGGAATGGGTCACAATGGTGTATCATTAACTGCCCTCTAGCTTTTGTCAACAGCAGGGTCCAAGTTTAAAGAGTTTTCCTTCAAGACTCAGCTCTAGTTCCAAATACTCCTTGAAGTTTCTCATCCTCCCCCCACACAGCAGACCCCCAGCAGGAAATCATCTCTCTAAACTGTCCTCGAACAAGTGGGTGAGCTTTCTCTTTTATTCTCACTAGGCTCAGTCTAATCAACAAGCCTTTATTATTGGACTATTCAGTGTCAGGCAATATGCTATGTCCTGGGAATACAAAGACAAAAATAAAACAATTCTTGCCCTCCAGGAGTTTATATTGTATCTGGAGAGAAAGTGTGTGTGTGTTTGTGTGTGTGTGTGTGTGTGTGTGTGTGTGTGTTAGAGAGAGAGACAGAGAGACAGAGAGATAGAGAGAGACACAGAGAGAGATCAGTACAAGGATGATAGAAAGGAGGATTAGGAAAGTGGATGATTCTTGAAGGAAATTTGGGATTCTGAAATGGGAAGAGAAGGTGGAAGTTCATTGCAGGCATGGGGTTGTTTGTGGCAAAAGAAAAGGCTGGGATCCAAAATGAAGACCAGTCAGGGTAGATTGACTAGACCATCCAGTACATGAAGGGGAGTAATGTGCTATAATGCAGGAAGGGTAGGAAGGAGCCAGGCTGTAAAAGGTCTTAAATGCCAAATAGAGGGGTTTGTTTTTAAGCCTGTATTCATAGGGAGCCACTAGGGTTTATTGAGTAGGGGACTTTAGGACTTTAGGACAATTACTTTAGCAGCTGTGTGGAAGATAAATTGGAGTAGAGAGAGACTTGTGACAAGGAGATAATTTAAGAGGTTATTGTGTGAGAAGAGAGACAGGAATGTGAGAGGTGATATGGAGGGAGCTGTGACATGATTGGGCATCTGATTGAATGCAGGATTGAGGAATTGAGAATAGAACACAAATAGGAGGACCCAGAGGACATAAGCTGTTGGGTATCCTCATGGCCTAACACGGTGTGTGGCACATAAGTATTTAATAAATATATGTTGAAACAAATTGGATTCTGGGAAGGGCAAACGTGTTCCATAAATGTAAATTGCTGTTAGTATTATTATTGCTAATCACAATAAATAATGAGAAGGGTTATCTTTAGGACCCTGGCCTTTGAGGAAAACATTCCATGAATCTCCTGGCTCTTTGGAGAGAGAATCAGTGACATATTACTCCCATTTTCCAGAAAGGAAACCTGAGATCTTTGAAAGTAATGTGACAATGAGATCTCCCCGGGGTTAGAATTATGCATTAAAATAAAATGTAAAACGATGAATTTCAAAGTGAAGGGATGATCAGAAAGAGACTCACAAAGGGACTAGCGGGAGGTGTCGAGCTCCCCCCACGAGGTTCCTTCTTGCTCAGGCCGTGGAGCCCTGACCCAGCCCTTTTGGGCCCGGCTTCTGCCGTCGCCGTCAATTATGTCTTCACTGGTTTAGTCGATTCTCTTTTCGACTTGGATTTCCTAGCAGTTGTTCTTAGGGGAACGGGCCCAGAGAAGGCTTCCTTAGAGGTGGCTTCAGGTGGGGCCGGGCCGGCCTGGCACGGAGCCCTGTCCTGGGGCCGCCTGGTAATCTAGGGCAGCTTTGCCCTTCCCTGGCGGTTAGCAATTACTGCCTGTGATGGGGACATTTCAGGCCCATCTCGGGGAGGCTGGCCATCAGGTCTGTTCTCCGGGAATGCCCCCGGCCCGGACTCCATTTCCCAGACTCCCTTAGTGTCCTAATGTATTCAGTGCTCACTGTGCCTCTGTATGTGTGTGTGCGTGTGCCTGTATGTGTGTGAGAGAGAAAAAGAGAGAGAGAGCGAGAGAGAGAGCGAGAGAGAGAGAGCAGAGTGTGAGTGTGTATGTGAGTGTGTGTGTGTGTGTGTGTGCGTGCGTGTGAGTGAGTGTGTGCGCGCCGCTCGCTGGCTCGCGGGAGTCCCTCGGAGAGAGTGGAGGCTCATTCACTGATTAGAGCCAGCGCGGAGAGGGCAGCACTGCTCCTTCTCTCACTCCCAAGCTCTCGCTCTGTACATGCGATCCCCGGCAGCTGGCGAGCTCGAACAGGGGGCCA
>JAJPUD010003240.1:160956-171854 GCA_023553655.1 Myrmecobius fasciatus | reverse complement strand
TGTGTGTGTGTGTGTGTGTGTGTGTGTGTGTGTGTGTGTACACAAGGTGGGGGGAGAGAAGGGCATGATAGCAGGGTTGCTCGGGAACCAGGCTAACTTTCCGGGCTCGGTCTCCTGGGGCCCCCTGGGAGTCCCACAGAACCCGCTCCCTAAACATTCGCCGACTTCGCTCTCGTCCTCTCCAACTTTCCATCTGGAGTTTGTCTTATTTTGTTGTTGTTGTTTTGGTTTGGTCGGTGAGGTGGGGGGGGGAGAGTGGGTCGGGGGAGGGATCTAGGATTGCTGGTCGGCCCAGCGTCCAGGGTGAGGGAAGAGCAAGGGGAAAGTGTGGGTGGGGGGGTGCCTTTTCTACGCCTTTCCAAGTGGCCTTTTTAACTTTGTTTGGGTTGGTTGCCAGACTGTCCTCTCCCGGTGCTCGGGGATGGGGGGCAGGAGGGTGGGAGGAAAGCAGGAAATTCCTGCTGATCCGGAGCTCGGAAATGGGGAGGGCTCCGCAGAGGTGTCGGCGTGTGTGTGGGGGGGGAAGGTACAATCCGAGGGAGAAAGGGCTTCGTACCCGCAAAGCACAAAAGGAGCCGGGGAACGAGGGATGGGGGAGCGAGGGAGCCAGCCGCCAGTCGCCGGCTCCTGCGCAGCCCAGAGAAAGAGGGAGACGGACGGAGAGCGAGGGCGAGAGGGGAGGCCGGTGAAAGGGAGAGGGAGTTCTTTCGGGGAACCCCGGGCCCCTACTTGTGCCGGTTCACTTGGCGGCGAGAGGGGCGGGAGCGGGAAAGAGGCGGAGGAGGATTGGGTTGGGGAAGGAAGCAGGGGCGAAGAGTCAGGTGCTGGGGGAGGTGAAGAAACCCCCGGGCCTGTAGCTGCGGGTCCTGCCTCCCGGCCATCCAGCTCCGCTCCGCTCGGTTCGGCTGCGGAGCCAGCCGGCCTTCTCGAGGTCTCCCGGGATTTTCTGGGGCTCGGGACCTTCTCCCGGAGCACGCTCGTGTGCCTCTGGGCGAGCCTCCATGTGTGCCCGTGTGCGTGCCCGTGTGGGTAGCGCTGTCCCCCCCCCACCCCGTATTGCTTTCTCTCTGACTTAGACTGAGCGACACTTTGCCCGTCCCCGACTTGGAAACAAAACTTTTCAAAGGGCCCCGGCGGCGGCTGCACCAACGCAGCGAGTCCCGCGGCCCCAGCGACCTTTCCCAGCCCGCCTGCTCGCCGCCCCCTAGACTCGAGGGCGGCCCCAGGCCAACCCACAGGACTCTGCCGGGCCCCGGCCGTCCAGGTCGCCCTTTGGGTTTAACACCGAAGCCTCGTCCCTTGCCCGAGCCTACCGAGCGGCCCTGGACCCCGAGCTTGGCTGTACTGAGCGCTAAACTCGCCGAGCTGGGGGCTAGCCGACAGACAGCTTGGTCGCAGAGACCACAGGGATAGAAGGGAAGGAAGCCAGCCAGCCAACAAGCAAGCGAGCGAGCAAGCAAGCAAGCAAGCAAGCCTGCCGGTCAGGGTTCTGGCGCTCAGGTCAGTCGAGCCGTCCGAGCAGGGCTTAGCCTGGGGGCTCGGCTCGGCTCGGCCGGCCTGCCTCTGAGGTTTGGGGAAGGGTGCGGCCCTCAGGGCGGAGGGGATCCCCAGGATGGGTCCTCAGGCTTGAAGAACTCCATTCTTTCCCTCGCCTGGGGTAGGCAGTTTGCAGGTTAGCTCGTTTGCAGTTCTGCGGCAGGCAGGGCCACCCCGAGAGCGGCCAGACCGCGAAGATGCCGCTGCCTCCGGGCTCTGGGATGGGGGCTGCCCCCTGGTGCAGCAGGCCGCCTACTCCGCCAGAGGTTGGGGCAGCGAGGGCCTCGCTTCCCTCCCCCCTCCCCGGCTTCTTCCAGTCTCCCCTAGGAGCTTTTAAGTCCGCTTGGAGGGGGCTGTTAGGAAACCCCAAGAAGGGACTGGACTGAAAAAAGAAAGGGGGGGAAGGAACGAGCTTTGAAAGCAGCCAAGCTGATGTGCTGGGGGAGACCTTCCCCCGGGACGCCTCGCCCTCGCCGGTTCCCCTCCTCGCCGGCTTCGGCTCCCCGGGAAGGGAGACAAGAAAGGAAAGAGAGGAGAGGAGAGAACGGGGGGAAACGCTACTAAAGGGGAGCGGCCAGAGCGGGGAGAAGCGGGAAGTCCCCGCACTGAGCAGCTCTTCCGTTAGGAACTAAACCCAGCCGGCGGCGGGCAAGACGGAGGGGGAGGCCCAGAGGCCGGCTAGGCTCTTCCTGCCACCAGGGTGGTCGGGGGCTCTGCCGGGAGTGAGCCCTGGGGCTGAGAGGCTGCACCCACCTGTTTGTCCCTGTGCAGTCAAGCTGGACCGCTGGCCTGAGCTGGGCTTGCCCCCCCCCACTTCGGCACCCCTCCGCCCTTCTGCCCGTTACTTCTCGCATTTATCCGTTCCCTCTCATCCCTAACCCCCTCCAGGCGCCGCTCACACCTTGTCTGACTCGGGGCCTGGGCTGCCACGGCTCGGGGCAGAGGAGAGAGGAGCCCGGGGCGGCGGCTTTCGGAGAGAGGTCTGTCGGACTGAGGGGAGGCCGCGCCGGGGCTGGCTCAGAGCTCTCCTAATTCCTGGGGATTCTGGCAAAGAGTCCGGGGGACCAGTCCGGCCCCGAGAGAGGCCTCCCCTTCGCCCCGAACTCCCCTCTGGGGCCCCTTGAGCCATTTCGTTTCGCAAAGTTGCAAGGTCACCGTTTGGGTGCTGGGTTGCTCTAGAACGAATTTCTCCCTCCCTTTTACGAAGTTCGAGGTGAAAGCTTGGGGGAAAGGCGGGCCAGGCCCGCCAGCGCCGAAGCGCGAGGCAGGGAGCTGGGGGCAGGGCGTGGGGGTGGGGGGGCTTTTCTTTAGATACCCAGTTGGGGCTTGTGTCTCTAGCGGCTTTCTGAACGTGGGCCGAGCTTTTTGCGAGCCGGCGCGGGAGCCCTGCTGGGCCGGGTTCGCTGTCTGGGGGGCCCCGGTTCGCAGGGGCTCGAAGGCGATGGATCTATCCCCAGCTCTAGCGGCTGGCGGGCCCGGGCCCCGCCGCCGGGGAGGCGGCAGCAAGCTGCCGGACCCCGAGCCCGCCAGCCCAGAGCCCCGAAATGTGTCCACCTTTCGCTTCCTTCGTGCCTGCGGGGGTGGGGGCCAGCTGGGGGTTGCTGCGGGTCGGGCCTGGGAAAGCGAAGGCTGCCCTTTGCGCTGTCAGGGACAGAAGGAGGAACACCGTCCCTCCGGGACACCTCGGAAGCCGGCGTTCGCCTGCTTGCCTCGCTCGCGGCTGGCTCCTCTCCCCTTCCACCCTTCTTCTGTCCTTTCCTCCCTGACTTCCTTTGGGGCCGGCGCTCTTTGTGCTCGGCCTCCCAAGTTGCCCGGGCGTTTCGGCAAAGTTAAGTTTTGCCAGAGCAAAAGCTTCGGCTACACATCTGTATCCTCCCCGGACAAGTCGTGGGCCTAGGAACAGTTCGGTTGGGAGGGCACCCCGCTGGCACCTGTTGTGAGACTGCAAGGAACAGCGGCGCAGACGAGCGAACGAAGGCCGCTAGTACAGTGGGACCGACGGACCGGAGGCCACCGGGAGCCGGCCCGGAAAGGGGCCCTCGCTGGGTCGGTGGCCTTGCGGCGGCCCTTCGAACCCGGTGCCGGAGGGCACGGAATGGGGCGGAGAGAAGGGAGCTCGGCTCCGGCCGGGGAAGGGCGGCGGCCGGGGACGCGATTGCCGGTGTCCTTCGGCTTCGACCCGGCCTCCGGGGGTGGAGAAGCGGACTCGGGAGTCCTGGCCTGGCCCACTTTCTCTCGGGCTTTGCTTTGGCTCTCCCTCAGCTAGTCGGCGAGTGGCCCCTGCCCGGGTTCAGGCACTCCCGGCCCGCCCTCCCACCCCGGACTTTCGTTGTCCTCCTCCCGCCGGGTTAGCAGGCCAGTCAATCCCGCGGGTCTTGCGGGGGTCGGCCAGTTCGACCACTCAATTAGGACTCCCTCTAACGGGGCTGTTCCCTTAACCGAAGCCGGAGCCTGGGCTTACCCCCTCTGCCACCAAAAGGAAAACCCCAGACCCTGCGTGGGGCGGCGGCGGCGGCGGCCGCAGCGGCTTCCAGCCCAACCAGTCCCGGGGCTGGTGAGCCCCCCCCCCCCCCCCCGCCCCAGGCCCCCCCCCGGACGCCCCCCAATCTCTTTGGCTTCTCGGATTGATCTCCCTCCTCGTTGAGTTAATTCAACAAAGACTTTTTGCGATCGCTTTGGAGTTTGTCTGAAGCCGGGGAAAAGGGGCTGGTGATTTATTCGGTTGCTTTTCGATTTCTGTCTTCAGCCCTTCTTTCTCCTCCTTTCAGCGGGGATGTCAGCTGTTATTACTGCCTATTGATCCCTTTGCAAAGTGAGAAGTGAGCTAAAATTAATGTCAATTCCACTGCTCCGATCAATAGCGGGAGTTATTTTAATCTGGATTTGCACGAGGCGCTAAATTAAAAAGCGTCAGCATAAGCGGCGCTGCCCCTCTCCCGCAGCCCCCTTGTTCGCAGCCCCTCACTCTTCTTCCTGGCCCTGGTTCTCAGCCCCTCGTTCGAAGCCCCACGTTCTCAAGCCCTCACTCTCCTTCCTGCTTCTCCAAAGACCCACCCCCTCCCGGCCACCCAGAGCACCCCTCCACCCCCACTGATTAGCTGACAATCCATATTTTTTTAATTAAGAGGGTCAGTTAGTTTTCTTATTTGGGGCTCTGTATTTAAGTCCATGACATTTTGACATTAGGAGTGTATCAACTATAGATTTTCATAATGACTGCGGGCGGCTGTCTCTGCCTCTTCTGCCTCTTCCTCCTCCTCCTTCTCCTCTTCCTCCTCCTCCTCCTCTGCACAGTTTTCTGGGTGTGAGAGGCGGAGAGGTTGGGGGGGGGAGGGAGAGGAGGGAAGAACCCCCCAAGCGGCTTCTGGAAAGTGCAGGGAAGAATTGCAAACCCCAAACGGAAATGCTCCTGATTTATTCCCGGTGTAATGAAGTTTGCAAAAGAATCCGGAATTAGGGGTGAGTGATTCACAGGGTCCTTCCTTCTGCTGAGCTCGACTTGCTGCCTCGGCCGCCAGCTTACTAATTTATGAAACACGTTGAGCAGAAGGAGATGAAGTAGGAGGAAGCCCAAAGAACTCGGGAATAAGGGTCGGTCCCGGGCTCATTTTCTCTAGGACAGCATTCCCTTCTTCCTCGGGCTTTTGCCGTTGTCCATTGCTCCCCCGTGGCCCGGGGTGGGCTGGGGGGGAACCCACCGCTACCGCTTTGGGCCAACCGAGTGGGGTGTCTGTGGCTGGTATCCCTAAAGGAAGGGCGGCTCTGAGCAGCGGGACACACTTGCTAGGCTTCCCTTATTCGGCCTGGGACTATGCATCTGCCTTGAAAACGGCCAGACGCAGGGTTCCTAAGCTAACCAAGCTGTCCTTGCCAGATCTTCCCCTGCTTTGCTCCAACTTGACAGGAAAGTTATTTAAAATTTGGAAGAGAGAAAAATCCGTTAATGTGAGCTGCATAATCTGGTAATTTAGCAATGATGTCTATAAGGAAGAGTGCCAAATGAGGAAGCAATCTGATGATGTCCACTCATTTTCACAATTAATAATAATCATGGAAGCGTCTGCTACAGGATGGGAGAAGGAAATGTTATCATTAGAAGACCAAGGATGGGATTTTATACCATTTGTTAACCGAGGCTCCTCCATTCAAGGAATACAAAAGGTTTTCCATTAGAAAGATGCTCTTTGGGCACGGTTTAGTTGCAGTGAGTGACTCTTTAGATTCAAAGGGCGTGATTTCTGGCAGCCTGGGGTGCTGGGTTGTTTTTTTTTTTTTTTTTTTTTAATCATATGGTGTTGTTCAGGTGCCCTTTGTGGGCTTTCTATTAATCATATCTTTTTTGGAAACTAATAGTCCTCGTATTCACCTTATGTCATGCTCATTCCTGGTGTGTAGCCCCGCCTTGCATAAACTACCAGGGAAAAAACAACTCTGGGGTGGCAAGAGCAAGCCGGGAATTAAAGAGCATCTTTCCCAACTCCCCATGTACTTTGGGGGGAGGGAAGGGATCGTTTGAACATCAAACCAAAATTAGTCCGAAATTTGGTTACCATTTTGCTGGAAATGTTAATGATAGATTTAAGGCAGTTTCCAAATCTACTTAAGTGAGTGCATTAGGAACTAAAATTAATGATCTTTTTGTTGTTGTCGTCCCTGAAAGACACACATTTCCCGAGAGCCTTTGCCAAAGACACCCACTTTATTTTCTTTTATATTTTTGGAGAGGCCGGGCACGTTAAAATAAAAGTCTTTGCTCAGCTACAGAAAAGAGGGGGGAGGCTATGTGTAGACAGAGGAAGGCTCAAAATAGCAGTTGAGGGGAAGCTTCATTTGGGAAAGAAAAAGTCCTTAACAGTGTATGAAGTTGTGGGTTTGTGTGTGTATCTACACATAAGGATTTAGACTCTACATATATATATATGTATATACATTATGTTGTCACCTGCTTACCTACATACATAACGTGTATCCATCTCAATTCACATTACCATGACATCGGAGGGGGGAGAGCAAATGGGAAGGGTGTGTGTGTGTGTGTGTGTGTGTGTGTGTGTGTGTGTGTGTGTGTGTTGGGGGGAGGGCCATGTATGAAAAACAATTATAACTGCATCTGTTGTAGCGAACCAGCCCTGCCTTGGGTGGGTGGAGTACCGAGACAGAATCACTTGAAAATCTGGTATATATGGTGACCTCATTTACCCAGGGAATATTGTATTTGGAGATTTGGTGTTTTTTTCCTCGCTGGGGCTCAGGCGCATTTCACCCGGAACGTGTAGGGACCAAAGTCAGCTACGCGTACATCACAGTAAGTTGTCTATTGATTTTTCTGAATGAAAACGGTCGGATGCTGCTGCTGCCCAGTGAGTCCTGAAGCCTGTGGTGTCTGTTCCCCAAGCGCCTGGAAGCCAGGAGGATGGAGTTGCAATCACTCGGGCTTTCCCTTTTTTCCTTTCCCTGACCTTCCTCCCTCCCCCCTTTTTTTTTCTCTTTGATGTCCCTGCAGGTCTTGGAAGGGGATGATTCCCCAGTAATCCTCCCTGCCTCGACCCCAGGTGCTGCTCTGCCTCCCACCCACCCACCCAGCCAGGGAAGACCGTTTCTTGTCTGACTCCTGCCAGCGAAAGAGACTCCAATGGACTTACACCGGGCAGCCTTCAAGATGGAGAACTCATCCTACCTTCCCAACCCATTGGCCTCCCCAGCCCTGATGGTGCTGGCGTCGACAGCGGAGGCCAGCCGGGATGCCTCCATCCCTTGCCAGCAGCCCCGACCCTTCGGGGTCCCTGTCTCCGTAGATAAGGATGTGCACATCCCCTTCACCAATGGCTCCTACACTTTTGCCTCCATGTACCACAGGCAAAGTGGGGTGCCCGGCACTTTTGCCAACCGTGACTTCCCCCCTTCCTTGCTGCACCTCCACCCTCAGTTTGCACCCCCAAATCTAGACTGTAGCCCCATCAGCATGCTGAACCACAGTGGCGTGGGGGCTTTCCGCCCCTTTGCCTCCACTGAGGATCGGGAGAGCTACCAGTCGGCCTTCACCCCTGCCAAGCGACTCAAGAACTGCCATGACACAGAGTCGCCCCACCTGCGCTTTTCTGACGCAGATGGCAAAGAGTATGACTTTGGGGCCCAGCTGCCCTCGGGTTCCCCCAGCTCCCTCAAGGTGGATGACACTGGCAAGAAGATCTTCGCTGTTTCCGGCCTCATTTCTGACCGGGAGACTTCATCCAGCCCAGAGGACAGAAATGATAGATGTAAGTAGCAGTCCTCTGCATCCCTGTACCCCTTCCCTTGGGTCACCTTGGCCAAGTGCTGGTGCTCAACAGGTCCTACTGAAGAGACTTGCTACCTGTCTGCCTCGCCGCCTCAATAGCTGGGGGCGGCGGCGGGGGAGGAGGGGAGAGAAGGGGAGCAAAGTGGGAGGGGCTCCTTGTTACCTCTCTTCAGTGGGCACTGAGAGATTCTGGATTGAGCTGTATGTGTGCGGGCCGTTAGGCGGGAAGGCGGGCAAGGTTCCCCAGCCACCTGCTGTGTTGTCCTTGTGTGATCGCTGTTCTTTGGGGGTGCCGGGCTCGGAAGTGCTGGGGGCAGGGAGGGGGACCACGTCCCTACTTGGCCGGGCTATGGAGGAAGCTCCTGGGCTCCCAGGTCCTTGGCTGGCTTCCCCCTTGGTTCTCTGGATTTCTGGATCTCTGCCTATCAAGCAAGCCACACCTAGCAGTTAGTCTACAATCCACTTCCCAGCCTTAACCTTCCAGCAGCAGATTGTGTTGAGTAGAGGCAATTAAGGGCAGAGGTTGGGCCACACGGAACTCTTGAAATAGTCATATTCTCCTTGGTATTGGGGGAAGGGGGGGGGACTAGACAACTAGCGTATTTGTGGGGAGCCAAGACAGCTATATCAGCTCCGGAGGGGATCAGGTGTGTTCTGGTGACCTTTAGTGCCCTCTGTGGGCACTGACTGTTCCTTCCTAGGGGTTGCTAAACAGAATCGAGCCTTTTGCAGGGGAGGGGCTGAATCCTGTGGTCCCTTTACTGCCCCGCCCCATCCCCACCCCCACTCCCCAGCAGAACAGGACTCTCAGTTTGGAGCTTTGGGGCAGTATGGAGAGAGACAGAGTGGCTTTCTGCCAGCCTGAGGAGAATTTATGAAGCGAGGGGTTTTCTTTCCACCCATCCCTTTGTTCTTGGATTTTGCTTTGTTTTATTTTCTTAAGAAAACTACAGCTAAGGTTTTCTTTCCCCTCTTCTCTACTCTATTCCCTAACAGCAAGCTTCCCCCCCCATCTCCCTACAGCCCCCAACATGAATACCATTTTTTTTTCTCTTCACTTTATGATGCCGGGGAGAGTAATAGAGACGTTGCAACTCTCTCCCCTGTCGGCCCTGCTTCCTCTGGCTGTCTCCTTGAATTAGGCACTGTGTTAACTTCCCAGCGCTAAAAGGCATCTGCCTAAACCCAGCGTACCTTTTCAATAAAAGTCATCATAAAATCAACCTGCCTTGTAAATCCATCGCTCTTTGGTTTTGAAATATGTTGTGAGTGTGTCTTTTATGTCAGCGTCTGCAAGCCTAGGACCTTGCCACTTAGGAAGAAGGCTGCTGTTGCCGACAGCACAACTGGTAGCCAGCTAGGGCTTTCACTCACTTTTGCTCTAGCTCTTCTCTCCCCCTCTCACTTTCAGTGACTCACATCTGGGTTGCTGACTGCCCTTTCACTCTGATCTGGCTATCTGGATAAGCCTGCCTTGTGGGATGAACTGGGGGGGGGGGGACTTTCCTGTTGTCCTGTTGAGCTATCTCCCCCCACCCTAGTGTAGGAGAAGGCAAAGAGAACTGGGGTTCATTTCCCCCTTGCTCAAAGCTGTCCTAGGTCAAGGTGTGGGAAGGCTGCTGCCTCCTTTCCACAAGCAGAAATGAAACTGACTCAAGACGATGCAGGGATTGGGCTTCTCTCTCCATTCAGATCCCGAGGTTATCTCCCCCTTTTCTTTCTTTTTTTTATCCCCAACCTCCATCAGAGAAGGCAAAAGAACTCAGAGATGTGGAGATCCATTCCCCCTGCGGGTGTCATGGCCATAACTCTTCCCTTGCCTGGTTTGCATTGTGTGTGCTGGTGCCTTCCCCCAACGGAGATGGATACCTACCTCACACAGGAATACGCCTGGGTGGAGAAAAAATGAAATGAGGCTGTCTCCCAAAGTGAAATGGGATTCTGACCTTGAAATTAATGAGATGCTGATCAGCAGGGAGGGGAAACCTCTTCATTTCAAATTTGAGTATTAGAGAAACTGGGAGAGCCCTTTCCCCTTAGCTTAATTTATGTGGAACACAGTCTTGCCTTTTCCAGAGGACTTCTCTCCTTCTTGCTCCCTCCACTCTCCCCCCCCCCAAAAAAAAACTAAGTCTCTGGGAATATATGAGTGTAGCTTATTTGCACAGCCAGATGGTTATATTAACATAGAGGAGGAAAAAAAGAAAAACAAAATTTAAGTTGGGATCAGAGCTCGACCCAGAGTTAAACTGACTAGAGAAGACCCTAGCACAGGAGTCTGTAACTCCCTTGGAGGGAGCTGGAAGAGGGGGATTCCACCTTCTCTTGACCTTGTTTTAGGGAGCAGATCAGTGCTTCACTGTAGCCTCTTGGGAAGGGGGGTTGGTGGTGGTTGGCTGGTGCTTTTTTTTCTGAGGAATCTTCATAAAATAGGAGAAAAATCTTTTTTCTTCTGAGAAGGCAGCATGTCAAGGTCTGCGGTGGCTTCTTGGCTCCTGTCATACTCTGATGGGGGCGCGAGGATTTATGGGCTGTTTTATGTAAATACATATTTAAGAGCCGTTAGAAAGCCTGATTATTCCCACTAGACGCCTTTCAGGCCCTCCCTATAGAACCTCTTTGAAATAAGTACTATTTCTGAGATAATCAAGGAACAGTGTACAAGAATGTCTCCCAGACCCAGCTGGAGCTGGGTAGGTAAAGGTGGAGCCAGAATATGGGTAGAGAGCAGGGGCGGGCTGCCTAGGCTTGGATCTGGCTGGCTGCTTGTTGCTCAGAGAGGTATTTGGATTTTTCGTTCTAGGGTGACTAATTCTTCAGAGCATTTTTCAAACTTGTAACTCCTTTGTGTTCTTTTCCAGAAAATGTAAAAAGTTCTTTTTGGTAATTCAAAAATGAGCACTACAACAAAATGCCTGCAGAACTCTGGAACTGGAGTTTCAGTGGACCAGGTTCCAGTTCAGTTTAGGGGTTTAGACCCTTGAAAAATGGAAAAGTCTAGCATGATCTTGGCCATCCTGTGCCCAGTTATGGGAGTAGATGTGAAAGGGGTGACTAGTACATGCCTCTGTGTGTTTAGATGGGG
>JAJPUD010003240.1:99449-149907 GCA_023553655.1 Myrmecobius fasciatus | reverse complement strand
AGAGAGAGAGAGAGAGAGAGAGAGAGAGAGAGAGAGAGAGAGAGAGACTAGTGGCTTATCACTAGTGTCATGTCTCAGTGCTAGGCTTGTATGTGGTTCCTTGAACTGCTGCTCATCTATTTCTTCCCTCTGTCCAAGCAGTCTGTAGTACATTTTCTAATGACAAGATTGCTTCTGTTTTTCATTTCTTTGATCTTTGCCCACACGTTCTCCATCACCAAGTTTAGCTCAAACCAACTGGCATTTGTATTTCCCATTTGATGCTGAACCTACAGTTATAGTGTGGTAATTGTTCTGGTATGGCCCTCTCAGGCCACGTTTGTGCAGGGTTTTGAAGTCTAGGGGATGAACTGACCTCCTTTGCATTTTGCTTCACATATTGTAGGGATCTGTCTTGGAAGAGACGTTCCCTTTAGGGGTCAGCCTCCCAAGGGAGCAAAAACCTTTGCAACTGGTATTTTCTTGGCAATAACCAGATTAAAACTCTTCCCCACCAAAGAGATGAGTGAATTTCATATCTTGGGAATAGCTTCCTGTGTCTCGAAGGTCCGATTTTGATTTCTCCAGAAATCTGAAAAGGGCTTTTAAATGAAGCAATAGGGCCAGCCTTCAGAAATGCAAATTAGCAGCGGCTGGGTGGGCCGGGCTGCTTCTTAGGGAGGCCCCCCTCCCTTAGTACCCTCTCCCTTTTCTGATCTCCCGTGTAGAACACTCTGACCGGTTCAGTTCCATGATTAGGCTCAGCCTGTAGCCTCTGCCTTCCTTAATCCCCTCCACTCAGCATTAAGCAGGAACTCCGTCTGTCTTACTAGTCTCTTTCACTCTTGATTTCAGTAAGGCCTAATGAAGCAGGACCAAGGTCATTTTACAGACAGGGAAATGGAGTCTCTCAGGAGGGAAGTGATTTGGCTCTGGCTCACTCTCCAGGCAGCTTCTGTGGCTAGAGAGGTCAAATCCCCCTCACTATGAATTCTAGGTTATTCTCTAAGTTAGATTCTTATGCTAAAATTCTGGCTTAGCCACTATTAGTGGAAATACACAGGCCCCTGGCAATTTCTTTGTGCTATGGATCTTGGAGAGGTGGGTGGGTGGGTGGGTACATGTTGTAAGATGTTTTATAACAGGATTTAACTCATATTAGAACTCATTAGTCCTGGAGTTCTTTCCTTAGATCCCAATTTATATACTATTTCCCCCCCTTTCCCTGTATGTAAACAGATCTGTGAACCCTCCCCCTCCCCCTATCTCTGTGTCACAGCTTCCCCGAATGATGGATGGATTGTCTCTGCTTGGGAAAGGCCCAGGACTGAGCAGGAAGAGGGCCTTGTAGGTCAGACTGAGGTGGGGGGTGGTGCTTGGGAGATACTACCATGGATTGGACAAGGCTGGATTGGGAGAGGGCAGTTATGGGGTCTTTGTATGAGCACGGAGTTGGCAAGGTGAAGTTGGTGCCCCTGTCTTGGGCATAAGTGGTTAGTTATTGTCCATTTCTATGAATGGGCAGGTTTACCCAGGGTTCCTTTCTTTCGAGAAAGAAAGCCCTTTGCTGCTTATAAATACCAGGGACTAGATTCCTACCTACAAGATATCCCCAAAATCACTGTAGTTTTTAATTTTTATAGCTTAAAAAAGCACTAAGGCTTTTGTTGTCTGTTGAAGATTCAGAAATGGGGAAGAATCACCAGAATCAGAGAAGCAGCCTTAGTTTAGTTATTTTTTTAAAAAGCTTTTTATTTTCAAAACATATGCATAGATAGTTTTCAACATTCACCCCTGCAGAACTGTGTTCCGAATTTTTTTCCCCTCCCTTTTCTCATTCCCTCCCTTAGATGGCAAGCAAGCCAATATATGTTAAACATGTGCGATTCTTCTGTAAGTAATTCTACAATTATGCTGCACAAGAAAAATCAGATCAAAGAGGGAAAAATGAGAAAGAAAACAAAATGCAAGCAAACAATAACCAAAAAAAGTGAAAATATCATGTTCTCACAATCCTCTCTGGGAGTGTGATGGCTCTCTCCATCATAAGATTGGAACTGACCTGAATCACCTTGCAACCTTAATTTAAATATCAGTCCTCGAAGAGACAGGACATTTTAAAAGATGTGAGCATTTCTAGTACCCCTAGTTCCATCTGGACTTAGCCTATTGTCTGCATTCAAGGGAGGGAAGAGCCCCAGAAAGTGACTTACCTGGGTAGATTATCTTTGCAAGATGATGAGCACCCCACATGCCATGGATCCTGCTATTAGGGAGATAGCCAGTACAAGATTAATTATTCTTTTTTTTCTGAAAAAGAAAAAAAAAGAAACCATAGCTAAGATTCAAATGCTATCAAATAGTCAAATAAGAAATTCTTTGAAGGAAAAAGAAAGTAGAGGGTTGGGACAAAAAGGATTGGAGAGGAGACTTGCAGCAGTGGAGGCGAGGCTCAGTAATCAGCTCAGCTGCATTTAGGGCCCAGCCTGCAGCTAGCTTCCTTCCTGAGCAGTAAAATTGAAAAAAAAAAAAAAAAAAAACATCCAACCTTAGAACAACAAAAATCTGGATGTGTGAGCTTCCTTCCTGACAGGCCAACAAGCTAACGGGGCTTCATTCAGTCAGTGGGAGCAACAGCCACAGAGACAAGAGGGGGTGGGGGAGCCTTAACCCTTCCCTAACCAGAGTCGAGATGTGTGCTTGTAGGTTCTGTCTTAGCTTACTCCCTCCTGCCTTGCCCTAGGATTCTTTGGGAGAAGTCCTCACTCCCATTTTATCTGTTTAATCCTAGATAGGGTTTGGTCCAGATGTCCCCAACCTTCCTTATTGCAGAAGCAGGGGAAGTTGAGTGACATCTGAAGTCCCACAATCACCTGTGTGGAAGTCCTGAGTTTCCAATCCAGTCCTTAGGTCAATGGCTTTTTCAGGGGGTTTGGTCTTCCAGCCTTCATTCAGGCAGGAAGTGATCCCCTGAGGTTGCAGTGGCCTGCTCCGTTGAGTTCATTTCTGTCTGCAGGAGAAACTGGGACTGCAGAAGTGGGGGGAGGAAGGGACCTTAGATGGGTTCAGAGAGACACCCAAGCCTCGGGGCCCAGTCTGGGCCCCTTTCCTCAGTATCTGTTCCCACTTTGGGAGCCCCTTCTGCTTCACAGTTTCAAGGCTGGAAGCCAGCTGCAGAATAAGCTTCTTCGGGGATGTGCCCCTGAAACAGGTCAGGGGAAAGAAAAGTCACAGAATTTCCCCTCTTGAAGTTTGAGTCTTATGAAGGAAGGTTTTCCAGGCTGGGACACCCTTTTTCTTTTTCATTTCTTTTTTAAATAATAGCTTTTTATTTTCAAAATATATGCAAAGATAGATTTCAGCACTTACCCTTGCAAAACTTTGGTACAAGGTTTCAAGAGCTAGACTCCACTTCTAAAAGTGCCTTTCTGTCTTGTAGCTCTAAGGGTTGATGTTTTTGTTCATCCTAAGGACCAGTTGGTGGTTCTGCTTCCAAATCATAAACAGAATATATACAGAAATTAGGAGGCAGGTAGGTGATATAAGGAACAGTACATGGAACATTGAACTTTGTGTCAAAAAGACTTAATTTGAATTCATTCTTAAATTCTTGCTAGCTGTAGGATCCCAGGAGAGTTTCTTAGGCCTTTTCATGTCTCATCTGTAAAATGGGATGATTAATAATACCTCCTTCTTACGGTTGTTGTGAGGCTCAAATAAGATGCCATATTTAAAACACTCTAATTCAAACTGTATCTCCTGCCTGGATTATTGTAGCAGCTTCCTAATTAGTCTGTGTCCTGTCTTTCTCCTCTCCAATTCATATTCCATACAGCTGCCAAATTCATATTCTTAAAGCAAAAGTTGTTTTCCTCCCCCACCCCTTAGAAGGTACCAAGTTCTCCTATTGTCTCTTGGATCAAATTCAAACTTCTCTACTTGGCATTCAAAGCCCTTTATTATCGGGCTCCCCATCCCAATTTTTCAGGTGGGTTACAAGTTCTTTATTATGTGTGGCCACCTTTTTGCTCTGGTGTAAGGCATTCCATCTACCACCTCAGTGACTTTGCACTGGCTGTGAACTGTAAAGAGACGAGGAACATAAGCTCCTGGAGGGCAAGGACTCTCTGCTTTTTGTCTTTGCATCCCCAGGTCCTGGATGACAGTTGAATTCAGCTGGGTCTAGTCCTTCAAATCCACCTAAGTACAAAGAAAAGCTCCAAAGAAAAGCATGAAAGACATTGTCTAATTACAATAGTAAAAATCAGGTTTCTACAGAAAGCTGGCTCAATGGGTGGAGCACTGGACCTAGAGTCAGGAAGACCTGAATTTGGCTCTGCTTTCAAACATTGACTAGCGGCATGATCCTAGGGAGATAAGTTCACTCCTCTCTGCCTCAGTTTTCTCAACTATAAAAAGGAGATTAAAAATAAAGATATTACCTATCTCATAAGTACAGTGCCTGAAAAATTTATATACTGAGAATATAAATCCTTTCCCTCTACTCCCCTAATTCTGTGCAAAAAAAACAGTCATATGGTCAGTCTGTCATGTCTTGTTATTTTTTCCACATAAAACTTTAATGATTTCTTATATTTCTTGATGTATGCTTCCCTTTTCCTTTCCAAAGAGCCATTTCCCAAAAGAAAAAAAGAAAGCTCAGCAAAGCTCACCAGTAGCCTCCTAATCCCCCCCACCTCTACTGTGAAGGTGGGACAAGTGACTTCTTCAATCTGGAGCCACGCTTGCTCATAAATTCGCAGTATTTAGTCTTGCTCTTGCTCTTTCCAGTTAGATTATTCGTGTCATTGTGAATGGCGCCTCTCTGGTTCTGCTTGCTTAACTTTGCATCGGTTCTTTTAAGTTTTCTTATGCTTCTCAGCACAGATCGATGGGCAATGCAAAGTAACATTCATTCTATAACATCCATGGACTGCCACTTGGGAAAGCATTCCCCAAATGAAAGGTTCCCAGGTCTTTGTTATTATAAAAAGTGCTTCTTGGCGTGTTTTGGTGTCTATGGGACCTGATTTTTTGTCACTGACCTCCTTGGCAGTAGCCATGGATTCTCCAGACCAAAGAATACGGATTTTTTTATTCATTCTCTTCACATAATTTCCATTTGCTTTCTAGTATGTTTGGAACACTTAACTCCATCAACAAATGCTCTAATCTTGCAATATTGCACGCCTCCAACTCTGACAAGTGCTGTCCAGTCTTGTAATTGATGAAATCCTGCAGACTAGCTCTTTACCATGTCTGCTTCTTATTTCAAAATGTTCACTAATCATTTCTTTAGTAATATCTATATTTTTGCCAGCAAACGATATTAAGCTAACCAGCCTATTATCTGTGGGCTCAATTCTCTTCCTTTTGGGGAAAAATTAGGATATTTGCCCTTCTTTGGCCTAGTGGTATGGGTTTCTGCCATAATGGTAGTTCCCTATTCTTTCAAATTGCCCCTTATAGTGGTCCTCTATCTACCCTTTTGGGTACCCACCCACCAGACTTTCGGATTACCTTACTTAGATTTTAGGAGGGTAATATCAAAGTTCTCTTCCTCCCCTCTGCCCCGCCCTTTTTTGCTTTATACAGTTGATCTTTTCTAAGATCTATTGAAATATAAAAAATACTAATATTTCTCTAGTTTTATGTTAGTTTTCCCTACATCATCTGAGAGTGCTGACACAGTCTCAGGGCTCAAGGAAGTCACCTAACCTTTTGTCATAGAAATCTCTATGAATAGCATGTTCCCAAATGTGGAAGGCTAGCCTTAGCAAGCCACAACAGCATTGTAGGGAAAGACCTGACAGCTCCTTCCAGATAGGTTTTGTTATCTCTCTTGTAACCTCAGTTCTGTCTTCTTTCTATTCTCATTTACCAAATGATCATTTATCCAGTGAGATAATATTTGCGTATAGCTTAGCACAGTGCCTGGCATATAGTAGGTGCATAATAAATACTGCTCTCTTGTAGATCCGATTTTTCTTGTACAGCAAGATAACTACATAAATACGTACACATATATTCGATTTTTCATGTATTTTAACATAATTAACATGTATTGGACTTCCTGCCATGTAGGGGAGAGGGGGGGAAGGAGGGAAAAATTTGTAACAGAAAGCTTTGCAAGGGTCAATGTTGAAAAATTACTCATGCATATGTTTTGCAAATAAAAAGTTTTAATAAAAAATTTTAAAGTAAACAAAAAAATAATAATAAATACTGCTCTCTTCCCTCCCCCTTTTTCTTCATTAACTTTTTTCCCCTTCATTTTCTTCTTCATTACATCAGTGAAAATTCGCTGAGTTCCTAGAGTTTCCAGGCAGGGCCCTGGGGTAAGAACAAAAATGCTTGGAGGTTTCCCAGGCATCCCTTCTCGTGCAAGCAGCCTCCCTCCGTGGCCCTGGCCCCCACGGCTGCCTCCCTCCTCTTTCTTTCTCTCTTGGTTGTGCTGGCCTTGGTTCCCTTGTTGCTGCTTGGGGTACCACGTGCACACAATTTGCTCATTTCTCTGCTGAAGCAACATTATAATGAGGTGGCCCGGTGGAGGGGTGAGCAGCACTTAACCAGATGTTAGGGAGGCTGGTTGGGCCATTTCCCGAAGCCCTCTTGCTCATGTTGGGTTCCAGCCAACTGGTCTTCTCATGGCTCCTTATGCGGCTGAAAAGGGAAAGGAGAGCTATCAGCCTCCTCCCTCCTCTTCCCCAGCCTTCCTGCTTCCTTCTTAGACTAACCAATCAGTCTTGGAAAGTGGGGCCCTTGCCTGCCATCGGAAGAAAATCTGTATGGGACCAGAGTTAGGGAATGGCTTTGTGCTTTAACCCCGTTCTAGGCAGGGTGGAGTTGTCCAAGGGCAAGGTGGTTTGGACACCAGGGAGGATCGGATGCTCTCACCTGGGCACGGCCCAATGGGGCAAGGATAAGATGCCAGCCCGGGTGACTGGGGAACATCCTTCCTTTTTTAATTTTCCTCATCTCATCACCACCATCGCCTGCACTGGGCACGTGGATCCCATCCAGTCGAGTAACATAATCCCTTGGATGAGCTAGGAATCCAGGGAAGATGGAAGACCACTGGGCTTTATTAGATGCCTTTCAACTGCATCCAAAGCTGTTCTGGATTCTTATAAACAGCCCTGCAGATGCTGGGCATGGCCATGATTGCTATTACACCCTAGGCTCTGCCAACTGCCCTGCTTTCTTCCATCTGTTGTCTCTTCCAATTAGAGCGTAAGCTCCTTGAGAGCAGATATAATCTTGGTTTTTCTCTTTGTATTTCCAGTTTTTAGCACACAATAAAAACTAAAAACTCTTTTTTTCATCCATTCATCTATTTTCCTGTGGGCGAGGGGTCCTAGCCTTCTGCAACCACCTGCATCTCCTGGCTTTCCCAAGGCTCTGTCCAGTTAGATCTTCTTGTGATGCTGGCCATAGCATTGATATCTGAGAAGAAAGAGAGTGAGAAAGTGGAGTGGGGCTGGATTCCTAGGCACATCCCCTCCCCACGTGTCAGATGGGTGTGATCATGAAGGCCATAGTGGCACAAGGCTGTGGGAGGGTTGTGATCAATAGCTTGGCCAGTGTGTGAAGGTACAGAGGTTCTGGGTCAGAGAGTAAGGAAGGATGGAGGAAATGACTTTCTCTGGATTTGAGCAGACTCCGAGTGTGTGTGTGTGTGTGTGTGTGTGTTTGCACACACAGGTCTGCAACCATGGCAACTGGGGAGTGGGGACCGGAATTGTGCCCCTTTAAAGGTGACTGAAAATGCCCTTTCCAAATCCAGGGGTCTTGAAGCCAGAGCAACCAGTCCCTGGCAGGGTCGAGGACAATACCCAAGTGTTCAACCTAGAGGGAGCTCTCCTATGAGTCGAGTCCCTGCTGGCAGCTCTCCCTCTGGGAGCTGAGATCTGAGTGCTCTGGGTCCTGGAGAGCTGGGATGAAGCCGGTGCAAACTCTTTGTTGCCAGGAAGTCGATGACGAGGGGTGCTTCTGGGCTCCTCTCAGAGGCCCCTGGTAGAAATTCGCTTCTTTTGTTCAGGAGGATCCCCTCCTCCTTTTTACACAGCCGGCTCCCTTACTCATTCCCAGTCCACATCTTTTAGCTTGGTGGAATAAGAGAGAAAGTTGGGGAACAGCAGGGCAGTGCTTTATCTAGGATGCAATCAAGTTTGGACCCTCAGGCTTGGACTATTCCATCTCTAAGACCCTACTTAGCTTAAGAGGCTGGCTCTTGGCTTAGTGCCTCTCTACCCTGAGGGGGGGAAAGTGTCCCCTTCTTGAAAATGGGCATTGAAAGCCCCTGTTCATCCGGGTTCAGCACTGGGCTGGACAGGTCCAATGGACTTAGGAGAACCTGGAGTTCTTAGAGGGACAGCCAGCAGGGTTTTTAGCCTGCTTAAGACTTAGGGAGAAAGTAAATGTTTGGAAAACGTCTTTTCCTGTGTGGTAAACTTCATTCATTGTGTGATTATTTAATAGACCATTAACAAGCAGATTCATTAACAAGATCTTAATTAACTGGTTCCAGTGTTATTCCTCTTGCCTCCCAGGGGAACCACTCTCATATTTAGTCTCAGTGACTTCCCATCCTCGGGAAACCAACCAGATGAGATGCCTGGAAACGGAGGTGTTTTCAGGGCACACACAATGGCTTTGGGGGATCAGAGATTAGATCTAGAGAGGAGGACAAAGAGTAACGGAGTGCATGGCAGGTTTGTACGGATGGCTCTAGGCAGTGCACAGGTTCCAGAGGAATATCACAGTTCATAGCCTGGGCCCTGGGAACTTTAAACAATACTTTCATAACTATTTCACTAGAATTAGTTTCCTTTATAATTTTGTTTCATTTTATATATTTAGAAACATGATTCTGAGAAAGATTCTATAGGCTCTCATAAATCATCAAAGTGATCTAGGATATGACAAAAAAGGCTAAGAAATGCTGCTGTAGGTGATTGTCCTAGAGTGCCATAGGTGAGGAACCCTCAAATGTGATTCTTGAGTCATTCATTCATTTTCTCTCCCATAAGGATGAGCTCTTCACTTGCACCCTTTATAAGAAAAGGTTTGGTATTACAAATCAATGATTTGTTTCCTTCCTAGGGAAATCTTAAGCACTTAGGGAGACCTGTAGAAGTTCTGACCATGAGGAGACCCTTTTTTATTTTCCAAAGAATAGAAAATTGGAGTGTTCTTGCAGGGTCAAAGACATAGTCCCGAGGACTAGTGATTCTAGGTTGTCTCTTTCCAGCATTATCTGAAAGGATCTAGATTCTGCCTCTATGGCCTGAGTTTCAGAGCCCCAATAAAGTAGGGTTAGAGACAAGATCTGCAACAGACGACTCTCTTTGCTATTTGGCTCTGTCATGTTGGGGACATAGGACAGGAAAGGCTTTGGACCAGTCTTAATTGACTCTTTTGAGGCTGTGGGATGTAATGGTAATTTCTGAATTTGATACCAGAGATTTTACTTGCATGACCTCAGGGAAGACCCTCCAATCCTCTGCACCCCTGTAAAATGAGAGGATTGACCTCAATTATCTCTAGCAGTAATATCTCCAGTTCATGTGGGGGTGAGAAGTAGAAATGGACAGCCACACTTAGGTTTAATCTGCATTATTACTAGTTTCTCCGCCACTTTCTGAAATCCAGACAATCAACAAAACAATAAATCAAGCTGTGATTTGTAGTGTTTGCTGAATTCCAAGGTGTAAACATTCACACGGATATTTATCAATTGGCTCTCCTGAGCCTGTTCCAATTAACTCCTGCATACTTCTGTCTCCTGGTTTCTTATATAGGGTGCCCCAGTAATCTTAGAGCAGGCGCTAGACCTGGAGTCAGGAAGACCTGAGTTCAAATGTAGCCCTAGACACTTACTAGATGTGTCATCCTGGGCAAGTCACTTCACCTCAGTTTCCTCCTCTGTAAAATGAGCATCATAATAGCACCTATTTCCAAGAGTGGCTCAAATGAGATAGCATTTGTAGAGAGCTTAGATCAGTCCCTGGCCCATAACAGGTGGTATATAAATACTAGCTAGACAAATCTGGTTTCAGACACTTAACACTTCCTAGCTGTGTGACCCTGGGCAAGTCACTTAACCCCAATTGCCTCAGCAAAAAACAAACAAACAAACCAACAAATAAATAAACACTAACTATTTACTACAACCCCATGATGAAGACTATCATTATTAGATCTGCCCAGGTTGTCTCTTCTCCAGAATGTGCACGCCAACACACAGACACAAATGCACACTCCCCTGCCTTCTCTTTCTTGTGAAATGGGGCCTTTCCCTGAGCTATTTGGGTTTCCCCTCTAAGAAGCTTGGTCTCTCTTTCTTAAGCTGCATTCTAAGTTCTAAGAGGCTTAATAGGCAGGGAGATTTAGGGATTTGGGGTTTGCTCTTTTAGCTCTGCCCTAAGTGGTTTATTCTCATTTAGCTGATTCTGGATGGAGGACCAGAGGGAAGTCGTAGGGAATGCTGCTGGACAAGCAGTGAGTTTGGGGCAGGAAGCAGATGCCCTCACCTTCTCTCTCACCTACCCCTTCCAATCTTGTCCCAGAATCCTCTTCCAGGGCTCAGAAGTGAAGCTGGTGAAAAGAAAGTCTTAGTAAAAAGTTATCTCAGGAACTCTCTAACCAACTTAGACCCTGAGAAGTCCCAGTCCTTTATGGTCTCCTCACCTCCAGTCTCTTTGCCCATTGGTTCTTCCTCCTATCATTTTTGGCTTTTTTCCTCCTCCTCCTCTCCTTCCCTCCCTTTCTCCCCTTTCCTTCTTCTCAGCCAAAAATATCTTCGGTAATGAATAAAAATAATGGACCAATGATTCTAAAGCAGGGTCAGAAGATGGGAGGAAATGAAGCTGAGGAAGAGGGCAGGAAGAGAGCTGATTTCAATAGCACAAAAAAGGGAGACAAAGAAAAAATGCTTCTTGAAGTAGAATGACGCCAAGCTGAGCTTAGTCATACTGACATTTTGACCCAGATTAAGCCTTTTCAGAAGACCTGCTAACTCTCTTTCCCTTCTTACTCAAATTATAGGAACAGTAGGAAAGAAAGACATTGTTTTCTGCTGGCATTAGCCTGAGCCTTGGGGAAACTGAGGGAAAGAAGGCAACTCAGTATTTAGATTTGTAGTCAAGAAGGCTTTTTGGACATCAAAGAACCTGGGGTGGGGTGGAAAGTAAGTGTGCTGGACAAATGGGATCTGAAAGGGAAGGCAAGTAACTGAGAATAGAGGAAAATTCTGGATGAGACAGAGAAGATGGGGGAATCAGAGAGAATCCAAAATGGCCACAAGAATCCAATCAAATCACTTTCTATTCACTCATCAGGATATGCATTGTTTCCTCCCATTCAAATGTAAGCTGCTTGAGGATAGGATTTTTTTTAAATAGTATTTTATTTTTCCAAATACATGCAAAGATAGTTTTTAACATTCACTTTTTTCCTTCATTTTATTAAAGCTTTTTATTTGCAAAACATATGGATGGCTAATTTTTCAACACTGACCCTTGCAAAGCTTTCTGTTACAAATTTTTCCCTCCTACCCTCCACCCCCTCCCCTAGATGGCAGGAAGTCTAATACATGTTAATTATGTTAAAATACTTAACAAATCGAATATTTAACATTCACTTTTGCCATACTTTGTCTTCCACATTTTTCTCCCTCTCCCCTAGACTTCAAGCACTTTGAGGTAGATTAAACATGTGTAATTCTTCTAAACATATTTCCATATTTGTCACTTGCATAAGAAAAATCAGATCAAAAGGGAAAAAGATTCTTGAATCTTCAGTGACTAGCACAATGCTTGCCACATAGTAAGTACTTAATAAATTCATGTTAGTTGATTGACTCTCCTTCCTATCTCCCTCTCTTGTGCCCCAAACATTATAGGAACCAAGTTCTGTCCATTTCCCCTGAAAAACTGCTGGAAATCCCATCCCTTTCCAATTTTCATAACAATCATTTTAGTTCAGTCAGGTCTACTCTGGATTATGGAAGTTGTCTCTTAATTTATCACTGCATCTTTGAATGGAAAATTAGCAGAGTTGAAAAGTATCTCAGAATAGGAATCTCCCTACAACATATCTGGGGAGTGGTCATCTCAGCTCCACTTGTGTTAGGGGGCTGCCACAGTGCCACTGAGCCTGGGGTCTCAAAAACCTGAGTTCAAATTTAGCTGCAGATACAGACTAGTGTGTGACCCTAGGCAAGTCACTTCATCTCTATTTGCCTCAATTTCCTCATCTGTAAAGTGGGGATAATACCTACCAGATAGAGTTATTATGAATATCAAGTGAGATAATATTTATAAAGGGCTTTGCGAGCCTTCTTTTAAAGTGCTATGTGAATGTGAGTTGTTTTATTTTTATTATTATTACTCTTTTATTACTATTGTTACTTGAAAATTTCCAATAAGGAGAAGCCCCCACCTCCTAAGGTATAAATGTAATTCTTCTGAAGCTATTTTTTTTTTACATGAAACCTCAAATTAGCCTCTTTGCAATTTCTGTCCATCATTCCCGGTTCTGACCTTTGAGGCTAAATTGACCCTTCTGACAGATGGCCCCACCTGTGCTCTGATCAGAGCAACCTCAGCCAGAGGAGATGGTCTCCAACTCCTGCTAGCTACACAAAATCATACACGAGTTTTCCTGGCTGCTGAGGGTCATTGAGTTTGCAGTCTAGTAAAAGAAACCCACACCCTCCCTCCCTCCCTTCTTTCCTTCCTTCCTCCCTTTTCTTTCTTTTTTCTTCCTTTCCCTTCCCCCCTCTTCCTTCCTTCCTCCCCTCCCTCTTTCCTCCTCCTCTTCCTCCTCTTTCTCTTCCTCCTCCTTCTCCTTCTACTTCTCTTCCTCCTCCTCTTCGTTCTTCTTTTTTCTCTCTGTCTCTCCTCCCTTCCTTTCTTCCTTCCAGTTTTATTCCCCACACACCCTTTCTTCTCCATTCCTATGGCACCTCTCCTGTTTCCATGATTATCAATTATCAGTTACATCAGTTATCACACCTGCCAATTATTTCACACTAAGATCAGATTTATAAATACTGAGCCCAAACATAGTAAGTGCTACAGAAATGATTATTTTTTTCCTTTGCCCTCCTCCTTCCCTTCCTTTTCCTCCCTTCTCTATTTCTTTTCCATGATTGTATTTCACCCAGGCTGGTGACTTGCATGCTCGTACTACCAAATGCTCCCCACTATCTATCATACCATACTGCCTAAGGACCCTGACGACTCTCACCCGATGATTCTGGCTGTGACAGTGAATGCTCAGTTCTTCTTATGGACAGGACTCCCCAGAAACTGTGCTATGCATGCTTACCTGGAGTGCACAGATACCCTGGTTTGCTCCTTACCTGGAAAGCTTCTCCTCTCCCATATGCTGAAAGCCTAGGAAGGCCCAGCTAAAATCCATCTCCTCTCATCTTCCCAATCTGAAGGGATCACTACCCCCTTATCATTCAAATTAGATTCACTCTCATGGTCCTTATTAAACTATAAAGTTCTTGACGATAGAGACCATATTTTATCCACAGGCTCATAAGATTTAGACTGCTTCATTCAATGCCTTCAAAAACTTCCTAAGGACCCTGCCCCAGGTTCCTCACCTAAGAGTATTAATACTGACGCATAATTCTGCAGTTGCTGAGGTTTTACCCAGAACAACAGCTGGTCAATAACAGTTAGTACAGGTTAGCCATCGCAGGTACAAAGTGACAACCAGGAAGCACTGGTTCTGGGATATACACCCACATCTTCTCCTCCTGAGCCTTGCCCACAGTATATGGACCTGTCTAGTAGGTAGCAGGATTGGAGTACAAATTCCAAGCTAGGCCTTCTGGTACCAGATCAAGGTGTCTCCCATTCTGCCAAATTTCTTCTGCTCAGGACCAAGGGTTCAAATGAATGTATAAATCTAGATGAATCTCTGCAAACCCCAGAGCTTGGAAAAGATCTCTCCTGAGCAAGTGCTGAATGAACAGATGGCTGATTTAGGCTCCAGGTGGGGATGGAGGGGTCAAAGTTCCATTAGCCTAGAGATTCTTTGGGATTATAGCCTTCTAACAATGTGAGATTGGAGTGAAGGCAGAAGGGACCTGGATTTGAATTATACAGCAGACTAGTTAGTTGTGGAGGCAATTCTTTTCCAGAAATCTTGGTTTTCTAATCTGTCAAATGGGATGATGTAATTCCAGAGGGTCAGAGTTGAAGTCAAGGTCAAGGGCCCACTCACAGTTTTGTAGTGAGCTCCAGGGGAGAGAAAATCTGGATCTTCCATGATTAAGATCACTAGACTAGAAGAGGACACATGAACCCAATTAGCTTTTCACACGATTGGAGAAATCATGCTGGAGTTGGGGCTGCTACCTCATCCAGCTCCTGGGATTTAATAGGATCTGACAGAAGACTGCTTGAATATTTTGTTTACCTGTTAGTCTATTTGTTAGCTTCCAGCCAGTGCCTCTTGCAATGGATTTTTCCAGGTTGCAGAGGGATACCCGGAGGGATCAGGTGACACAGACTTCACCTTGGCAAGATCAAGAAAGCAGTCAAGAACTTGAGGATTCAGAGCATCCCAGCCCTGCTTTATGGCCAGAGAGTCTCTGGGGAGCTAAATAAGACAAAAATACAAACTGTCCTTAGGAAACCAGCTCTGCCAGAGTCCAAGGGGGTAGTTGGGAGCTGGGGGAGAGGGGGGGGGGGCTGAGATACTTTAAGACTGGCTCAGAAACCTATTAGAATGGAGATGACCAGAGAGCTGTGAACCGGCTATCCATCTCCGCTTTTGCTTCCAATTTCCAAGTCCTCCTTCACTCCTATTTCACTTAAGGATCATAGGATTTAGAACTCAGAGGGACCTTAGAGATGATTTAGCACAAGTCCCATATTTTACAAATGAGGAAACAGATGTTTTGAGAAAGGAAGTGACTTCCCTAAGATCCATTATCAGTGGCTCATCTCCTCTCCTAATCTGGCTTACCTGGGCCACAGGTCTATCTGTCTCCAATTCATTTCCAACCTGTAACTTTCTTCCAGCCAGCTCAGGAGAAAAGCCTTGTCACTTCTCCCCTGGCCCATGGCCTCTCTTCTCCTTAGCTTCAAGCCAGCTTCTCTGGCACTATGGACAGAACTATTTCTGGGCCACCAAGGTTTACAGACCTTGCCTTACAATAACCCTGGGAGTTCAGCAGGATAAATCTTCCCATCATTTCATCCAGTGTCTGCTCAAGCCCTCACCTAATGAGTCAGTCGCCAACATCCACTGTACCCCTAAATTCCCATTATCAACGTTTGCTAATCTGACCTCATCTGTCACTCACCCTGCATGGCAAGTGTGGAACTGGCTCTGGTCAAGCCCAGCTCAATGGGGCCTGCCTGGGGAGCGGGTAGCCAGAGAATCCCTGGAGTAGGCCCCAGTTTGGGGACCTCTGGTTTGTGCACTGTTAAACATCTCGATTAAGGACGTAATCAGCAGTTCATTGGCTCTGTAAATCATTTGACCTTCACCAGAAGCAACCAAGGGTCTCTTGGGGCCAGAGCATTGAGTGCCCTCCAGCTGAGGGATGAAGGTGGGGCTTGGGCAGCCCTGGTAAAGAAGTGGGTTGGATGGAGAATGAAGGGATTTTCTTTCTGCAGCAATAGCTGGTCTAAGAGGAATGGGAGGCTTCTGTGAGTGAGAGGAGCCCAGCAGAGTCCAGGCAGACACTTCTAACAAAGGACAGGGAGGGACTACCGGGGAAAGATGAGTGATTTTTGCCCAGTTTAAATCCCACTTGAACCGTGTGGTTTCTGGGTTCTGAACCTTTTGAGGTTCGAGTTGAGCGCGCTCTTGACAAAATGTGATTTTTCTGATTCACATCAAAAAGGCTTTAAAAGACTCTAAGACCTTTTCCTTGTGACATCAAACATCCCTCCACAAAGCAGTGCTGATGAGATGCAGGCAAACGAACAGATTCAATTCCCCGCGTGGATTAGATTTTCCTCAAGAAGCATGTGAAGTTGGAGACAAGGGAGACAGGAGGGACTTGTGGCCAAAACAGGCTCCCTTGCCTGACAGAGAGGACCCAGGCAGCTGCTACTTTGGTTTACCCAGAGGGTGAGTTACTCCCTTTATTAGAAGGGTCTCATGGAAGCACCCCAGGGAAAAGAAATTGGAACACAGTGGCTTAGTATCTTGCCCAAAGCAACACACATCTCCCAATAAAAGGTGCAAATTAACTTAGAAAAGATAGGTCATTTCTTTGAAAAATCAGGGGTACTGTGGTGACTCAGAGCACAATTTTGCTTATTGAACCTTCCCGGGGTTTAAAAACAAAGTACTGGTGTGCACCAGCTGAGAGTGTCTGTCCAAGATTGGTTTAGCAAATAGGGCAGATAGGAAGTACTGGGAATCCCAGCTCCTTCTCCCCCCTTTTCCTCCTTCCTTGAGATAAATGTGGGCAGGTCAACCCCACACATACACAATTACAGAGCTGAGTATCTTCAAATATTAATGACTGGTTTAAGAAGGAACCATAGGTAACTTTGTCCATGGCCACCCTTCACTGGGAGACTATAATTAGCAATTAAAATATAAAAAACTGTTTCCACCAGCAGCTCCTAAATAAATAATTGTCATTGTTGATTGGACTTGGTTTATTTCCCTGTGTGTTTTCTTACCTTTTTTTTGCATAACTTACAACCCTGTAAATGCTCAGCAGCTGTTAATATGATTCTGTCAATACGTTTACCATGGCGACTTGGGTTGTATTTGGCGAGCATTTGAAGAAATCAGTCACTGGTTGGAGGGAGGAAAGACAAGCTGTCGATATCCAGGGAGAAATGCTAATAACCCTGGTGACAAATCATCCCTGGGATTCTCTAAGGGTTAAGAAAAAGCACCTCTCTGAGACAAGAGCTCAGGGCTGAATGAAGGCGACTTGTTAGGAATCCCAGCCGTTATCTGTCAGGGCTCTTGTCCTTCTCTGCCTCTTCTGATAGCTCCTTTCTGCTCTGCCCAAAGATCACACCCCCAGTGGAAACCCTGGACAGCTCCTCCAATCCTCCCCTGAGGGCTTACCTCGTGCCCAGAAAGATGGAGAAAGTGCGGCTTTGCCCTCCAGGAGTTTGCATGTAAGGGAGCTTTTGACAGAAGAATTGACAGCACTGGGTGATGGATTGGATCTGGGAGGCAAGAGAGACAGAAGGGTTAAAATGGCACTAAGGTTTTGAGCCCGGATGACTGGGAAATGGAGGTTTCATTATCAGAAGTAGCAAGGTTGGGAGAAACAACTGATTTTATAGGGCAGGAGTGGGCTTGGGAGTTACTGAGCTTGGTTTTAGACATGTGGAGTTTGAGATTGATGGGAAGAAATGTAGATAGAAATGACAAGAGTCAGATTAAGTCAACTAAAATTAATTAGGCGCCTACTTTGTGCCAGGTTCTGTGCTAATCACTGAGGATGCAAAGAAAGGCCCAAAGTCCCCAATCTAGGAGTTCACAGCCTAATTCTTTAGACAATATGTGAGCAATTGTGTAGAAATAAGAAATCTACAGGAGAAATTTGGGGTAGTCTCAGAGGGAAGGCACTAAGAAGAAGGGCGACTAGAAAAGACTTCTTGCAGAAAGGGAGACTTCAGGTGAAACTTGAAAGAGAAGCCAGAGGAATGGAGAAAAAGAGAAAAAGGAGAGTTTTCCAGGCATGGGGGGGACAGCCGGCCTAGGAGCCAGGAGATGGAAATTCTCCTTGGAGGCTGATGTCACTGAATCCGACTATGTGGGGGATTGGGAGTGAAGGGTAAGAAAGCTGGGAATGTGAAGGGGAGGGCAGGTTCTGAAGGGCTTTAAAAGCCAAACAGAGGATTTTAGATTTGATCCTGGAGGTAATAGGGAACCACTTGAACTGATTGAGTAGTGGGGAAAGGGGGTGGGGATGGCATGGGCAGACTTGTGCTTTAGAAAGATGAATTTGACAGCTGAGTGAAAGATGGACTGGAGTTGGGAGAGACGTGGGGAAACTGAATATTATTGTGAAGACCCCCAAATCCAGAAATTCAAAGCTTAGCTCAGATGAGGAATGGGCTGGAGATAGATTTGAGATTCATTCTTATATAGGTGTTGAAGTTGTAAGATATCTGAAAGATAAAGACTACATGTATGTATATAATATATGTGTGTGTGTATATATCAGATGTGTATATATGTTATATTTGTGTGTATGTGTGCATAGGCTCTAAAAGTCAAAAAATACTCATTAAGTACCAAGTGCCAGGTTTGGCTTGGTAAAATGACTAAATATCAGTCCCTTTGACCCATTAGACTGGAGCTCGTTGGGGACAGAGCTTGTCTTTTCCTTTATATACCCAAGCTTAACACAGTGCTTGGTGTGTAGTAGGTGCTTAATAAATGTGTGTTCCCTTCCTCTCTGCCTTCCTTTTCATAGCAAAGAAAGGGAAACAAAGTGAGAGTCCATCATTTTGGGGAATGGCTAAAAAACTCTGAAACATGAATATGATAGAATACAATTATTGTAAGAAATCATGACTATGAAGGATTTAGAGAAGTATGGAAAATATATATGAACTGATGAACAATGAACAGGAGAAACCAGTGTCCATTTGAGCTAAGTAAGGTAAACTAAAAAAATAAAAAAAAAACTTGAACTATGTAATTGGACTAATCAAGCCTAGCCCCCCAAAAAGAGGATTTTTTTTTAAAAAAAGCATCACTTTCCCTTCTTTGTAGAGGTGGAGGGTTATAAATATAGAATATTGCATGTATTGTTCAACATGATCAATGTGTCTATTGGTCTTCCTTCCTTGCTGTCCTCCCCCACCTTTTTTTATACATTTGTTATAAGAAATAGTTACCGGAGAGAAAAGTTACATTCAGAAATGAAGGTAAAATAAAAATAAATGGAATAAATTAAAATCTGATTTTAAAATTTAATTAGAACTATTAAAAATGAAATGAGTTGGTTGAGTAGTTAGTGAGCTCCCTTTTATTGAAATATACAAACATAATACCTGTTAAAAATGTTGTAGAAAGGATTTGTACAAGGGATGGGGGGGGGGCAGAGAGATTAAATGGGAAGAACTCTAATATTACTTCCAGTTCTGTCATTCTTTGAGTCTATCTTCTCTATATTGTTCTTCCTTTGGATTAAATTACATTATTCACTTATAATTATAATTATCCTTATCTAGCATTTACATAACAATTTAAGCTCATTCTCCTTAGATCTCATCTGATCTTCACAACAACTCTGACAAGTAGGTTCTGTGATCTATATGATATTACTGGCCATAAACACCAATAAGTATTTTTAAGCATCGGTCCCATTTTATAGATGAGGAAACTAAGGCAGAGAGAAGTTAAGGGCCCTGAACTCAGGTCCAAATTCAGTTGCTTTTCCTTTGTTCTCTGAGGAATCCGACTTTACTCTGACCACTCTGTTAACTTCCCAGGGGTTGAGTCTTTTGTTGGATTTTTTGGTATGTTTTTGATAACTGTGTCCTTGGGGCATTTCCATTTTTGTCTGTCTCATCTCTTCTTTTAGAATGTCAGCTGTATTCCCTGATCAGGGACAGTGTTTCTCATCCCACAGAATCTCCTTGTCAGGTATATTAGAGCAGGGATTTTTGTGTGTGTGTATGAGTTGGACTAGATGCTCTGAGGTCATTTCCAGCTTTCTAATTCTGTGATTCCCCACAATTCTACACAATGCTGTACAGGCAGAAGCCCATGGATGAAACCTCGGAGGAGGGCCAGGGGGTTTCAATAGAAATCAGTAAATAGCTTTGCCGAGCAAGAGTAGATGGCAGGAATTAGGGTAAGCAACACCCATGGGCACCACTAGGTGCCACTGGCAGGACTGAGGCACAAGCTGGAAAGAAGGCAAAACACAAGAAATAATAGAAAGTGGAGAAGTAATAGGCAAAATGAGAAAAGCAGAGACGGGGAGACAGAAACAGAGAGACAGACAGAAAGACAGAGAGAGACAGAGAGAGGGGAGGGGAGATAAAAAGGAAAGGGGGAAGAGAGATAGAGAGAGACAGAGACAGAGGGGAGATAAAGAAGAAAAGAGGGAAGAGAGAGAGAGAGCTGGGGGAGGGGGAAGGAAGAGGAAGAGACAGAGTAAGAGAGAGACAAGTGGTTGACTTTTACTTGTGGTGGAACCCATTACCATTAGCTACTTATTCACAGGCTTATGGAAAAGGAGTCTGTTAACTCATTAGAGGCAGAAAAAGATTGAATAAAAATCCCTAAAGCCTGCAATTTGGAATTATAATATAAAGCCGGAGTTAACTGAATGCATTATAGGCAAGTAATTCATTGGATTTGCAATCATATTAGTGCGGAGATTTCTTCTTTTGGTTTAAATCCTAATGCCCATCAGTTGGAGAATGGTTGAATAAATTATGGTATATGAATGTTATGGAATATTATTGTTCTGTAAGAAACGACCAGCAGGATGATTTCAGAGAAGCCTGGAGAGACTTTCAAGAACTGATGCTGTGTGAAGTGAGTAGAACCAAGAGAACATTGTTCACAGCAACAATAAGATTATATGATGATCAATTTTGATGGATGTGGCTCTTTTCAACATTGAGGTAATTCAGGCCAGTTTCAGTGGTCTTGTGGTGGAGAGAACCATCTGCACTTAGAGAAAGGATTGTGGGGACTGAGTATGGATCACAACATAGTATTTTCACTTTTTCATATTTTTATTTGCTCGTATTTTGTTTTCATGTTTTTAATCTGATTTTTCTTGTGCAGCATGATAAATGTGGAAATATGTGTAGAAGAATTGCACATGCTTAACATATATTGAATTACTTGACATCTAGGGGAGGGAGTGGGGAAAGGGAGGAAGAAAAAAAATTGGAACACAAGATTTTGCAAGGGTGAATGTTGAAAATTATCTATGCATATGCTTTGAAAATAAAAAGATTTAAATCCTAAACTACTCATGGCTTAATGTCAGTCAGTCAACAACCATATTGCCAGCTATCCTGCTAAATGCTGAGGGTACAAAGAAAGACAAAGGATAGTTTCTATCCTCAAGGACTTTATGTTCTCTACAAAGGACCTACCCAATGTTTTAGAGAGCTATCTCTAGGTCTTTTTTTTTTATATATATTTTGCAGGATGCCCATTCATGCTACATCTCACACTTCCTTGATGCTATCTCTTATGTCACTAACATAATGGAGTGGTGGGAGTAGTGGAGGATAATATTTTTACTTCTTTTTTTGTATCTCCTGTGCTTAACACAAGGTCAGGCACAGAATAACCACTTAATACATGATTATTGGTTGATGGATGGATTGTTATATCGTGGCCAGCTTGTCTCCATTCCATGTCTCAAATCATCTTAGTTCATCTTCAACTTTGAATCCACCAAGATTATATAGAACTACAAAATCCTAAAGCATCAAACACTGCCAAGAAAATATTGGTATTGAATAGATAGGGTCATTGGATCAGGGAGAAGCCCGGGCTTGTCAAAAGCACAATGCAATTTCCCAAATGTAATCCAGCTCATCCTTTTTCTCCTTCTCTGTTCTGAAAGTGACTCATCGTCCACCTGAAATACCTCTGTGGAGGCACATATATTTATGTGTATTGTGGCTAGACTAGATATACAATTGTTCCTCCTAAATTAGATAATCCACAGTTTTCATCCATCTAATTTTTCCTTTTATGTATTGTTAAGCCTGCATCTTCAGAATAACTATGGATCTCATTGAAAAGGTCCCAAAATATTTGGGGGCTTGTTGAAAATCGGTCCAATCATATACAAATTCAAGCTTCTGCAAGACCTTTCTTTACAGGGAATCCCTCTTTCATTTGCGTCTTTATGGAATCACAGAATCTTAGATTTGGAAAGCAATGTCCAGATCTGAATAAAAACCCATATATTTTAGCAAGAGACATCCTCTCTTTGAAGATCTCCACTGATGAAGAAGCACTACCTCTAGCATAAACTTCCAGCTCTTTCTCCTGGTTCTGACCTCTAGAGCTGAGGAGAAACTTCCAAAATGTGAAAGCCCTTCAAATTTGTAATTAGTTGTCAACCTGACTCTGAGTTTTTTCTTCTCCAGGCTAATTATTCCCCATTCCTTCAACCTATTCTCATATGACACACAGAAAGAACTTAATAAATGCTTGTTCACTGACAAGGCATGATAACAAGCCTTTCATCATCCTGGGTTTCCTCCTCTAGATATTCAGCTTACCAAAATCCTTGGTAAAATAAAATGCCCAGAACAGGAAAAAAAATCCACAAATAAGTCCTGACCAGGATAGAATATGATGGACTAATATAGTCCCTTCTCACACCCAGATGCTCTCCCTTTCTTAATGCAGACTAATATTGGTTGTTTTATCACTTTGATGACTCATGATTGAGTTTGCAGTCCACTAAACCCCCTAGATCTTTTCCAGATGAACCATTGTTTAGCCTTAACCTTTCCTTTCCCTTCCCTTCCTTCATATCGTACTTGCAAAATTGACTTCTGGGAATCCAAGTGTAAGGGTTTACATTTATCCTTGTGAATTTTTTTTTGTTATACACATCACCCCAAAATTCTAGTCTAGTGAGAAATCTTTTGGGATTCTGACTTTTTGAGGGATCCAACATGCTAGTTCTCCCCCTAGCTTGGTGACAAATTTTATGAGAAAGCCACGTGTGTTAACAACTGATGCTTACATAGCACTTTAAGGTAAACAAAGACTTTTATGTAATTTTCTTATTTGATCTTCAGAGCCAACCTGTGGAGATTTATAAATACTATAATCCTCATGATATAGATGAGGAACATGATGTTCAGAGAAGTTAAATAGCTTGCCTGTAGTCAAAGAATTAGTGACTATTAGTGGTGGGATTCAAACTCAAAATTTTAACAATGTCAAGCCTAGCTCTCTTTCTGCCATACCAATAACAAATATGTTAGGCAGACTTCTGTAAGAAATACTTAATGACAATGGTGAACACCACTGGCAAGCATACCCTTCTCCATTCTATGCCATGTAATTAGAGAGTTATTGAACATTATTATGTCTGTGGCTACATTTGTCTTTTTTTCTAGTATATTTATTTTTAATACACCTTATTTTATGAATCATGTTGGGAGAGGAAAATCAGAAAAAAAGGGAAAAACCATGGGAGAGAAAAAAAATACAGAAAAAAAGAAGTGAACATTTCTTGTTACTTTACATTCAGTCTCTTTAGTTCTTTTTCTGGATGCAGATGGCATTTTCTGTCCAAAGTCTATTAGGATTGCTTCAGATCACTGAACCACTGAGAAGAACTAATCCTTTCATAGTTGATCATTGCACATTCTTGCTGTTATCGTATACAATGTATTCCTGGTTCTGCTTGTTTCTATCAGCATCAGTTCATGTAGATCTTTCCAGGCTTTTCTAAAATCAGCTTGTTCATCATTTTTTATTAAACAATAATATTCCAATACCTTTGTGCACCACAATCAGTTGATGGGCATCTACTCATTTCCCAAATCTTTGCTATCTGTGGCTACATTTTTTCAAGGAATCTAGTATGAGTTGAAAATGTGCCTAAGAGGGGCTTCATATGGGAGTAGAACTTTTCAGTGTTACTCTAATAAGTTAAAAAATGTATATGTACCCAACAAATCATCACCTTGGACTCCTCACTCTTCCTCACCTTTACATGCCCAATTAGTTTTTTTAGATGCAAAGCCATTTGGAGAATGTATGTTAAGTATTGACATTAATACATTATCTATAATATCTCTGGCATAATGTCATATCGGTTTGTCTGTTTTGATCATGTCTGTTTTTATTGTTATCTTGTTGCTACATCTGCTTTTTTTAAAAAAATATTAACTCAAGTATATTTTGCTTCAGCCCCTTATTTTAACTCCATCTTTCTGGGAACAACATATTTTTGGATTCTGCTTTATAATCCATTTTACTATTCTCTTCCATATTATGGGTGAGTTCATCCCATTCACATCATTAATTTTGTGTTTACCCCATCCATGTCTCTTTAACTCTTTCACTCTTTGCTCCCTGCTACCTCTTTACAAGAAAAGGAGATACTGAAAAGAGAGAAGGCAGATATTCAGCATCAATGCCATATGCTTGATGCAATCTGCTTTTGTTCCCCTGCCTCTTTTTACTTTTATCCAGAGTCAATTATCTATTTTTATCAGTTCTTTCTTTTCTTTTAATCCCAATTTTCTTCACAACCTTTCTTCTGAGGTTAGAGTTCATTTTGTTTCATACTAATTCATCCCTAAATTTATTACCCTTCTTATCCTGTTCCTTGTTGAATTGAATGAACTTCTACATCAAACTTAATATACATGTCTTACCTTGCTTTGACCAATACAATTGAAAATGAAGTACAAGTGCTCCTTTTTACTGTTCTTATAGTCTTCTATTTGTGCATCCCAATTATGTGAGACAAGTTCTCACACAATAAGTTTCTTCCTCTTTCTTTCCTTATGTACTCCTTTCCTTTTCCTTTCTTCTCTTAACACTATCAAAACATATTAAAGGCACTTCCAAGCCCTGTCTTATTTGACTCCTTAGAATCCTTAGGGGACACTTTTAGCAACTCTCTCCATTAGAACCTATATACTTTAACCTTGTATAGTTGTTTCTGATTACTCACTCATATTTTCCCTTTTATGCTTCTCCCGACTGCTGTATTTGTATTTCAAATTTTCTACTCAGCTCTGGTCTTTTTATTAAGAATGCTTGAAAGACTTCTATTTAAAAAAAACCCACTTTTTTGTCTTACTAAACTTTGCTGAGTATGTTTTTCTTGGTTGTCAGACTATATATTTTGCAATTTGGAATATAAAATACCGAGCTTTCTTCTCCTTTGTAGCAGTAGCTGCTAAATCTTGTGTGATAATGACTGACTTTTCAGTACTTGAACTCTAGCCTTCTGACTGTTGGCAGTAATTTTTTTTTAACTAGGAAGTTCTGAACTTGAGCCATGATGTTTCTGGATGTTTTCATTTCAGGGGTTTCTTTAACAAGGTAACTAATACATTCTATTTTCATTTGTCCTCTAGTTCAAATATATCTGGACAGGTTTCTTCTATGATTTCTTGAAATATGATATTGATACATTTTTAAAAATAAATGTTGGTCACATCTTTCATGTTGTCCAGTAATTCTTAGTAATTGTGAATAACCATGTCTATCTAGGCAAATACAAACAGAAATTATGGAAGTAATACAGATTAGAATATATCAGTATAAAGGCCTCATTTCTAAAATATATAGAGAATTGACTCAAAATTATAAGAATTCAAGCCATTCTCCAATTGATAAATGGTCAAAGGATATGAACAGACAATTCTCACATGAAAAATTAAAACCATTTCTAGTCATATGAAAAGGTGCTCTAAATCACTATTGATCAGAGAAATGCAAATTAAGACAATTCTGAGATACCATTACACACCTTTCAGATTGGTTAAGATGACAGCAAAAGATAATGACGAATGTTGGAGGGGATGTGGGAAAACTGGGACACTAATAAATTGTTAGTGGAATTGTGAACAGATACAGCCATTCTGGAGAGCAATCTGGAACTATGATCAAAAAATTAGCAAACAGTGCATCCCCTTTGATTCAGCAATGTCTCTACTGGGCCTATATCCCAAAGAGATCTTAAAGGAGGGAAAGAGACCCACATGTGCAAAAATGTTTGTGGCAGCCCTTTTTATAGTAGTTAGAAACTGGAAACTAAGTGGATGCCCATCATCCATTGGAGAATGGCTGAATAAATTATGGTCTATGAATGTCATGGAATATTATTGTTCTGTAAGAAACGACCAGCAGGATGATTTCAGAGAGGCCTGGAGAGACTTGCATGGACTGATGCTGAGTGAAATGAGCAGAACCAGGAGATCATTATACATGGCAACCACAAGACTATAGGATAATTAATTCTGATGGACGTGGCTCTCTTCAACAATGAGGTGATTGAGGCCAATTCCAGTGGTCTTGTGGTGGAGAGAGCCATCTGTACCCAGAAAGAGGATTATGGAAACTAACATAACATAACATTCTCCCTTTTTAGTTGTTGTTCATTTGCATTTTCTTTCTTTTTTGATCTGATTTTTCTTGTTCAGCAAGATAATTGTATAAATATGTTTACAGATATTGTATTTAACAAATATTTTAACATGTATAACATATATTGGATTGCTTGCCATCTGGGAGAGGGGGTGGAAGGGAGGAGGGAAAAATTTGGAACACAAGGTTATGCAAGGATCAGTTGAAAAATTATCCATGAATATGGTTTGAAAATAAAAAGCCTTAATTTAAAAAAAGAATCTATCAGGTATTATATAGTGTAAATGAATCCTCCTATTTGGCTCAAAATATCTCAGTTTAATTGAGAAACAAAAACCTTTCACTTGTCCAACTTGCTTTTCTGTCTGTCTTTCCATTATGCATTACTCCACCAACATATTCTCTGTAAGAAGATTTTACTGTACTTTTCACACAGTATTCCACCTCTTGTGTCTGTGCTTTTCTGCTTGGAATTTATTCTCTCCTTCCCTCTTGGAATTCCTCTTTTCCTTCACCTCAAATCATTATCCTCTGCAAGAAGTCTTTTCCTCCATGTATTACCTATTATGTATGTATTTTGTGTACACTTATATTTGTACTTGCCACAACCTTTCACTAGCTTGTAGGTATCTCTATTCCCTTCTCCAGCTCAGTGACTTGCACATGGCAGGTTTTTAATAAATACTTGATTGCATGATTAACTTGGTTTTTTTTCTCCTTTTTAATAGTATTTTATTTTCACAAATATAGTTTTATAGATAGTTTTCAGCACTCACTTTGTAAAACCTTATTCCAAATTTTTTTCTTTCTCTCCCCCTCCCCAAGATAGCAAGCAATCCAATATAGATTAAACATGTGTAATCGTGATTAACTTGTTGACATAAAATAAATGCAAGATAAGTTGCAGGAGGAGGCACTAACACTAGGGAAAGAAGACCATATGAGAAGGGGCACTGGAGCCAATCTTCCAAAGAAACAAGGAATTCTAGGAAGCAGAGATGAGAAGGGAAGGCATCCCAAGCAGGGGGCACAATCTGTGCAAATGTGCAGAAAAGGGAGATAGATTGTTGTGGATGAGGAACAGCTACAAGGTCAGTTTAACTCAAGACAGAAAAAACATGTAATAATGTTGAAAAAGTAAGTTGAGGCCAGATCATAAAGTGGACTGCCAAGCATTTATTAAGTGCTTACTGGGTTCTAGAGATTGTGCTAAGCACTAAGGATATCAGTTTGAAAAAGTTGGGGATTCAAAGAAAGGCAAAAAAGAAAGTACCTGCTTCAAGGGACTCACAGTCTAAGGGAAGAAATATGTATATAAGAACATATATACTCAGAATATGTGAAAGACAATCTCAGAGAGGAAGGCATTCAAGGGCTTCAAAATACCAAAGAGCAGAGGACATTTTAGGAGTTATAGAGTTTTTCTTATTTTAAATGGACATCCATAGGAGCATATATGTTAAGCATTAGTATTAATTTATTATTTACAGTATCTCTCAGTATGATGTATATTTCTGTTGATTTCTTTTAATCAAGTCTATTTTTAATCTTACCTTATCTGAGATCCCAATTCTGAGGGAAGCAGTAGAGTTGATTGAACTGGGGAGGGACATGGTCAGACATGTCCTTTAAGAGTCTTACTTTGGCTGGTGTTTAAGGCAGGAGATCTATTAGGGGATTCTTTCAATAATCTAGATGAGAAAAAATGAGGGACTGAATGGGAAGTGATGAGGGGCATGGGGGGGGAGGAAGGTAACTGATTGAACAAAAAGGGATGGATGCCAGAGATACCGTGGAAAGACAACAAGATTTGGCAACAGAAGGGATATGGGAGTGTGCTGGGGGAGTGGCAAGTTGAGATTGTGAACCTGGGAGATCTGGAAAATGGCAGTTCCCTTGAGAGAAATAAGAATGTTCAGGAGAGGGTTGGGTTTAGAGGGAAAGAAAATGTCATTTTCATGTGAGATCCCTATGGGACATCCAATTGGAATTGTGGGGATTGTGGAAGTGAAGTTCATGATCAAGGCTCAGGCTGAATCTAAGATCAGGGACTGATGTATGTGAATGTGATATTGAACCTATAGGAATTGATGATATCACCAAGAGAGAGGTTGTGTTGAGGACAAAAGAAGGGAACCCATGCCTCTTAGAATCCTGTGTTTCCTTTTGGGAGGGGAGGACTAATTATAATTTTCCTCCAGTTTATCATTTTTACTATTCTTTTCTTTAAAAAAAATTGCTTCCTTTAAAATTCTGCTCAAGTAATACCTTCTCTGACGAATCTTTCCTGGTGCTCTCAGTTTATTTATGCCCATGTTGTTTCCATTTTAGAACATAAGCTTCTTGGGGGAAGGATTGTTTTATTCTCTTTGTAATTCCAGTGCCTAGCACAGAGCTGGAGCTTAATACATGCTTGCTGATTGATTTGGGTATGGATGTTGCTGCTGCAGCAGCAGAAAATATTGAGGAAAATCCAGCAAATGGAAAAAAACAAGAGGGGCATTAAAAAAATATAAAGGGGCAGAAACAGGGATGGGTCAACAAGGGAGAATGCTAAGAGCTGGGGAAATCGGGAAAGCTTTTGTTTAGGAGTCAGTGCTTGAACCTTGGAGGGGTTTAGGGAGAGAAGGAAATACAGGTATGGGGCAAAGCCTTGGCAAAAGCAGGAAACCACAAGTAGTCCAGTTTCTTCAGAATCAAAAAAAAAGTGAAAGGCAGTGATCAGAAATCCTCAGAGAAAGACAAGTAAGTAGAAGCCAGCTTGTGAAGTGTTTTAAATAGAGAAGCTGGAATATTTATCTTGAGACTGTGGGGAAAATAGAATGGAAATGCTGACTTTCCCTCCCTGTTTTATGTCTGTTTGTTGCCCTCCTGTCCACTTTATCAGTGAATGCTCTTGGTATGATGTAGCTCGTTTGGGTCTCATGCTGAGATTCTGAGGACTTGTTTTCACTTTCTCTGCTTTCTTGCAGTCTGATAAGGGCAATACTGTGTGTCCTTTTCCAACAGCCTCCATGGTGTCCTACAAATGAGTTTGTGTTCTGAAGCAGGGTTGCCGTGGCAGCCACATCCCTCCGCTTGGCAAGGAGATCAAGTGGTGGTGGGCTGAGGTGGTTTCAGGGCTCTTTGGGTCTCTTTGTTGTGGTGACGATTTCATATCAGTTAATCTTTTGCAAAAATGGTGATGATCAAGGTTAGTCTCTTGCCTTTTTTCTTTTTCCACTTTTTGGCCTCAGTGGCTCCTTTGAACAGGTCGCTTCAAAGATGCTCCGATTGCTCACAGTGTGCTCTCATTGTTAGCTTTTCTTCTAATTTGATGCTGATTTTGGTCTTTGTTCTGAATGGGACCAGAGGGAGGGCCCCAGATCTAGAGCTGGCTGGTGCCTGACTCAGGGGCTGCTGAATCCCGCATCAGTTTCATTTTTTTGTGATTGCGTTCAGTGTTCACTATGCCTGGTGCCTTTCAAGTCTCTGATGGAAGGAAGCCTTCACAATACACAGGCGCTTGATAAGCAAACAGGACAGATTTTATCTCTTCCACATGGAATCATCGATTTAGTTCTGGAAAGGGCCTGAGAGATCATGTAATCCTCCCCTGTCATTTCAGAGATGAGAAAATGGAGGGCGAGGAGAATTAAGCAATTTGACCAAGTTCTTCTAACTGTCCGACCACTTTTGGATCTTCCTCCACAACACCGCCTCTGACTGTGGCTATTCCCTGTAACTCAGTTCTGACCCCTCTCTTCTCTCTCTCTCTCCTCTTTCAATGACCTCATCTGTTCTCATCCATCAGTGGCTCTGATCTAACAGACAGGCCTAGCCTTTCTCCTGAGTTCCAGCTCCACATCCACTCTGCCTGCTGGGCATTTTGAACTAGATGTCCTGTAGACATTTCAAACTTAATAAATCCAAACTCATTATCAAGCCTCCCCCTTCTGTAGCAATGATCACTATCTTTCCTATTACCTGGGTTCACAACCTTGGGGTCATCCTTGACTTCCCATTGAGTAGCTCTCCTTTTCCAAGGTCTCTCTCACTCTGGCCCCTTCCCTTCTCATACAGTCTTGGCTCCCATTCAGACCCTCAACAGCTCTCCTCTAGAGTCACCTTTAGCTACCCAGTTGCTCTTCCTGTTTCAAGTCTCCAATCCCCATGATTTTCCTAAATCACAAGTTGCACTATACCACCAGCCCCTATCTCCTATCTCAGATAAAACATGAAATTCTCCTGTTTGGCTTTAAAAACCCTTTTCAACTTATTGCCATTCTACACTTTATTGCCCATCACTTCCCTCTTGCTCACACCCTGCAGTACAGACAAACTAGCTTCCACTTCCTCATATGAGTATTCCAAATAGCGCTCCATCTCCCACCTCTGTGCCTTTGTCTTTGTTCTTCATGCTTATAATGCCCCTTCTCCTCAACTCCACCTCTGGAAGTCCCTGAGTTCAAAACCAGTGTCACACATTGCCTAGTGTGCCCTGGGCAACTTACTTAACACCGTCTGCCTCCATTTTCTCAATTGTTGAGGAACACAAAGACATCGAAAAAAGAAATGAGTAAGGACAAAACCCATGAATCAAAAACCATTTCAAAACAGCAGGAAGAGAGAAAAAATGTAATAAGAGAACAAAGCAAAGAAATTCTTTTTATAAAAAGATATGGAAAAAACCCCTAAGAAATGAGAAATGGAGGTAATAATAATAGCACTTACCTTGATGGCTTGATGTGAGGATCAAATGAGATAATTTTTGAAAACTACCTGGTCCATTGTAGGAGCTATATAAATGTTATTCCTTTTCCTTTACCTCCTCTAGTTTTCTTCAAGGTACAGCTCAAGTCCCATTTCCACAAGAACCTTCCAGTTCTTCTCCTTCAAGATTACTTTGAATCACAAAATCTTATGTTGGAAACTATCATTATGTGTATTTGGAAAAGTAAAATCCTATTGAGGAAAAAAAAAGATTACTTTGTATTTGGTTTGGAAGTGTCTAAAATGCTATCTCCTCCTTAGAATGTAGGTTCCTTGAGGGCAAGGAACTTGATTTTTGTATCCATAGCACTTAGCATAATATCTGGCACATAGTAAGTTTATTAATTAATAAACATTGATCAATTGATTGATTATCTAGGATGCTGAGACCCAGGAACTTAGCAATGCCCACATGGAGAAGAACCCTAAAAAGCCATTAAATTTTTTTTCTATCCTCTTCATCTTTTAAGCCATCATATTGACTCTATGATTAGTTTTGTTTAAATTGCTTTGATGAAACCTCATTCCCACAGACATTTTCCCCTCATTGCTCTCTAATATATTTGTCAACCTTTCCCTTAGTTTGGGGGATTTATTTAAATTATTGATTTCTTTATATTTTTACTTAGATTTGTTTTTGCCCTCCCTTTTCTTCTTCTTTTATACCTCTCAATTAGTTCAAAATGCTCCTCTTCTTCTCTCCAACTTTTTTTGTTTCTTAGGGTTTTTTCCTATGCCTTTTTATGAGAATTTCTTTCCTTTGTTCTTTTATTATATTCTCCTTTCCTACTTATTCTGAAATAGTTTTTGATTCATAGTCTTTGTCCATACTTATTCCTTTTTTAAGTTCTTTATGTTCCTCATCAAGTTAAGTTTTTTGACGTTCTGGGTTTTAGCTCCCTCTTAAACTAATGCCTTTTTTATTGACTTTATAGATCTCGCCCCCATCTTCCCTTTTTTCTGCTCTGTTTCAGTCTTAAAAGTATTAGGGAATTGATATGGATTAAAAAAGGATCCCATAATAGAAATTATCCTGCGTTACAAACTGTGCAGTCTAATTTAACCCTCTGCTCCCCTTGTGATGATTCTCCTTCCCACTGTTGGTACCATCTTGTCTCTAAATCTATGGCAAACTACCAGACCTTACAAATGTCCAACTACTCCTAGGTGTTCATAGTTAATCAATAAGTATTTATTAAGCACTGACTATGTGCTAAGCATGGTGTTAAGTACTGAGAATAAATAAAAAGAAAGGCAAAAACAGGGTCCCTGCCCTCAAGGAGATCACTTTGTATTGAGAGAGATAACATGGAAATAAACCAGGTATATAAAGATGTCCACAGAACTCATGGGAGGTAATCAAAGAGGAGGAAGACACTAGCATCTGGGGAGACTGGGAAAATCCTCGAGTAGAAGACCTAAGTCTTAAAGGGAGTCAGGGATGCGGGAATGGAGATGAGGAGGAAACCATTCCAAACATGACATACGAACAACACAAAGTCATGGAAATGATAGATAGGGTGTTATATGTAAGGAAAACTGCCTAGATAGTATAGTTGGATCATAGTAAAGTATTACTTTACTATGTTAAGAGGAGTAAAGTATAAGAAAAAGTTAGGGAGGAGCCAAGTTATATCCCATTTCCTGAGACAAGATGTCCATGGAGTCATAATATTCTTTTTTTTTTAAATGTGTGAACATATTTATACAATTCTCTTGTTGCACAGGAAAACTCAGATCAAAGAGGAAAGAAAATGAGTAACAAAACAAAATGCAAGTGAACAATATCAAAAAGAGTGAGAATGTTATATTGTGATCCACATTCAGTTCCCACAATCCTCTCTCTGGGTGTAGGTGGCTGTCTTCATCACAAGATCATTGGAACTGGCCTGGAGCATCTCATTGTTGGAGTCATCAGAATTGTTGTATATTCTTTCAGAGAAGATGGTCCCCCAACATACTAGTTTCTCCCAAGATCCATCAGGCGTTTTCCATTACCTATTGCAAACAGATGGCCCTTCAGTAGAATCCTTCAAACACCTTCCCCTTCTATTCCCTATGAGTTTATTTTTTCCTTGTGCTACCTCTCCCAGTCTATCAGAACCCTTCTTCCTACTGAGAGAACATGGGAGTATTCATCCTTTTGTTGTTCCCACCTGGTCTTCATAAAGGTACATAATTTACTGGCCTCTGTCTCATATAGCAATGCTGATTCATCTGCGAAGAGGGAGGTGTAGGATTTAGTCCATTGTGTTCCAGCCTGCTTCCTCCATCTTCATTTATATTTCTTTAAATTTCACTGGATTCATTATCTGTTTCCCAAAAATTCTTCTATTTTCCTAATTTTCCTACTACTATAGAAGGTACCACCCTCTCAGTCAGGGATCCACGGCCCATCTCAAGGAGCCACCTGATGGAGATTCATCCTCGAAGGCATCAAGGTTCTCAATTTCTTTTTGAAAGTTTGAGAGGTTTATCTCTGAAATGCTTCCTTTTTACTGTGTCCTGCTGCTTCCCCCTGACTTTCTGCCATTTCTGATCTGGGAAATCATCCTAGAATCACAGACGTCCTACCCTTCAGTTCCTTCTCCAGGCCTACTGAGAGTAACTCAAGAAAATCATGAAATAAGCTCACTTTATCCATAGAGATTCTTTACTACTGCTGGAGGATCCATCTGCCACCCCTTAATGACTTCTTATCTCATTTCTCCCATCAACGTTCCAAACTTTCGCTTTTTGCTGCCAGTCTGGCCCCCAGATGCCACACTCACAGCAGATGGTCCTACCTCCTGCTTTGCTGAGACTGAGGCCACCTGATGGGCGCTCCCTCAGGCTCCTCAGGGCATCATCAACGCCTCCCTCCTCCTTTTTCCTGGACACAGAAAAAGAGATATATCTTTGCCTCCTTCAAAATAATTCTTCTACCTATTTTCCTGATTTCATTCATTCCTGCCTCCTCCAGGATTTTTCATCATCCTTTCTCCCCATCTGCTTCATCAAGTCAGTTGATGTATTTATTAAGTGCTTACTATGTGTATTGTGTATTGGTGTAGGTGCTGGGGATATAAAGTCAATTTTTTCCCTTGAGAATCTTCCAGTTGGTTCTTGGGATCCAATATTTACCAAGCTAAGTCAGCCACAAGTTATATTCAAGAAGCTAGTTCATAAATGCAGGGCAGTTTGGGAGGTGAAGGAGAGGAGAGATTACCAGCTGTGGTGATCAGGGCAGGTGGGCCTTATGTGGGAAGTGACCGCTGAGTTCTCCTTTGAAGGGGACTTGGGATTGTAGCGGATGTGAGATGGGAGAGAGGGCCTTGCAAAGATGGAATATCATGGAATATCACAGTTGACTGTGTGCAGGCATTGTGTTCAGTGCTGGGGATACAAAAAAAAAAGAAAGAAAAAACAGGGTCTTCTGGAGGGGATGACCACTTTCTAAGGGGGAGGTAAAATGGAAATAAACTAGGTGGAAGATGTCCATAGAACTGAGGGGAAGTCGTCTTAGAGGAGGAAGTCTTCAGTAGAAGGAATTTGAATGAGTGGTAGGTGTTAGTCTGAGAAGTGGAGAAGACCGTAGTCTAGAAAGACCTCCTGCCGCCATATTGGAAAGGACTTGAAATGCTACGGGGAGGTGTTTGTATCATTACATACTGAGTTATCCCAAATCCCAAGAAAGCCACTGAAATATAATACCATTGCTTTCATTCTCCTCATTGCTAAATCTCATGGAAAAGTGGTCTACACCCAACTCTTCTGTCTCCACTTACCTACTCCTTGCCATCCCTGGTTTCTTCTACTGTTGTGGCCAAGGTCTCCCATTGCCTCCAGGGCCATTCCTGTCACCCTGATCTACATTTGACCATTGGACCCAGATGGTTCTGGAGGGGAAAGTGAGGCAGGTAACTTTGTCCAGCCCTCCCTCACTTAAATCCAATTCACTTGCATGGCATGGCAAAAACCTTTCTGATATCATGTTCCTTTTTAAGAATAAAGGACAAAGTGGTTATCTCTAAAAGCTCAAACTCTGTGTATCAGTGATTGCTTGAGCCCTCTGCAGCTACTGCCATTGCCTATCTTTTCAGAGGCAGTTTGCTCTTTTTTTCTCTCTCTCTAAACGTCCCTTCTCTTATCACTGCAGACTGGTTATCTCTTTTGTGATCCTTTATCATGAATATTCCCCAAGGATCTGCCCTTCACCTGTTTTCTTTCTTTCTCTCAACAGTCTCCCTGGGCAAGTTCTTCCATTCCCATTGCCTGTCAACTATGGGTGTCCCTCAAGGCGCTGTCCTGAGCCCTTTTCTCTTCTGTATACTATCTATATCTTCTTAGGGACCTCATCAGTTCAGCTCTGGTGGGCTCAATTATCTTCTCTATTCAGATAATTCTTAGATCACTTTAGAGAGCCCTAGCCTCTTTCTTGAGCTTCCACCCCTCATCACCAATTTTTTTTTGTGCTGCTGAGGCAATTGGGGTTAAGTGACTTCAGGGTCACACAGGTAGGAAGTGTTAAGTGTTTGAGATCAAATTCGAACTGAGGTCCTCCTGGATTCAGGGCTGGTGCTCTATCCCCTGCAACACCTAACTGCCTCATCAAATTCTTTAAAAAAACAAAAACATCCTGAACTGGATGACCTGTAGACATCTCAAATTCAACTTGACCAAAATAGAACTCATTAACTTTCCCCATAAACCCTCCTCTCTTCCCAACTTTTCTATTACTGTTGAGATGACACCATCCCCCCAGTTACTCTTGAGGAACTCTAGCTCCTCAATCTCACTCACCCCATATATCCAGTTTGTTATCAAATTTAGTCATTACCATTTTTGTTGTTTGCTGCTTGTTTTTTCTTTCTCATTTTTTTTCCTTTTTTGATCTCTTTTTTCTTGTGCAGCATGATAAATGTGGAAATATGTATAGAAGAATTGCACATGTTTAACATATATTAGATTGCTGTCTAGGGGAGGAGGAGGAAAAAATTTGGAGCACAATAATGTTGAAAACCATATTTGAATGTATTTTGAAAAATAAAAAGCTATTATTACAAAAAAAAGAAACCTAGTGCTATCTTTACATCTCTCATATGTCTTCATAGTTAACTAGTTCAGGCCCTTATGACCTCAGGCCTGGACTATTGCAATGGTCTTCTGGTCAGTTATCCTATCTCAAGTCCTTTCCCTCTCAAATCCATCCATCCTTGAGCAGCTAAGATGTAGGTCTGATCATGTCACCCCATTATTCAATGGACCCTGGTAGTAGCCTTTTGCCTCCAAAAACTCTAATGTCCTTTGCTTAGCATCTAAAGCCCTTCACAGCCTAGTCCCGTCCTATCTCTCCAGTCTTCTTTTATTTTTCTCCACATTTTTATACTTTTTTGTACTCTATACTTTTCTCTGCTTCTTCCACAAACTCTACTATCCTGGTAGGTTGAGGTGAGTCTTGAAAGAAATTAAGCATTCTAGGAGTAAAGGGAAAAGAGGGAGTGCATTTGGGGCATAAGGGATGACCTATGCAAAGGCCTGGAGCATCATGTGTGTGGAAGGTCAGTTTGGTTGAACTGTAAAACATGTGAAGGGTAGTGATGCTGTAAAAGTAATTTGGGACTGGGCCATGAAGAAGTTTGAAAACCAAGTGGAGAAGTCCATATTTGATCCTAGAGTTTATAGGATGGGGGGTTGGGGAGTGAGGGAGAGCAGAGTCAGACATGTACTTTAGGAAAATCACCTTGGCAGCAGTGTGAAGGGTAAAATGAAATGGGGCAGGAAGACCAATGAGCAGGCCATGTCAATGGTGCAGGGAAAGAAGATGAGGGCTTGTACCAGAATAGAAGAGAGAGGGGGAGATGGATGGAATGGGATGGAATGGATATCGTGGAAGTTAATGTGGCAAGATTTGGAAACTGATTGGATATGGGTCTGTGGGGCCACTCACTACAAGGGGTTAGCAGTTAGCAGGGTGGGATAAGGACAGATAAAGCTAAATATGACTGTAACATGCTTTATGGTTCACAGCATCCCTAGGAGATGTCATGCAATGTCTCCCACCTTGAGATAAAGAAACTCTTAGTTCAATGCGTTAAAGTGACCACCCACCTAGGAAATGCAGGAAAAATGGTTCTTAAACTTGAATCTTCTGATTTTAAGATCAGTGTCGTCTTCAAGATGATGCTGATGGGACCCAAAGCTGACTTTCTCTACCGAGGAGAAATCTCTCCAGGAGAAAAGGTCAGGGTAAACAGTTCCAAGCAAGCTGAAGCTCAGGACAGATGGGGAACTGAGCAGTCAGAGAGTATGGAGCTGCTGTCAGGGAAGTTGTCTTCATGCTTTCCCCCAGACTTGATCATGCCAGGGTGCTGAAAAGGCTGCTGGAAACCCATGGAGAGGGATCAGCCCTGATCAGTATGGTTTCCAAGGGATGCATTAGGACTAATTAGAGCAAAGAAATAGGAAGATTGTGACATAACAATTAAAGCTGTCCCCAAATGAAATCAGATGCTTGTCCCCCTTCTCTGATCAGTCAGTTCTTGACACAGATCATAACTTCACAAAAAGCCCAGCCCATTGTGCTCACTTTTCTCCTAGCACCATTCCAGTTTCTCTGGATTTTTGGTTTTGTTTTGTTTTACCTTTCATACTATTTACTGCTCCTTCCCATTCCCCCAATTTTCCCCTTCCTTTTTGTGAGTTTTCTTCCTTCATTAGAATGTGAATTCCTTAAAGGTAAAGACTCTTCCTATCCCTCCCTCTTCCTGTCCCTCGGTCCCTTTCCCTCTGTCTCTTTATGTGTCTCTGTCTCTCTCTTTGTATTCTCAGCAGTTAATACAGTTCCTGAAACATGTAATCATTTTATCTATCTATCTATCTATCTATCTATCTATCTATCTATCTATCTATCATCTATCTATCTGACATTGCCACATTGGAATTACTCCATCAGGAGCCAAATGTCATAGATTTTCTAAGCTTGAAGCAAATTAGAGAAAGAACTGCTATAGGTAGACACCGTGACCACAGTGAAAACAGCTGTGAAAACCTGAGCATATGAGAAAAGATGGGAACGCTTCCAAAAATGGACCCAAGATCTCAACAAACATTGTAGGCTGTGGCCATGTAGTGTATGATTAAACAATTCTTCACCTCAATAGAGTGTGTCTTTATGGAAACATGGTACTATACCGTAGTTGCATAGAGACAAAAGAGTGACAAAAAGGGAGAGTGATTTTTCATATTCTGTGTGGAAGGAGGTAGGGAAGCACAATTTTTATAAGAGAGATTTTTACTGCAAACGGTTTGAATAAAAAGTTTGGGTATTTAATGGGATCAGTCGCACTTGTGTTGAAAACCTGGCTGTCCAGAGTGATTTATTGCTGAAGGGTGATTCCTGGAGTTCAGATCTTCACTAAACAGGAAGTTACTGAATTATGAAGGTTCTATAATTACTTGGGAATAGCTGTCATACATGGGTACACACTCTGTCCTCTGCTATTGTCATAGAAAGCTCAGATTTCTGCCACTGGGTTTTCACCCAAGGAAGGCCTAGGCAACTCTTGCTATTTGATGAAGACAGAAACCACTGCAACCTCTTCAGGCAGAGGCTAGACAACCACATTTTAGGACTGTTGTGGAATACATTTGGGGTTAGATTTGAGTTAAACTAGTTGACCAAGTTTCCTTCCATTTCTGGCCTTTTCTACCCTTTGGATACATATATTCGTTCCAAAACAAAGCAAAACCATAATTTGAACCCCCACAAATGTATTTGCTTTTACTAGTTAGCCACAAGGCAAAATTACTTCAAAGCCCTGATGATGTAACAAGGAAAGGTTTTATGCCATGTTAAAAAAAGAAACAAGATAAAGAGGGAAAGGACATTTACGTGCAAAAATATTTATAGGAACACTTTTTGTTGTAGTAAAAAACTGGAAACAAGTGGGTACCTGTCAATTAGAGAATGACTGACTAAATCATTGTCATATGAATGTAATGGAATATTACTGTGCCATGAAAAATCACCAAGGGGACAATTCATAGAAACCTGATAGGTCTTGTATAAACTTATATAAAGTGAAGTGAGAAAAGCCAGGAAAGTGTTTTATACAATGCCTATAATATTGTAAAGGAAAACAGCTGTGAAATACTTTAGAACTATGATCAATGCAATGAGCAATCACGATTCCAAATGACTAATGATAAATTGTGCTTCCCACCTCTTGGCAGAAAGGTGAGGATCTAAAGGTGCAGGATGAGATATTAATTTTCAAACATGGCCGACGTATAAATGTGTTTTACTTGGCTCTACTTATTTGCTGTGAATGAGGTTATACTAGTCTAAGAGTTATGGGGGAGGGTAAGTTAGTAAAGCCCCCCAACAAAGAAACAATAGAAAGGGAAGAACATCCCCAAGTCATTTTAAAAAAATACTGAAGAAAACAGAAGGAAATTTGGGAGGAGTCACTAACAAGCAGAGCAATATTAGAACTACCATGTTAAAATTTAAAAATACTTTTAAAAGTCCAAGTTTTATTATGTAGTGAAAATTCATGGTTGCATATACAATCCTATTTTTCTAGGGTTTTTTGGTACGATTTGTTGATGGCTGTCAAGTGAATAATAATAAAAGGATTGTGTTTAGAAAGGAAAAAGTAGCCACAGCATATTTATTCTCACTAATAAACACATGGGTAGTACAAGTAAGAAGCCAAAACCTGAACCCAAATTCAGTGCTCTTTTTGTTATACCCTGAAGTCTTAAATTCCCACTCAGACACATAGTACACTAGAGTTAGGGATCACCTTTCCTTCTATTAGCCAGTGGGTCTATGGACTATTGACCAACCTACCCAAGACTTGGAAGACCTTTGTTGCCTGATGAAGACTGAATTAATCATAATACATAACAGCAAAGGCAGGATGATAAATTGTCAGAGATGGTGTAGAAAAAGATTTTCCATATAAGAGGAAAGTAGAGAGCGCCAGGAGATATAAATTAGAGATAAATGTGAAACAAACATGTATGGTTGGTCAGGTCATTGTGGCAGATGGCTTTTGCAATTCCTACTCTCCCTTGGTCCCCCATGACAAGTCATCTCTGCTGGATGGTATTCTGCTGGGAGCAGTACTTCTCACCTCTCTGGTCTCTGTCCCAAGCCCGTATCTGACTTAGGGTTAGAAAGTCCTTTTACCTGCACTCTTAAGTCTTTTCAAAAGTTACTCTTTTAGCAAACCACCAAAGGCTATCTAAGTCTGCAGCTCCCTACCTAAGATCCTTTAGCCAGGAAGCCCAGAAGTACCTGTAGGTAGGTTTAATCTGAGGCTTCACACTCCATATTAATCTTTTGTTTCAAATTTCTTTCTTAATTAAGTTTCTGCATTTCAGGGCTCGAGCTATTCTGTCTATATTTATATGTATAGATTTTTTTAAAATTGGTTTTAAATTGTTAAAAGCTTGTGCAATTTCCTAATTCTGTTCCAATCTCCCTTCTTCCTACAATGTAATTTTGGCCCAATTCATTCTCATCCATCAGGTCTATGAAAGATTTAACCTCCCTGGGCTTCCCCAGTATCCTTATTTAGGTTAAGCTAAATGGCCTCTGAGATTCCTTCCAAGTCTCCATCTATGATAGACTAATTCAGCTAGTCTATCCATCCAAGCCCTCCCCATTGTCATCTTTCCCAAGATGCTAATGACTCCAGGTCATTAGCATCTCTGAAGTCTCTGAAGACTCAAAATGGTGGTCCAATTGTAAGCAGAGTAGAGAAATGGATGCATTGAGGGCATAAGCAGGCCACAGGGTATCCATAACACTGCTGGCTGATATTTATTTAAAAGCACTTTACATCCCAGTAATGATTTATGCAGAAAAAGCAATAATCAATCAACATTTGCTATGAAAAAGACAAAAGCAAATCTGTTCCTGCCTTCGAGGCTATTGCATTGGAACTGGGGAGACAACATGGACATGCAAGGGTGTACCCCAAACGGTAACCTTCCAGGTAAGGGCACTAGACAGAAAGGGGACAAGAAAGACTTTGTGTAAACTTAGTGAGATGTAAAGAAAATCCTCTTGGAAATGTTCCATCGGGAAAAGAGGTGGACAAATCATGTGAAACAAACGAAAGAAGGCAGCGACCATCAGAGGGTCAGGGTAGCCCTAGGAGAACATAAAGAAACCTAAAGGAAAGACTAGCACAGGGGAGGGTTTTCAGGAGGACACAGATGACAAGAACAGAGGATGAGAAAAGTTGGCTGGCTGCCATATTGGAGAGAATCCCCATGTGGATGACATCCTAGCACCACTGAGGAACTGGAGCATCTCCATATGATCTGTGTTTCCCCCTTTCAGATAGTCTGTCATCAGATACTGCCCAAGAGTAGGCCATGGCCTCCAGGGGCTTTCAATGAATGGACAATGAACCTAAGACACATTAGCATTGCATAGCATGACTGTATTTATCAAAACTACGTGATTCAAATTAAAGTCAAGTAAAGATAAAAAATAGTCCCTGATCTCAAGTATCTTGCAGCCTAATGAGGTAGACAACACACAAATGGCTAGCACTAACCAAATAACAAAGTACAGAGGGGATAAACTGGAGTTGATCAAGCTGGAAGACTCTCAAATTCAGGGGGATCAGAAAAGGCTCCTTGTAGAAGGTAGAATTTTAGCTGAGATTTATAGGAAGCTAAAAGATGGACATGATGAGGAAGAACATTCCAAGCATAAGGGATAGCTGAGAGAAAGCCTGGATCTGAAAGAACATCCAGGAGATCTGTCTCATACCTGGGAGGGGAGTCAGGTGTAAGAAGACTGGAAAGATAGGAGGGGACTTGGAATACCAAACAAAACATTTTCCATTTGGTCCTGGAGGTGATGGGGATCCACTGGAGTTGACTGAGTAATGTGGGATGTGACATGGTCTTACCTACACTTGAGGAATATCTTTTTTTTTTTTTTTTTTTTTTTGCTTTTTGCTGAGACAATTGGGGTTAAGTGACTTGCCCAGGGTCACACAGCTAGGAAGTGTTAAGTGTCTGAGACCAGAATTGAACTCAGGTCCTCCTGACTTCAGGGTTGGTGCTGAGGAATATCATTTTAATGTCTGAATGAATGATGGATTAGAGTGGGGAGAGACGTAAGATAGGCAGACTCACCAACTGGCTATTGCAATGGTCCTGAGGTGAGGTGATGAAGTCCTGCCCTTGGGCGGGAAGGAGGGCAGTGCCTGAGAAGAGAAGGGAGTGTATCTAGGAGAAAAAACTTTCCTTCTCAGAACATCCAGCTCTCTGCAATTCATACAGAGCCTCAGATTTATTTTTAGCTCTAAGTACAGTCAAGCTTAGATTTAGGGGGCATCTGGGCTTAAATCTGCTCCAAAGCCAGCCATTCAATCTCTTGGAGCCCATTTCTCTCCGCCGGATAGAAACACACTTAGAGATGTTGTGAGGCAGAGATGAAAAAATAAATGAATAAAAAGTGCTTTGCAGACTTTCAAGGGTCAGATAAATTCTACCTCTTATTGCTCAATTAAATCATATTAGATTCATCCCATTATTCTGTCCCAGTGAAGTTGTTTTTGGAATCCAAATCTATCTCAGCTATCCCTCCCAGCTTTGTCCAACAGATCAGAGAAGGATATTGTCAACTAAATCTTTACTAAAAATGTTGAATCTCCAGCCCTCTCTGGCCCTGAGCTTTGCTTTTCCATATATGTACACATCCAATGTCATGAGGATCCAGGAGGAGATTTTAGGGAGGGCTTGCCCAGCATTGGGTATGAAGAATATCCAGGAAAAAAACAATGGGGTGAGCAAAGATTTTCCTTGGACAATCCTTAGCCCAGGAAGGTATATAATCTTCCCCATTGAACCTACAGGTATAATAATAATAATAATAATAATAACAACAACAACAAGAAACTTCTTTGATTTGCTCAGTAGCAAGATAGTACTAATATCCTGGATCTGTTATTGACTTCCTTTGTGTTCTCAGGCTGAACTTTTTCCTATTTCTGGGTCTCCATGACTTCATCTATAAAATGAATAGAGTGAATCGGCTGTCTTTTAAGGACCCTCATACGGGCTTTTTTCCTTTTCTGAGAATATAAACATTGCATTTTTTGAGATTTTTTTTAGATGTTACCTATTGTAACATCTCCAATAGAGTGGAAGATCCTTGAAGGAAGGCACAGTTTCCTCTGTCCTTTGATTCCCCTCTTTTTTGTTTAATAGAATTTATTTCTTTTTAATTTCATGTAAAGATAGTTTTCAACATTCATTTTTGTAAATGTATTTTTCTCTTTTCCTTCCCTCCTCCATCCCCAAGACAACAATCATCTGATATAGGTTATACATGCAAAATCGTGTTAAACATATATTCACATTAGTCATGTTGTAAAAGAAGAATCAGAATAAAAGGGAAAACCGTGAAAAAGAAAACAAAACCAAAAATTAAAATTAGTATGCAATGATCTGAACTCAGACCCCATAGTTCTTTCTCTGGACAGGGATGGCATTTTCTACCATGAATCTTTTGGAATCGTCTTGTTTGCTGTATTGCTGAGAACTAAGTATATCATAGTTAATCATCATGTTGTTTCTGTTACTATATACAGTGTTCTCCTGGTTCTGCTCACTTCACTTTGCATCGGTTCATAGAAGTCTTCCCAGGTTTTTCTGAAATATGCCTTTTCATTGTTTCTTATAACGTAACAGCATTCATTACATTCAGCTACCTAATTTAGGTTTGGTCACTTGCGTGCCTTCTAGCTGGAGGACTGGAGGAAGCAAACCTTCCTATACCCAGGCTTCAGCCCTAAAAGCTTGTGGTACCAGGGTCTAGAGACCTCCTGAGTGAAAGCCCTTATTATTTGGGCATTTTATTTTCAATGTCTGTCTCTCTGGACAGAACTCCCATGGAGATGTGCTCTAAGGTTTGCAAAGTGCCTCATTTGCATTTTTGTCTTGGCCCAAAGGAGGGCAACCAGTTGTCTTTCAAACTAGCCAGCCTGGGCTGCTCACCTCTTCAGGGTGGACCCAAGCTCACCTGGACTTGAAGGTAAGTCCCATAGTCCAGTAGTTGTTGTGGTATGAGACTCCACACCAGTCCCTTAGGGGAGGGGGGTGGATTTCTTGAACTATGGGAAGTCTGGGTTATGCTAAACCAGCTAGTTGAGTCCATTCTCTACGGCTTGCTTTCACTTCTATTACTCTGGATTTGGAGTTGTGCCATGTGGGCAAGTCAGGGGTCCAGAGACAGTGAAGAGAACATATGGGTTCCATTCTCACTGCTGTCACTTATGCCTTGTTTTCCTCATCTGTAAACAGATAGCCCCTGAGATTTTTTCCAGTTCCATATCATTTACTTTATTAATTTCTTGGAAGCTTCAATTAACTGAGGATCCAAGACAGCAATGAAACGATCTCTACCCTCGGGAAGCTTACTTTCAAGGGAGACATGGATACAGCTAAGTCTATTCAAGATAAGACATAAGATAACTGTGATATGGGAGAGGCTCTAGCAGCTGAGGATGGGAGGAATGGTCAGGACAGGTTTCACATAGCAGATTTTTTCCATCTAATTTTTGAAAGAAACAGAAAATTCTAAAAAGTGTAGATAATGAGTGAGAGCATTCCACACACAGCATCAATCTGGGAAAAGGCCCAGGTCTGGGAACTGTCAAGTGGCAGAAATAGCAAATTAGATTAATTTGGTGAGATCATGGAGTACGTGAAGGGGAAGAATAATAAGCCTGGAAAGAGAGGCTACAGTGGGTTCCTAGAAATAATGGCAGCCATGGGAGCTTATTTAGTTCAGTATTCACAGAATTGTGCTTTAGGATATCATTTTGAATAAATTAATGTATTTATTATAAAATATTACATTGCACACAATATAATGTAAATATATACTATATCTCTACATGTAGCATACATATTACATGTAATATAAAACATATATTAATCCAAGCAATTATTAGGCACTTACTAGGTTCCAAGTACTGAGGATACAAATAGAAAAGCAAGTTAGTCCTACCTCCAGGAAACTCACATTTTGATAATGCAGAGGGAAGGTTTCCACTGTAAGTCAGATGGTGAGGTTTAGGGTCTAGCAGCAAATCATGGCTCTTCTCTAATTCTATTTTCACTAATAAAACCATGTGAGTTTCTGCTAGGGAATTATTGGGCAGCTTCACTCATTCACTCTTCTTTCCCTGGTCCCTCTGAGGCAACCCTCTTGCTCCAGATCACCCAGATGATAAAAAACAGTCATGATCCCTACCTTGAGCTCTCGATTTTCTGGCTCACGTATTTGAATCTCTCCCCTCTGGCTCTGGCTCATCTGCCCCAAATGGGCTCAGGTCTCCCTAGTCCAAAAAGCTCTTTCTTTGCCATTTCTATACCATGCAGTCATTCTCCTATCTCTTTCCTCCCTTTCCCCGCCAGCCTTTGTGACAGTTGTCTTTTTAAAGTCATATCTACATGTCTTCGTTACTCACAAGCTCACTTCCTTTGGTCTCCTTCAATCTGGCTCCTATCCTCAGAAACTGTTCTCTCCCAGTTCAGGAAATGACTTTCCCTAAGCCTGGTGTTTTTCACGCAGTAGGTACTACTAACCTGTTTGACAGTAGAATCAACATTAAACAGACAGGTAGCAGAGAGGTGGCTCCCTATCTCCTCTAGGAAAAAATACAAACCCTTTGGCCTGAAATTTAAAGCTCCAGCCAGCCAACCTTTCAAGACTCATTTTTCATTATTGTCTTTTATGCATAAATAGGAAACTGAATGACTTCAAGTTTATCAAACTCAGCATTCTCCAAGTATTTGCACAAGGCATTCTCAGATGCCTGGAATACACTCACTCCTAGGCTCTGCTCCCCCGAAACTTCTCAAACACTTGTAGTCCCTGGGAGGCAGGGACTACAGGGATCATTGGCCCATTTGACAAATGAGGAAACTGATTTTTGTTGATTGATTCATATAAATGTTAGCTCTCTTCTTTGTTGTTATTGCTACCTGATAAGAACAGCTGAATTTATGTAGCACTTTTAGCTTTGCCAGATGCTTTACAAATATGTTTGATTCTCACAACAGCCCTGGGAGGGAAGTGCTATGATTAATCCCCATTTTAAAGAAGAGAAAACTGAGGTTTAAAAAGAGAGGAAGTGCCTGTAGTGGGATTTGAACTCTGAAACCAGCACTCTACCCATTATGCCATCCTGCTTATTGAGGGTTTCACAGTCCCTGACAGTGAGCCCAAGAAAGGGGGATGCTCTGGCTGCCAGCATCTCAGCACTTCTAGACACTCACTATTTGAGTAGCCTGAGTCATGTTGGTGTTCAGATCACCTTTCTTCTGGCCCCGTCCCCCTCCAAAATGTCTCTGTCCACTGGGCATCATTCTGGGCCTGGTGAGAGCAGGTGGGCAAAGGCAGCTGATTCTTCTCCAGGCTCCCTGCTCTCTCCTGCCCTGGCTCCAGAGGGCTGGAAACTACGGCTTCTATTGAGATTAAGTTATAATTTAAGGCAGTGAACATGTGCTCTGCTGGCGGCTATAAAGATTCAAATCATAAAGTTTTACAGTGGAACGGTTTCTGTAAAAGCGTCGTTAGGAAGTGGGAACCATGCCCTTAATTCTTATGACATATGGGACTGCCGGGCTTGTTTGGGTTTCAGTGGAGTTTAGTGGGGTGATGGTTTGGCTAATTAAAGTCAGGCTCCCCCCTCCCCTCCTCCTTCTCTTCCTCCTTCTCCTCTTCCTTCTCCTTCTCCTCTTCCTCCTTCTCCTTTTTTTCTTCCTTCTCCTTCTTCCTTTTCTTCCTGCTGCTTCTTCTTCCCTTCCACTTCTTCCTCCTCCTCCTCCTCCTCCTCCTCCTTCTCCTCCTCCTCTTTCTCTTGCTTCTCCTCCTCCTCCTCCTCCTGCTTTTCCTCCTTTTCTCCTTCTCTTCCTCTTCCTCCTGCTTCTCTTCATTCTCTTCCTCCCCCTCCTCCTTCTTCTCCTCATCTTTTGGAGGGCCTGGAAAGAGTCTGGGCTCCCCCCCCCCCATCCATCCCCCTAGCCTCACATTAATCAGGGCCAGAAAATCTCCAGGATCAAAGACAGGCACCTGAGGTTGTTCAACCTAACCATTAGTTAAGTGCTGGCTACATTAGATGCTCTCTGCTCAACCCTGACAGGCCCTAAGAACTAAGACCCAGCCCCTGTCCACTGGGAGTTCACGGTAAGGGGTGGGGAAGTGTTGGGGGAGATCAGGGGAGAAATATTGACATTAGAAAATATAATGTGTGAGTGCCAAAGGGTCCCAACCAAGTGGCTGATGGGGGGAGGAGGGAATGCTGGGAAGGTGGTTGGACCCTGCAGCACCCTGCAGTGAATGACAACAATTTTGAAAAGCCAAAAAGAGAAAAAACCAAAACTGGAAAGTAAAAACTAGGGCCAAGAACAAGGGACCTGGGGGAAATAAGATTGTAAATATTTTTTAAAGTACCCAAAAAAATGGGTAGCCTGTGGATGTATGATCTAACTTGAAGGAACTCTGAGTCAGGAAAGTAAAAAGGGCCTCTATTAAGGACTAGCCTGCCCGTCCCTGCCTGCAGGGCCTTTGAGGCCCTGCTCTTCCTCATTCACTGAGAGAGCCCATGCTTTGGGGATGTCCTAATGTGGGCTGCCTTCTTACTCCTGGCTGGACCATTGTCTTTCGGTGATACAGGAGGTCTTCTTAATTCTTGTAGCATCCTGGAAACCCCAGACTATTTTCACCTACTTATGCAATAGGGACCACCATCTGGCCCATGGTTGGGAAAGGGGGCACACTCAGGGTTTGTTTGGTTTTGGATTAAGGAAAGGATCTAGCTGTCCATCAGAGTAAGAAAGACAGAGAGAATAGATGCCTTGGTCCATGCCTTTACAGAACTTGTCTATGGACAAGAAAGCCTAGTGGGAGCTTGAGGACCCTCACATGGGTGACTGGTCCAATAGGCAGTCCCAGGAGAGAGAGAAGATTGGTGAGTAGACATAAGCTGGGCTGAGCCAACTAACAAAGACCAACAATCTTGGTTTTGAACCCTCAGATAGTAGATAAAACTGTTTTCCAAGAGTCTCTCTCTGTCTCTGTCTCCTTTGTCTCTGTCTCTCTGTCTCTGTCTCTCTGTGTGTATGTGTCTGTCTGTCTGTCTGTCTCTGTGTATGTGTGTACTCTTATTTCATCAGTCTTAGGAGGCAGAAGCAAAAAGGGCTCAACTTACTGTTTTTAATATTATGAACTAGAAAATTATCCCCAAATGGACATTTCCACAGACAAAGAAGGGCAGAAAAGTGGGAAGATAGAGATGTGTAACCATAGCTCGCTCTTTTTATTTTGGAGGGTTTTTTTTAGGGGCCGATTTTACATTTATCTTAGTAGTACTAACATTTTCCTACTCTCTTCTGTGTGGTTTTTTAAAAAAAAATGTTTTCTTGACTTTATTTTTTTTTCTTTTTTGCATCAGCACCTCTCCATTTCCACATGCAAATAAAAGTAGCAAAAGTATACTCAAGTAAAATAAATTTAATCAATAATGCTCATGTCTGAAAAATGGGCCTCCTTTTGCACCCCCAGCCTCCTCCCACTTGGCCAAGAGGAAAGAGCCTGGTTCTATCCTGTCTTCTGCAGACCTGATGACTCAATCCATTTTCCAGAAGAGAAAATGACATGATTCAAAAGCCCACTCCAAGCCAGTGGCCAAAGGAAGGGCTACAGTTCTTTTGACTCCCACAGAGGAAAAAAGAAATGGCTGCCTTAGGAGCCGAGCCTGGAAGAGAGGGGGCAGAGAGACCTCTTTTCCTTGTGGGTGTAGACTCTCCTGCAACATTTTCCTTTGCCTGATCTCATTGAGGAGGGAAAATGTACTGGGCAGCCCCTCACTGGCTGGCACCCTTTGTGTGGAGGGTGGGAGAGTTTTGAGGGAGCTGAGATGGGGCTCCTTCCCATCTGCCCTTTGGTGGGAACCTCAGAAGTCTCTCGTAGAAGGCTGGGTAGTTCAGTGCTTAATGAGCCCGAGATCCTAGCTTTAATACGCACCAGAATCAGTTAACTTTGCTCTGTTCCATGGCTGTGGAATCGACCCCGAGGGTGTGGATGAGTGAACACAAATGCATCTTTACAACTGGAAAAACAGCTCAAGTGCGTGCCCTTTAGTGGGGGCTTGGGCCCATCATCCTCATAGGGGAAGGCAGAGAGCAGGGGGAGCCAGGGAGTGACCCCCGCCGACCCAGACAAACCCAATGAAATCCCAAAAGAGAGATGTGAAAGCTGTGAAGGCAGTTTGCTTTGGGCCAGGAATCAGATTTCAGAAGCCTGCCCAGTAAACAGACTTGTATAAGAGCTCCCTCTCCCTCCAGAGTTCTGGGAATGATGGCTGGCTCCCACCGCCAGGAGGGTCCTTCCGTGTCCCCTCTCCAGCCTGATTCATCAGCAGGCACAAAGCCTTTGGAAGGAGGAACAAATAAAGTGAATGAGTCAGATAGTCTAAAACTTGGGTGATAAAAGGACTAGACAACGAGCAAATCAGGTGTCGAGGGCCAGGTGTTCCTCCAGGTGGCTGGCACGGACACAGGCGGGCAACAACTACGCTCCATTGCACAGCTGTTTATTAACTACTTACTGAATACACAACACTGTGCCATGTCCTGGGGAGATGGAAAGGGAAATAGATTAACAAGCATTTACTAGGAGCCTACTATGTGGTTTCACTGTGTTAGGCATCTTAAAAATCATCTCATTTAATCCTCACAACAATGTTGGGAGCTAGGTGCTGTTACCTCATTTTCTAGTTAAGGAAACTGAGGCAGAAAGGAGATCACACAGCTAGTAATTGTTTGAGGCTGGATTTGAACTCAGATTCTCTGACTCCAGATGAAGCTCTCCCCACTGTGCCATCTAGCTGCCTCCTGCTCTCATTAACTTCACATTCTAGCAAGGGAAAATGATCCCAACAGAAATGATCCAAAGTAGCAGAAGTGCCAGCACCTGAGGCCTTGAACCTGAGAGTTGTGATAAAGAAAAAAAGTGCCCTCCCCAAGGCCCAGAAGAGCTCATTATAGACTGAGGGAGTGGGGAAGACTTCTCAGAGGGAGTAGCATTTGAGCTGGAGTCTCACAGAGTGGTCCTCCATGGACCAGGAGGAGGCTGCTGTGTTTTGGCACAAACCCAAGTGGAGGAAACTCAGGATTCTCTGCTATGTGAGGACCATGTAGTCTTAACATTGGCCTTTTGCTTCTGAAGGCAGCTGTGCCGCTGTGTACCAAAGAAGGTGGGAAGTCTTATACAAGGCTGCATGGACTAGAGGCCCTCTCAGCTATGATTCATTGGCACCATTTCCTGAAAAGCCAGGAGGAGCCAAATGGGGAAAAAACCCAATACAGCCAAAGCTTGTGTCCTTTGATTGGGGTATCAGTCACATAGCTCCTGGAGCTTGGCTTAGACCAGTGGTGAATGCTCCCTCTCCCTCTCCTTTCTCTTCCTCGCCCCTCTCCTTTTCTCTCTCCCTCTCCTCTCTTCTTCTCTTTCTCTCTTTTCTTTCCCTCTCTCTCTTTCTCTCTTCCTCCCTTCCTCTCTTTCTCCCTCTCCACTTCTCTCTCTCTCTCTCTCTCTCTCTCTCTCTCTCTCTCTCTCTCT